>JAEOAD010001972.1:0-13206 GCA_036365145.1 Orientallactaga sibirica
CACAGTACAGTGTACAGCAATGAAGATGTTTCTTTTCTAAACAAAACTTCAGAAATGAAGGCGAATCTACTATATTATACATTTTGTTAGAACACAAACTGGGTAAGTTTGAACTTACTGCACTCAACCTTCTTGATAGCAAAGCAACTTATTCCAAGAACAGAAATAGCTTAATTCACACAGTACAGTGTACGGCAATGAAGATGTTTGTTTTCTAAACAAACTACTTTAAAAATGAATTGAATCTACAAAGTTGTATGTCTTCTTAGATTACACAAACTAGGAAAGTTTGAACTTGCTGCACTCAACATTCTTTGTAGGAAAGCAACTCATTCTGAGAACAGAACTAACTTATTTCACACAGTACAGTGTTCACAAATGAAGATGTTTGTTTCTAAACAAACAACTTTAGAAATGAGGCAAATCTACTAAGTTGTACATCTTGTTAGATTACACAAACTAGGAATGTTTTCATTTGCTGCACTCAACCTTCTTCTTAGAAAGCAACTCATCCCATGCAGAACATAACTGGCTTATTTCACACAGTACAGTGTTCCACAATGAAGATGTTTGTTTTCTAAACAAACTACTTTAGAAATGAGGCGAATCTACTAAGTTGTACATCTTGTTAGATTACACAAACTAGGAAAGTTTGAACTTGCTGCACTCAACTTGTTCGTAGGAAAGCAACTCATTCCAAAAACAGAACTAGCTTATTTCACACAGTACAGTGTTGGGCAATGAAGATGTTTCATTTCTAAACAAACTACTTTAGAAATGAAGCAAATCTACTAAGTTGTACATCTTGTTAGATTACACAAACTAGGAAAGTTTGAATTTGCTGCACTCAACCTTGTTTGTAGGAAAGCAACTCATTCCAAGAACAGAACTAGCTTAATTCACACAGTACAGTATATGGTAATGAAGATGTTAGTTTTCTAAACATACTACTTTAGAAATGAAGAGAATCTACTAAGCTGTACATCTTGTTAGATTACACAAACTAGGAAAATTTGAACTTGCTGCACTCAACCTTGTTTGTAGGAAAGCAACTCATTCATAAACAGAACTAGCTTATTTCAAACAGTACAGTGTTTGGCAATGAAGATGTTTGTTTTCTAAACAAACAACTTTAGAAATGAGGCGAATCTACTAAGTTGTACATCTTGTTAGATTACACAAACTAGGAAAGTTTGAACTTGCTGCACTCAACCTTCTTCGTAGGGAAAGCAACTCATTCTGAAAACAGATATAGCTTATTTCACACAGATACAGTGTTGGGCAATGAAGATGTTTGTTTTCTAAACAAACTACTTTAGAAATGAGGCAAATCTACTAAGTTGTACATCTTGTTAGATTACACAAACTAGGAAAGTTTGAACTTGCTGCACTCAACCTTGTTTGTAGGAAAGCAACTCATTCCCAGAACAGAACTAGCTTATTTCACACAGTACAGTGTTTGGGCAATGAAGATGTTTGTTTTCTAAACAAACTACTTTAGAAATGAGGAGAATCTACTAAGTTGTACATCTTGTTAGATTAAACAAACTAGGAAAGTTTGAACTTGCTGCACTCAACATTCTTTGTAGGAAAGCAACTCATTCTGACAACAGATCTAGATTATTTCAAACAAAACAGTGTTGGGCAATGAAAATGTTTGTTTTCTAAACAAACTACTTTAGAAATGAAGTGAATCTACTAAGTTGTACATCTTGTTAGATTACACAAACTAGGAAAGTTTGAACTTGCTGCACTCAACCTTGTTCTTAGGAAAGCAACTCATTCTGAGAACAGAACTAGCTTATTTCACACAGTACAGTGTTGGGCAATGAAGATGTTTGTTTTCTAAACAAACTACTTTAGAAATGAGGTGAATCTACTAAGTTGTACATCTTGTTAGATTACAAAAACTAGGAAAGTTTGAACTTGCTGCACTCAACCTTGTTCATAGGAATGCAACTCATTCCGAGAACAGATCTAGCTTATTTCACACAGTACAGTGTTCAGCAATGAAGATGTTTGTTTTCTAAACAAACTACTTTAGAAATGAGCCAAATCTACTAAGTTGTACATCTTGTTAGATTACACAAACTAGGAAAGTTTGAACTTGCTGCACTCAACCTTCTTCATAGGAAAGCAACTCATTCCGAGAACAGATCTAGCTTATTTCACACAGTACAGTGTTTGGCAATGAAGATGTTTGTTTTCTAAACAAACTACTTTAGAAATGAAGCAAATCTACTAAGTTGTACATCTTGTTAGATTACACAAACTAGGAAAGTTTGAACTTGCTGCACTCAACCTTCTTCGTAGGAAAGCAACTCATTCCGAGAACAGAACTAGCTTATTTCACACAGTACAGTGTTCGGCAATGAAGATGTTTGTTTTCTAAACAAACTACTTTAGAAATGAGGTGAATCTACTAAGTTGTACATCTTGTTAGATTACACAAACTAGGAAAGTTTGAACTTGCTGCACTCAACCTTGTTTGTAGGAAAGCAACTCATTCCGAGAACAGAACTAGCTTATTTCACACAGTACAGTGTTCAGCAATGAAGATGTTTGTTTTCTAAACAAACTACTTTAGAAATGAGGCAAATTTACTAAGTTGTACATCTTGTTAGATTACACAAACAAGGAAAGTTTGAATTTGCTGCACTCAACCTTGTTTGTAGGAAAGCAACTCATTCCAAGAACAGAACTAGCTTTATTTCACACAGTACAGTGTTGGCAAATGAAGATGTTTGTTTTCTAAACAAACTACTTTAGAAATGAGGTGAATCTACTAAGTTGTACATCTTGTTAGATTACACAAACTATGAAAAGTTTGAACTTGCTGCACTCAACCTTGTTCGTAGGAAAGCAACTCATTCATAGAAGAGAACTAGCTTATTTCACACACTACAGTGTTCAGCAATGAATATGTTTGTTTTCTAAACAAACTACTTTAGAAATGAGGCGAATCTACTAAGTTGTACATCTTGTTAGATTACACAAACAAGGAAAGTTTGAACTTGCTGCACTCAACCTTCTTTGTAGGAGGGCAACTCATTCTGAAAACAGATATAGCTTATTTCACACAAAACAATGTTGGGAAATGAAGATGTTTGTCATCTAAACAAACTACTTTAGAAATGTTTGAATCTACTCAGTTGTAAATCTTGTGAGATCACACAAACTAGGAAAGTTTGTACTTGCACTCAACCTTGTTCTTAGGAAAGCAACTTATTCCTGAACAGAACTGGCTTATTTCACACAGTACTGTGTTCGACAATGAAGATGTTTGTTTTCTAAACAAACAACTTTAGAAATGAGGCGAATCTACTAAGTTGGACATCTTATTAGATACGCAAACTAGCAAAGTTTGAACTTGCTGCACTCACCCTTGTTCTTAGGAAAGCAACTCATTCTGAGAAGAGAACTAGCTTATTTCACACAGTACAGTGTTTGACAATGAAGATGTTTCATTTCTAAACAAACTACTTTAGAAATGAGGCAAATTACTAAGTTGTACATCTTGTTAGATTACACAAACAAGGAAAGTTTGCATTTGCTGCACTCAACCTTGTTTGTAGGAAAGCAACTGATTCAAGAACAGTACTAGCTTATTTCACACAGTACAGTGTATGGTAATGAAGATATTTCTTTTCTAAACAAACTACTTTAGAAATGAAGAGAATCTACCAAGTTGTACATCTTGTTAGATTACACAAACTAGGAAAATTTGACTTGCTGCACTCAACCTTGTTGTAGGAAAGCAACTCATTCATAGAACAGAACTAGCTTATTTCAAACAGTAGAGTGGTCGGCAATGAAGATGTTTGTTTTCTAAACAAACTACTTTAGAAATGAGGCGAATCTACTAAGTTGTACATCTTGTTACATTACACAAACTAGGAAAGTTTCAACTTGCTGGATTCAACCTTGTTCGTAGGAAAGTAACTCATTCATAGAACAGAACTGAGCTTTTTTCACACAATACAGTGTTCAGCAATGAAAATGTTTGTTTTCTAAACAAACTACTTTAGAAATGAGGCGAATCTACTAAGTTGGACACCTTGTTAGTTTATACAGAGCAGCAAAGTTTGAACTTGCTGCACTAAACCTTGTTCGTAGGAAAGCAACTCAGTCCGAGAACAGAACTAGCTTATTTCACACAGGACAGTGTTCTGCAATGAATATGTTGTTTTCTAAACAAACCACTTTAGAAATGAGGCGAATCTACTAATTTGTACATCTTGTTACTTTACACAAACTAGGAAAGTTTGAACTTGCTGCACTCAACATTCTTCGTAGGAGAGCAACTCATTCTGAAAAAAGATCTATATTATTTCAAACAAAACAGTGTTGGGCAATGAAAATGTTAGTCTTCTAAACAAAATACTTTAGAAATGAAGCGAATCTACTAAGTTGTACATCTTGTGAGATCACACAAACTAGGAAAGTTTGTACTTGCTGCACTCAAACTTGTTCTTAGGAAAGCAAATCATTCCGTGAACCGAACTGGCTTATTTCACACATTACTGTGTTCTACAATGAAGATGTTTGTTTTGTAAACAAACAACTTTAGAAATGAGGCGAATCTACTAAGTTGGACATCTTATTAGATTGCACAAACTAGCAAAGTTTGAACTTGCTGCACTCAACCTTGTTCATTGGAAAGCAACTCATACCGAGAACTGATCTAGCTTATTTCAAACAGTACAGTGTTCAGCAATGAAGATGTTTGTTTTCTAAACAAACTACTTTAGAAAGAGCGAATCTACTAAGTTTTATATCTTGTCAGATTACACAAATTAGGAAAGTTTGAACTTGCTGCACTCAACTTTATTCGTAGGAGAGCAACTCATTCCTAAACAGATCTAGCTTATTTCAGATGTAGCTTATTTCACACAATACAGTGTTGGGCAATGAAGATGTTTGTTTTCTAAACAAATTAGTTTAGAAATGAAGAGAATCTTCTAAGTTGTACATCTTGTTAGTTTACACAAAATAGCAAAGTTTAAACTTGCTGCACTCAACCAAGTTCGTAGGAAATCAACTCCTTCCTAGAAGAGAACTAGCTTACTCCCCACAGTACAGTGTTTGGCAATGAAGATGTTTGTTTTCTAAACAAACTAATTTAGAAATAAGGTGAATCTACTAAGTTGTACATCTTTTTAGATTAAACAAACAAGGAAAGTTTGAACTTGCTGTTCTCAACTTTGTTTGTAGGAGAGCAACTCATTCTGAGAACAGAACTAGCTTATTTCACACAGTACAGTGTTTGGCAATGAAGATGTTTGTTTTCTAAACAAACTACTTTAGAATTGAAGCGAATCAACTAAGTTGTATCTCTTGTTAGAATACACAAAGTAGGAAAGTTTGAACTTGGTGCATTCAACCTTCTTCCTAGGAAAGCAACTCATTCCGAGAACAGAAGTAGGTTATTTCACACAGTACAGTGTTTGGCAATGAAGATGCTTGTTTTCTAAGTGAACTACTTTAGAAATGAAATGAACCTCCTAAGTTATACATCTTGTTAGATTACACAAAATAGGAAAGTTTGAACTTGCTGCACTCAACGTTCTTCGTAGGAAAGCAACCAATTCCAAAAACAGTTCTGGCTTTTTTCACACAATACATTCTTGGGCGGTGAAGATATTTGTTTTCTAAACATACTACTTTAGAAATGAAGAGACTCTAGTAAATTGTACATCTTATTAGATTACACAAACTAGGAAAGTTTGAACTTGCTGCCCTCAACTTTATTCGTAGGAAAGCAACTCATTCCGAGAACAGAACTCGCTTATTTCACACAGTACACTGTTTGACAATGTATATGTGTGTTTTCTAAACAAACTACTTTAGAAATGAAGCAATTCTACTAAATTGTACATCTTGATATATTACACAAACTAGGAAAGTTGGAACTTGCTGCAATCAACATTCTTCGTTGGAAAGCAACTCATTCCAAGAACAGATTTAGCTTATTTCACACAATACAGTGTTGGGCAATGAAGATGTTTGTTTTCTAAACAAACTACTTTAGAAAGGAAGTGAATCTGCTAATCGTACATCTTGTTAGATTACACAAACTAGGAAGGTTTGAACTTGCTGCACTCAACCTTGTTCGTAGGAAAGCAACTCATTCCGAGACCAGAATTAGCTTATTTCAAACACTACAGTGTTCGTCAATGAAGATGTTTGTTTTCTAAACAAACTACTTTAGGAATGAGGCAAATTTACTAAGTTGTACATCTTTTTAGATTACACAAACAAGGGAAGTTTGTATTAGCTGCACTCAACCTTGTTTGTAGGAAAGCAACTGATTCCAAGAACAGAACTAGCTTAATTCACACAGTACAGTGTACAGCAATGAAGATGTTTGTTTTCTAAACAAACGACTTTAGAAATGAGGAGAATCTACTAAATTGTACATTTTGTTAGAACACAAACTAGGAAAGTTTGAACTTGGTGCACTCAACCTTCTTCGTAGGAAAGCAACTCATTCCTGGAAGAGAACTAGCCTATTTCACACAGAACAGTGGTCGGCAATGAACATGTTTGCTTTCTAAACAAACTGCTTTAGGAATGAGTCGAATCTGCTAAAGTATACATCTTGTTAGTTTACACAAAATAGGAAAGTTTGAACTCGGTGCACTGTACCTTCTTCGTAAGAGAGCAACTCATTCTGAAAACAGATCTAGCTTATTTCACAGAATATAGTGTTGGGCAATGAAGATGTTTGCTTCTAAACAAACTAGGAAAGTTTGAACTTGCTGTACTCAACCTTCTTCATAGCAAAGCAACTGATTCCAAGAACAGATCTAGCTTAAATCACACAGTACAGTGTTCAGCAATGAAGATGTTTGTTTTCTAAACCAACTACTTTAGAAATGAGGCAAACCTACTAAGTTGCACTTTTTGTTAGATTACCCAAACTAGGAATGTTTCATCTTGGTGGATTCAACCGTGTTTGTAGGAGAGCAACTCATTCTGAAAACAGATCTAGATTATTTCACACAATACAGTGTTGGACAGTGAAGATGTTTGTCTTCCAAACGAACTACTTTAGAAATGAAGCGAATCTACTAATTTGTACATCTTGTCAGATTACACAAACTAGGAAAGTTTGAACTTTCTGCACTCAACCTTGTTCATAGGAGAGCAAGTCATTCCAAGAACAGAACTAGCTTATTTCACACAGTTTAGTGTTAGGCAATGAAGATGTTTGTTTTTTGAAAAAACTACTTTAGAAATGAGGCGAATCTACTACGTTGTACATCTTGTTATATTACACAAACTAGGAAAGTTTGCATTTGCAGCACTCAACCTTCTTCGTAGGAAAGCAACTCATTCCGTGAACAGAACTGGCTCATTTTACAGAGTAAAGTGTTCCACAATGAAGAGGTTTGTTTTCTAAACAAACTACTTTAGAAATAAGGTGAATCTACTATGTTGTACATCTTGTTAGATTACACAAACTAGCAAAGTTTGAACTTGCAGCACTCAGCCTTGTTCGTAGGAAAGCAACTCATTCCGAGAAGAGAACTAGCTTCTTTCACACAGTACAGTGTTCGGCAATGATGATGTTTCATCTCTAAACAAACAACTTTAGGAATGAGGCAAATTTGCTAAGTTCTACATCTTGTTAGATTACACAAACAAGGAAAGTTTGCATTTGCTGCACTCAACCTTGTTTGTAGGAAAGCAACTGATTCCAAGAACAGAACCAGCTTAATTCACACAGTACAGTGTATGGCAATGAACATGTTTGTTTTCTAAACAAATGCAGTTTAGAAATGAGGTGGATCTCCTAAATTGTACATTTTGTTAGAACACAAACTAGGAAAGTTTGAACTTGCTGCACTCAACCTTCTTCATAGCAAAGCAACTGATTCCAAGAACAGAACTAGCTTTATTCACACAGTACAGTGTACGGCAATGAAGATGTTTGTTTTCTAAACAAACTACTTTAGAAATGAGTCGAATCTACAAAGTTGTATGTCTTCTTAGATTACATAAACCAGGAAAATTTGAACTTTCTGCACTCAACATTCTTTTTAGGAAAGCAATTCATTCTGAGAACAGAACTAGCTTATTTCACACAGTACAGTGTTTGCAAATGAAGATGTTTGTTTCCTGAACAAACAACTTTAGAAATGGGGCAAATCTACTAAGTTGTAAATATTGTTAGATTTCACAAACTAGGAATGTTTGCATTTGCTGCACTCAAACTTCTTTGTAAGAAAGCAACTCATCCCGTGAACAGAACTGGCTCATTACACAGAGTACAGTGTTCCACAATGAAGAGGTTTGTTTTCTAAAAAAAACTACTTTAGAAATGAGGCGAATCTACTAAGTTGGACATCTTCTTAGATTACACAAACTAGCAAAGTTTGAACTTGCTGCACTCAGCCTTGTTCGTAAGAAAGCAACTCATTCCGAGAAGAGAACTAGGTTATTTCACACAGTACAGTGTTCGGCAATGAAGATGTTTCATTTCTAAACAAAGTACTTTAGGAATGAGGCAAATTTACTAAGTTCTACATCTTGTTAGTTTACACAAACTAGGAAAGTTTGAACTTGCTGCACTCAACCTTCTTCGTAGGAGAGCAACTCATTCTGAAAACAGATATAGCTTATTTCACAAAATACAGTGTTGGGCGATGAAGAGGTTTGTCTTCGAAACAAACTACTTTAGAAATGAAGCAAATCTACTCAGTTTTAAATCTTGTTAGATTACCAAACTAGGAAAGTTTGAACTTGCTGCACTCAACCTTGTTCGCAGGAGAGCAACTCATTCCGAGAACAGAACTAGCTTATTTCACACAGTACACTGTTTGGCAATGAAGATGTTTGTTTTCTTAACAAACTACTTTAGAATTGAGGCGAATCTACTAAGTTGTACATCTTGTGAGATTACACAAACTAGGAAAATTTGAACTTGATGTAGTCAACCTTCTTCGTAGGAAAGCAACTCATTCCGTGAACAGAACTGGCTCATTTCACAGAGTACAGTGTTCCACAGTGAAGAGGTTTGTTTTCTAAAAAAACTACTTTAGAAATGAGGCGAGTCTACTACGTTGTACTTCTTGTTAGATTACACAAACTAGGAAAGTTTGAACTTGCTGGACTCAACCTTCTTCGCAGGAGAGCAACTCATTCTGAAAACAGATCTAGCTTATTTCACACAATACAGTGTTCCACAATGAAAATGTTTGTCTTCTAAACAAACTACTTTAGAAATGAGGCAAATCTACTATGTTGGACATCTTATTAGATTACACAAACTAGCAAAGTTTTAACTTGCTGCCATCAACCTTGTTTGTAGGAGAGCAACTCATTCGGAGAAAAGAACTAGCTTATTTCACACAGTACAGTGTTCAGCAATGAAGATGTTTGTTTTCTGGAAAAACTACTTTTGAAATGAATCGAATCTACTAAGTTGTACATCTTGGTAGAATACGCAAACTAGGAAAGTTTGAACTTACTGCACTCAACATTCTTCCTAGGAAAGCAACTCATTCCAAGAACAGATCTAGACTATTTCACAAATAAAGTGTTGGGCAATGAAAATGTTTGTCTTCTAAACAAACTACTTTAGAAATGAATCGAATCTACGAAGTTGTACATGTTGTTAGATTACACAATCTAGGAAAGTTTGAACTTGCTGCACTCAACCTTGTTTGCAGGAGAGCAACTCATTCCGAGAACAAAACTAGCTTATTTCCCACAGTACAGTGTTCGGCAATGAAGATGTTTGTTTTCTGAACAAACTACTTTAGAATTGAGTTGAATCTACTAAGTTTTACATCTTGTTAGATTACACAAACTAGGAAAGTTTGAACTTGTTGGACTCAACCTTCTTCGTAGGAAACCAACTCATTCCGTGTACAGAACTGGCTTATTTCACACAATACAGTGTTTGACAATTCACCTGTTTGTTTTCTAACCCAACTACTTTAGAAATGAGGTGAATTACTCAGTTGGACATCTTGTTAGATTACACAAACTAGCAAAGTTTGAACTTGTTGCACTCAACCTTGTTCGTAGGAAAGCAACTCATTATGAGAACAGAACTAGCTTATTACACACAGTACAGTGTTCGGCAATGAAGATGTTTGTTTTCTAAGCAAACTACTTTACAAATGAAACGAATCTGCTAAGTTGTACATTTTGTTAGATTACACAAACTAGGAAAGTTTAAATTGTTGCACTCAACCTTATTCGTAGGAAAGCAACTCATTCCGAGAAGAGGACTAGCTTATTTCACACAGCACAGTGTTCAGCAATGAAGACGTTTGTTTTCTAAACAAACTACTTTAGAAATGAGGTGAATCTACAAAGTTGTACATCTTGTTAGATTACACCAACTAGCAAAGTTTGAACTTACTGCAATCAACATTTTTCATAGGAAATCAACTCATTCTGAGAACAGTACTAACTTATTTCACAAAGTACAGTGTTCGGCAATGAAGATGTTTGTTTTCTAAACAAACTACTTTAGAAGTGAAACGAATCTATGAAGTTGTACATCTTGTTAGATTACACAAACTAGGAAAGTTTGAACTTGCTGCACTCAACCTTATTCGTAGGAGAGCAACTCATTCTGAGAACCAAACTACTTTAGAAATGAGGCGAATCTACTAAGTTGTACATCTTGTTAGATTACACAAACTAGCAAAGTTTGAACTTGCTGCACTCAACCTTGTTATAGGAAATCAACTCATTCTGAGAACAGAAGTAGCTTATTTCACACAGTACAGTGTTTGGCAATGAAGATGTTTGTTTTCTAAACAAGCTACTTTAGAAATGAGGTGAATCTACTAAGTTGGACATCTTGTTAGATTACACAAACTAGCAAAGTTTGAACTTGCTGCACTCAACCTTCAGTAGGAAAGCAACTCATTCTGAGAACAGAAGCTTATTTCACACAGTCAAAATGAAGATGTTTGTTTTCTAAACAAACTACTTTAGAAATGAGGCGAATCTACTAAGTTGTACATCTTGTTAGATTACACAAACTAGGAAAGTTTGAACTTGCTGCACTCAACCTTCTTCCTAGGAAAGCAACTCATTCCGAGAACAGAACTAGCTTATTTCACACAGTATAAAGTGTTGGGCAATGAAGATGTTTGTTTTCTAAACAAACTACTTTAGAAATGAAATGAATCTACTAAGTTGTACATCTTGTTAGATTACACAAACTAGGAAATTTTGAACTTGCTGCACTCAACCTTCTTTGTAGGAAAGCAACTCATTCTGAGAACAGAACTAGCTTATTTCACACAGTACAGTGTTCAAAAATGAAGATGTTTGTTTTCTAAACAAACTACTTTAGAAATGAGGCGAATCTACTAAGTTGTACATCTTGTTAGATTACACAAACTAGCAAAGTTTGAACTTGCTGCACTCAACCTTCTTCGTAGAGAAAGCAACTCATTCCTAGAACAGAACTGGCTTATTTCACACAGTACAGTGTTCCAAAATGAAGATGTTTGTTTTCTAAACAAACTACTTTAGAAATGAGGCAAATCTACTAAGTTGTACATCTTGTTAGATTACACAAACTAGGAAAGTTTGAACTTGCTGCACTCAACCTTCTTCCTAGGAAAGCAACTCATTCCAAGAACAGAAGATTAGAATAAAGTGTTAGCAAATGAAAATGTTTGTTTATCTAAACAAACTACTTCAGAAATGAAGAATCTACTAAGTTGTACATCTTGTTAGATTACACAAACTGAATTTTCAACTTTTCAACCTTTTCTAAATTCAGTGAACAGACTGGCTTATTTCACACAGTACAGTTTTCAAAAATGAAGATGTTTGTTTTCTAAACAAAATTTAGAAATGAAGAATCTATATATATCTTGTTAGATTAAACAAACTGGGAAAGTTTGAACTTGCTGCACTCAACCTTGTTCGTAGGAAAGCAACTCATTCCGAGAACAGAACTAGCTTATTTCACACAGTACAGTGCTCGGCAATGAAGATGTTTCATTTCTAAACAAACTACTTTAGGAATGAGGCAAATTTACTAAGTTATATATCTTCTTACATTAAACAAACTAGGAAAGTTTGAACTTGCTGCACTCAACCTTCTTCGTAGGAAAGCAACTCATTCCGAGAACAGAACTAGCTTATTTGACACAGTACAAATGAAGATGTTTGTTTTCTGAACAAACTACTTTAGAAATGAGGCAAATCTACTAAGTTGTACATCTTGTTACATTTCACAAACTAGGAAAGTTTCAACTTGGTGGATTCAACCTTCTTCGTAGGAAAACAACTCATTCCAAGAACAGAACGATCTTATTTCACACCGTACAGCGTTTGGAAATGAAGATGTTTTACATCAAAACAAACTACTTTAGAAATGAGGCGAATATACTAAGTTGTACATCTTGTGTGATTACACAAACTAGGAAAGTTTGAACTTGCTGCACTCAACCTTGTTCGTAGGAAAGGAACTCATTCCAAGAAGAGGACTAGCTTAATTCACACAGTACAGTGTTTGGCAATGAAGATTTTTTTTCTAACCAAACTACATTATAAATGAGGTGAATCTACTAAGTTGTACATCTTGTTAAATTACATAAACTAGCAAAGTTTGAATTTGCTGTACTCAACCTTGTCCATAGGAAAGCAACTCATTCTGAGAACAGAACTAGCTTACATCACAAAGTAAAGTGTTTGGCAATGAAGATGTTTGTTTTCTAAACAAACTACTTTAGAAATGAAACGAATCTACTAAGTTGTACATCTTGTTAGATTACACAAACTAGGAAAGTTTGAACTTGCTGCACTCAACCTTCTTCATAGGAGAGCAAGTCATTCTGAAAACAGATCTGGCTTATTTCACACCATACAGTGTTGGGAAATGAAGGTGTCTGTCTTCTAAACAAACTACTTTAGAAATGAAGCGAATCTAGCAAGTTGCACATCTTGTTATATTACACAAACTAGGAAAGTTTGAACTTCCTGCACTCAACCTTGTTCGTAGGAGAGCAACTTATTCTGAGAACAGAGCTAGCTTATTTCACACAGTACAGTGTACCACAATGAAGATGTTTGTTTTCTAAACAAACTACTTTAGAATTGAGGCAAATCTACTAAGTTGTACATCTTGTTAGATTACACAAACTAGGAAAGTTTGAACTTGTTGCACTCAACCTTCTTCGTAGGAGAGCCACTCATTCCGAGAACAGACCTAGCTTATTT
>JAEOAD010000605.1:0-310000 GCA_036365145.1 Orientallactaga sibirica
ATGACATGCAAATTTCTCTCTCAAATAGGTCAACACGTCCTCTTGCTTAACATAGAAGAATTAAGGTGTTTACACTGAATTCTCCCTGCTCCTCACATCCTTGCGTCCTGTAAGGGTCTCAAGAATGCTTCACATCCAATTGTAAAATGTGATCTATGGACCTGAAATACAAAGAAATTGAATATTCCACAACCTCTCTCTCCTTGTGAACTGTAAATTTGCCTATTTTTCCTCAAGCATTATTTTAAAAATTCTTTTTGAACATTCCATTTCTTTTCAATGTACTCCAGACAAGCCTGATAATATCTTAAGCATCATTCTGATAATGACTCTGAGTGACACGATCTTGGGGATTTTCCTCACATCTGAGCTGTGTATTGCTGTCATAGGGAACTCAGTGCTCTTCCTGTCATATGTGTACACTTTCTTAGCTCAGCGTTATCTGATGAAACCCATAGATTCGATTTTCATGCACCTCACAGTAGCCAATATTTGGACAATTGTCTTCTTGTTGATACCCAATATCGCATCATGCTTTGGAGTGAGACGTTTTCTCAATGACGCTGGTTGTAAGGCAGTCTTGTATATCTACAGAGTCACCCGGGGTCTCTCCATCTGTACTACGTCAATTCTGAGTGCATTTCAAGCCATCACCATCAGTCCCAGTAACTCTAAGTGGGCATGGCTGAAACCTAAACTGTCTGCATGGATCTTTCCCTCTTTCTTGTTCTCCTGGGTCATCAACATGCTCATTTACATTCACGTCATTAATAGTGTAATTGCCAGGAGAAATGCCAGTCTTGTTGGCCAGGGATATGTTCATGCTTTCTGTCAAACCAAGGAGTTTGGGGATGAGGCGTCATGGCCATTTTTCATTGTGATATTCACCCGAGATCTCCTCCTTGTGGTCCTCATGACGTCAACCAGCCTCTACATGGTGAGTCTCCTTTTCAGACATCACAGGGGAACCCAGCATGTCCACAGCCAGAGGCTCTCCTCCCAGCCATCTCCTGAAACCAAAGCCACTCACAGCATCCTTTTGCTGGTAAGTTGCTTTGTGTTCTTTTACTGGTTGGGTAATTTTATCACCCTTTATGGATTCTACACACCTGAGAAAATCCCAAGACTGGAGGGAATTAATGCTCTTTTATCATCATGCTACCCAGCCATCTGCCCTTTCTTACTCATGAAGAATAATAAAATCATTTTGCAATTTACTTCATCCCTTTTTATACTGAGGGGTACGTGTATTCAAAATGCATACAGTAACTGATCTTTTTTTTTTAACATTCTTTCCAAATTTTATTCCAAATACAGAAAAACGGTATGTGTGTGAGATTAAGATGTCCATAGAGTAATCATTATCATTACAATAAAGTATTCAACTGGACAGAAATGACAAGGACCCAATTCAGTACGCATGTCCTATTTCCCCAGAGGACAAGTTTAAAAGCAGAGAGGCAACCTTCTCAGAGTGGGGGATTAGGACAGCTTTTACACTGAAATGGTGCCCAGGTGAGTTACAAAATGCCTGATTTTGGTTTTTATTTGTCTTTTTCTTTCTGGTCCTTTTCTTTCTTCTCGCGCTCAGCTTTGGCTTCTTCTTCCTCGTGCTTTTTGATCAACTGTTCCACTCCTTTTTGTTTGAGGACTCTGATCACCGTCTTTCCATTCTCTCCTGTTAGCGTGGCGATTTCCACTTTCTCCGCAGACAGTTTACTAACATCCATTGTCTTATTTGGCACTTTGATAGCTAAAGCAAGTGCTGACTTCAGGGTCATCTCTCCTTCTTTGTAGTCTTGTTTCAACATTGTCACAGCTGCAGCACTATTATTTCCAATGCATGTGGCTTTCCATCCCCCATAATTGCCACTAGGGTCACTCTGGTAGAGCTGAAAGCCATAGTGTTTATCCCAGCCAATGTACAGCAACGAAACACCAAAAGGACGCTTTCCTCCAAATTGTGTATAAGCCTGCTTGATATCACACAGCGCTGTAACCAGCTGCTCACATGGAATTGGCTCCTGAAACTGTAATAAATACCTGTGAGCAATGAGCCTCAGTTCATTAGTCAGAACATTAGCATCAGAAGTTATGCCTGCCACACGGCAAGCCATGTCCTCGTTAAGTTTATAAATTTTCTCAGAAAAAAAGGCTTCATCTAGGAGTTTATGGATGTTGCGCCTCTCTGCTGCAAGCAAGACCCCATCTTTGGCTAAAATTCCCAAACAGGTGCCTGCATGGCCAATAGCTTCCATGGCGTATTCAGCTTGGTATAGGCGACCTTCTGCAGAAAATATAGCGGTCCTGGAGTCATACCTTCGAGACGTGATTTCTGGACCTTACAGAATCCCCGGGTAAAAACCGAATTGCATCTCTTAGGCAACGGGCTCCATCGAATAACTGGCATTTTAGAGGGGGGAGCGAGAGGATGAAAGCAAGGTGACCTGGTCAAGAGTGGGTACCACTGAGCCAGTGAAATGGAAGGGTGGAGCTGAGGCACAGCAGCCAGCAGGGAGAGGAGACCTATGGGTATGGGGGGCTTCTTGGTTTTCAGGTGTGGGCACAAGCTACAATCCGGGCTTCATTGGCACCTCCAGCAGAGCCAACTTTCCCGGAAGCCCAGGGACACACTCCCAGGAGATGCTCAGTGGGGTCCCAGGGCCGGCGCCGCCTTGCAGGCCCCACGCCTGGAAACCCCACGGCGGGTGCAGAGTCAAGGCGTCCACGCCCCTCGGCGGCGGCTGCTGCTGCTGCAGGCCGGTTATCCTGATGCCCGGGGAAGGGCAGCGACCACACTTCTGCAGACCTTAAGGGACCGAGCTTCACCCAGGGACGTCACACTCCAGTAGCTGATCTTGACACCACATTAGACCTCTACCCTGCAGAGATGATATAGGAGATACACGTGGGATTGAGATTTGAGACTCCAGTGCTATGGACTCACTGTTCGAATGCGTCTCATCATGATAAGATTACCAGTTGTTGAAGGAAATGCAGTTTTGTGCAGGTGTGCTGAACACCACGGAATGTTCAGTACCAGCTGTTTACGCATGTACACAGCTCTCCACTAAGTTATGAGCACTAAAAATAAATGCCTTAGAACATCCATGGTAGCCGCGAGATTTCTTATGAAACACAGAAACGGTTAAAGTATGTATAATACTGTCTTTGATTTTTTTATGAAAGTAAAGATTTACTTTCCAGTTTAGAGTTTTGAGGTGAAGCTTCAATTGTGGCAGAGGAATCATTTCATGAGCAGATAAAGTGCATCACACCTTGTCACATAAGCAGGGAAGAAGTAAAAAAAAAAAAAAACAGCGATCTACCATGTGCAAGTTGGACAGGGCTATAAAATCCCGAGACTCCACACTTCCAGTGACACACTTCCGCCAGCAAGACCACCTCCAAAGCTCCATCAGCTGGCTATGAAGTGTGACACTTAACCACAAACACATGACGCTGTCTTGGACATGTCATATTTGAGCCACTTATTAGACAATCATAGAAAAGAAAGAGGCTTTCATATCTTCTTTAAAAATGAGCCTTTTTTATTTTTTAATTATTATTTTTATTGACAACTTTTATACTTACATACAAAAAACCCACTTGATATTTCCATCCCCTCCCCCCATTCCACTTTAGAACTCCAGTCTCCATCATATCCCCTCCCTCTCTCCATTAGTCTCTCTTTTAATTTGATGTCATCATCTTTTTCTTCTATTTTGAGGGTCTTGCGGAGGTATTGCTAGGCACTGCAAGGTCATGGATATCGAGGCCAATTTCTGTCTGGGCAGTTGCATTGTAAGAGGTCATACCCTTCCTTTGTCTCTTCCAATCTATCCGCCCCCTCTTCCGCAATGGTCCCTGAGCCTTGGAGGGTGTGACAGAGGTGTTTCAGTGCTGGGCACTCCTCCATCCCTTCTTCTCAGCACTATGTTGCCTTTTGGGTCATCCCAGTGGTCATCGCCATCTGAAAAGAGAAGCTTCTCTAACCAGAAGTGAGTGTAGCGTTAATATGTGAACATGAACATTAAGTGTAGTGCTTTCAGGGCAGCTTGGTCACACAAGAGCAGGCTTTATACCCCTAAGGCTCATGACCTCACCTACCATAGACTTTTACTTAGGTTTTTCAGTACCAGGTATGTATTCCCTCCTGTAGAGAGGGCCTTCAGTCCAATTATGCATACCAAAAAAGAGCCTTTTAATTTCAAACATTTCTGTTCAGATATATATATATATACTCAACTAAAATTTGTAAAAATTGGTGCATTCTTTTAATTGAAATTAATTCTCAAGAAAACAAATGAGCTATCTCTGAATGAGCTATGTCTGAATGAATCTGTGGATTCATAATATATAAAAATTGAAAATTGAAGGGATTAGCAGTGCATCAAGTGAAATTTTTAATTTGGAGGAGGATGACAATATGAATATTTTTTCTTTTATTCTTATTTTGTATGAATACATTCTTGTGTTGGCACACTCATTTCCCTTATCCTTGCCCCCATTCCACTGGGAATGCTCCTCACTGGGGTTGCTGGCATTCTGAATTGGCTTATTGGTTATGCACTGTGGGAGCAGTTCTTTTGAGGGGAAGGGGATGCCTCTGGACATGGTGTCTCATTCTGTGGCTCTTACAGTTTTTCTGCACCTACTTTCAAAACATTCCCTGAGCTGTGGTGGGAGAATTTTGTGTATATATCAGTGGTGAGCTCTTAGGAGCGTCTGTATCTACGTTTTGGTAGGTGTCGAGTGTCCTCTGGGTCTGTCTCCTTTACCTTGGTGCTGATTATCAGGTTCAGCATGGAAGCAGCACTCTTGCTTGTCTCCCCTAGTTCTTCTGTAGTTTCAGCTCTGCCTTGGCTGAAGTGCAAGGGGAATTTTATCTCCTCAGGTCTCGCTGCCTTCTAAAACTGACAGACAGATTCTCCAATGGAGAGTGAAGTCAGCATAGTTTAACTGGGATGAGCATTATTAATTTAGAGAGAATTTGATGTATGTACCCCTTTTTTAACCAAAGACAGGTGACAGCTTGGCACTGTAGAACATGATCTTTGTCTCCATAGGATTCTGATCTGGTTCCCAATTCCACATATGGGTTCCTTTACACTTAGCAGATCTCTGAGCCAATCAGAAAACTCTTTGTTACCCACCAAGGCTATGTTCCACTATTGCCCTGGTAGGTACATCCTGTCAGAGTGTTTGCTTCTGAGGAGCTTAAACCTATAGTTGCTCAGACTGTTGTTGGCCACTTTCCCCCGGTAGCTCATGTAGTGCTTTCCTGCAGTACATGGGCTGTCTGGGGACCGGCTCTTTTTCTGAGTCTAGTCAGGTCTCTCCATGCTCTCTGTCAGCAACATACGGGCTCTTCAGCAATACAGTCTTAACTTTTCCCTTAGGTGGGTAATCAAGTGCTTTGACAGAAAACTGTCTTGTTTGGGGGCCATCATTGGTCTCTCCAATGAACAACTCGTTGTGGGTAGCAACAATTTTGGGTACTGGAAGTTTCCTGGCCAGAGACAAAAAAAAAAAAATTAAGCTTAGGCTTCATGCCACCCTCTCCAGGGCCCTTCTTGTGGTGAGCTCTCCCGTACTCCTGTTTGTAGGATATATCTTTTAGTCTATCTCCAAGGATAAAGCTTTCTATGGTACCAGATTATTCTGCATTTAGTTTTTGCTTGTTTTTCCCCACCCTCCCCTTCACCTCCCCCCAAACCCTTCCAACCCTATTGTATGCATCTTGAGATACCTGTTAGGTATGTCTGCAACTCAAGCTGGTCCAGGACAGGAACTACAGATAAGTGATACCAAGCCATGATTGTCTTTCTGTGATTGTGTGAGATCACTGAGAATTTTGTGGAGTAGAGCTTTTGGATATATGCCTTCAGGATTCGTCCAATTTTATTGGTGACTGTTATGACCTACTTTTTTTTTTTTTTTTTTTTTTTTTTTTTTTTTTTTTTTTTTTTTGGTTTTTCAGGGCAGGGTCTCACTCTGGCCCAGGCTGACCTGAAATTCACTATGTAGTCTCAGGGTGGCCTCAAACTCATAGCAATCCTCCTACCTCTGCCTCCCAAGTCCTGGGAGACCTACCGTTTTTTTTTTATTTGATTTTGTTAATTTGAGACTTCTCTCTTTTCTTGTTTGACCACATTGGCAAGGTATTATCAATATTCTTTATTTTTCAAAGAACCAACACTTTATTTCATCAATTTTCTTAATTCTTTTCTTAGTTTCCAATGTATTGATTTCTGCTCTGATCTTGATTATTTCCATCTGAAACTCTTTGGGTTGGATTCTTCTTGTTATCTTTAGGTGGATGGTTAGGTTATTAATTTGAGGTCTCTGTCTTTGTTATGAAGGCATTTAGCACTGTGAATGTTCCCCTGAAGACAGCATTCATTGTGTCCCCTAAGTTCCAGTAAGTTGTGTTTGCATTATCATTCAATTCTAATAATTTTACAATTTCTTTGTTGATTTCTTGCAAAACCCATTTCTTGTTTAAAGGTTTCTGGCTCTAGCCATTAGAGAAATGGAAATTAAAACTAGTTTGAGATTCCATCTCACTCCTGTCAGAATGGCTACCATCATGAAAACAAATGACAATAAATGTTGGTGAGGATGCATAAAAAGAGGAACCCTTCTGCACTGTTGGTGGGAATGCAATCAGGTCCAGCCATTGGGGAAATCAGTGTGGAAGTTCCTGAGACAGCTAAACATAGATCTACCAAGTGACCCAGCTATACCACTCCTAGGCATATATCCTAGGGACATATCTCAGACCTTAGAGATAACCTGCTCAACCATGTTTATTACCACTCTAGTCACAATAGCTAGGAAATGGAAGCAGCCTAGATGTCCCACGACTGATGAGTGGATAATGAAGATGTGGCACATTTATACAATGGAATTCTACTCAGCAGTAAGGAAAATAAAATTATGAAATTTACAAGGAAAGTGGATGGATCTGGAAAGGATTATATTTACTGATGTAACACTCAGAAAGCCAAACATCACATGTTCTTTCTCATATGTGGCTCCCAGCTAAAAATTATTGGACTTCTATGTGACTTGGAATAAAACTTAGTAGCAGAATCCAGTAAGCTACAAAGGGGACATAAGGGACTAGAACGAGATGAGGGGGAACTTAAGAGGATGCTGAACACAGAAGAACTGATTAATGGAGGTGGAAAAGCCTAACTGGGGTCCAGGAGAAGAGACTGAGTGAAGGAAAGGTGGGAAGAGCTCATCAGAATCTAGGAGGGTGTGAATGAGTCATATGGAAACCTTGTTTTGGGACAATGGCACACCTAGAAGCCATACTTTGTTGCAAGAAAAATTTCAGTGCCAGGGATGGGATACCTTGCAATAAGTGATTGCCCAGGGAGGTCCCAGATGCCCCCAAAACAATACAGGCCTTTGCTAAGGCTCTTATTTCTCACCAGGAATAAATAGTAAGACACTATTGCTGAAGACTCCACATACTTATATTGCAAGTTCACTGAGAAAACCTGAGAGAGCTGAGCTGAAAACCTCCTCAGTGTAAACCAGCTGACAGAAATCTGGAAAAAGCTATGGTGCTTGCAATTCCATGGGACAGAGATAAGTCACCAGTGGAGATAAACAACAGTGGACCACTGTAAGCCTTAAATTTAGCCACCCAAGCCAAATGAGCCAATGGGTGCAATAGTGGCATGTCTGTCATGGGAGAAACCAACCACTCTCTAATTGGACTAGAGGTCCACTCCATGGGAGGGAATACATACCTGGTACTGAAAACCTAGTTGGGACAGTCATGAGCCCTAGGGGTGTAACATCTTCTGTTGTCTGGCTAAATGTATGTACTATGCACACCAAACTGCCCAGTAAGCACTTCTCTTAATGTTCACACCTGTGTATTAATGCTACTCTCACTTTTAGTTAAAGCTTCTCTTTTCAGATGGTGGTGACCTTGGGATGACTCAGAACACACCATAGTGCTGAAATGAAGTGACAAAGTAGTGGTCAACACTGAAAATTCTCTATCATGCCTTCCAAGGCTCAGGGCCATTGCGGAAGAGGTGATGGAAAGAATGTAAGAGCCAAAGGAAGGGTAGGACTGCTTCCAATGCACTCTTCCAGATGCAAAATGGCCTGGATACCCATGAACTCGCAGTGCCTAGCAATACCTACATAGGACCATCATAATAGGAGAAATAGATGATGACATCAAAAAGAGACTGATTGCTGATGGGGGGGAGAGAGGATGTGATGGAGAGTGGAATTGCAAAGGGAAAATGGGGGGAGGTAATTGCTATGGTTTGTTGTCTATAATTATAGAAGCTTTCAATAAAGAATACTGAAAATAAATAAATAAAGCCAGGTGCACAAAGTGGTGCAAGCACCTGGAGTTCACTTGCAGTGCAAGAGGCCCTGGTGCACCCATTCCTTGCAAATAAATAAAAAAATATATTTTAAGGCCAAAAAAGTGCATTGTTCAGTGTCCAGGAGCCAGTGGGATTCCTGAAGCATCTCTTGTTAATCTCTAGCTTTCGAACATTGTGATCTGATAGGATGCATAAAGTTACTTCAGTTTTCCTGAATTTGTGGGGGCATGCTTTATGGCTTAATATATGATCTGTTTTGGAGAAGGTGCCTTGGGCTGCTGAGGAGAATATGTATTCCATAGAATCTGGGTCTAATGTTCTGTAGATGTCCATTAAATCGAGTTGATCTACAGTGTTGTTGAGCTCTATTATATCCCTATCGGTTTTCTCCTTGGATGATTTCACTTCTGCAGCCCACACAAAGGGACCAGGCTGCTCTAAGGCAGCAGCATGGGTACCAGGACCATGTGCAGCCCTCCAGAGAAGGAGATCTGGGAGTTGGGGACCAAGGTACCATTCAATCAGGAAGGCAGACCAAAGGGCCTGCTTCCATAAGTAGTGTCCAGGGAACCCCAAGCCAGCACGTGCACCCTATGAAGTAGGGGATCCAGGAGTTGAGAGACCCAAGCACCATCACTGTCTTTCATTAAAACACACACACACGCACACACACACGGCTGGAGAGATGGCTTGGCGGTTAAGGTGCCTGCCTGCCAAGCCTAAGAACTCCTGTTCCAATCTCCAGGTAACACGTTTATTCAGACGCAAAAAAGTGACTCAAGGGCGCAATGCCACACTTGCCCAAAAGGGGGCAATCGCATCTGGTGTTTGTTCACAGGGGCTGAGGCCACTGATCTCCCATTCTCTCTCTAAATAAATAAATAAATAAATAAATAAATAAATAAATAAATAAATAACATATCCTTTAAAAAGTTTGGGCATTGAAACACAGGGAAAGAAAAATATAATCTGATATTCCTTAACAAATATGGCTTATTTCATGGAAATTTCACACCAAATAGAAGAACATGTCTTCCTACTTATTATAAGAGAATTCAGGGTGTTTACATTGAATTCTCCCTGCTTCTCAGATCCTTGTATCCAGAAAGGGTCTCAAGAATCCCTGACATGCAATTCCAAGAATGTGATCTCTGGACCTGAAATACCAAGGAATTGTATATTTCACCACCTCTCTCTATTCATGAACTGTGAGTCACCATATTTGTCCTCAAAGGTCATTTAAAATACCTTTAGAACACTCCATTGGTTGTCAATATAGTCCTGACAAACCTGATACTACCTAAAGCATCATTTTGATTATGTTTCCAAGTGACACAATTTTGGGGATTTTCCTCACATCTTGGTTTTGTATTGGCACCATAGGGAACTCGCTGCTCTTCCTGTCATCTGGGTACACCTTCTTACCTCTATATTATGTGAAGAAATCCCTAGATTCAATTTCCGTGCACCTAAAAATTGCCAATACATTGACAATTGACTTCATGTTGATACCTGACATCGCATCATCCTTTGGATTGAAACATTTTCTCAATGATGCTGGTTGCAAAGCAGTCTTGTATATATACAGAGTCACCTGGGGTCTCTCCACCTGTACTACCTCTATTCTGAGTGCATTCAAGCCATCACCATCAGTCCCAGTAACTCTAAGTGGGCATGGCTGAAACCTAAACTGCCCGCATGGACCCTGCCCTTCTTTCTTTTCTCCTGGGTCATCAACATGCTCATCTACACTGAGTATGGAATAGCCAAGAATAATTCCACTCATATTGAGCAGGGATATGTTCATGCTTTTTCTCAAAACAAGGAGATTAGGGATGAAAATTCATGGCCATTTTTCATTGTCATATTCACTGGAGATCTCCTCCTTGTGGTCCTCATGATGACAACCAGCCTCTACATGGTGAGTCTCCTTTTCATGGCATGTCCACAGCCAGAGGCTCTCCTCCCAGACATCTCCTGAAACCAAAGCCACTCACAGCATCCTTTTGCTGGAAAGAGGTCTCGTAGGCATTTTCAACAAAATCATAGAAGAAACTTTTCCCCAAATTGGGAAAGAAATGCCAATGCAGATACAAGAAGCTTTTCAACACCAAACAGACAAAACCTGGAAAGAACCTCTCCTTCCCATGTTATAATTAAACTACTAAACATGCGAACCAAAGAAAATATATTGGAAAGCCGCTAGAGAGAAAAAGCAAGTCACCTACAAAGGCAAGCCCATCAGAATCACAGCAGATTACTCAACACAAACTTTAAAAGCCAGGAGGATTGGAATGATGTATTCCAAATTTTGAAAGATAACAACTACCAGCCAAGATTCCTTTATCCTGCAAAGCTATCTATCCAAATTGATGGAGAAATAGGACATTCCACAACAAAAACAGGCTAAAGGACTTTATGACAACTAAACCAGCTCTACAGAAAATACTTGAAGGAATCCTTCACACTGAAAGAAAGGAAAATACACACAGGAGGAAATAGGAAAAAATAAACTACTCAAATAACAGTTAAAACAAGTGAGTAAAGGGAAAACAGGAAGCACTGCAAAACAAGAAGAATGGCCAGAATAAATACATACCTTTCAATAATAACTCTTAATAGCAATGACTTCAATGCCTCATCCAAAAGACGCAGGCCTCCAGACTGGATTGAAAGGCAGGATCCTGCCATTTGTTGCCTCCAGGAAACTCATCTCTCAATAAAAGATAAACACTGTCTTAGGGTGAAAGGATGGAAAACAGTATTTCAAGCAAATGGGCCTAGGAAACAAGCAGGGGTTGCTATCCAATTATCTGACAGGATAGACTTCAAACCAATATTAGTGAGAAAAGATAAAGAAGGTCATTTTATACTGATTAAAGGAACACTCTAATAGGAGGATATTAAAATCCTAAACATATATGCACCTAACATGGGGTCTCCCAATTTCATAAAAAAAAAAAAAAACACTATTAGACTTCAGGTCACAGATAACACCAAACACAATTGTAGTGGGTGACTTCAATGCCCCACTCTCATGAATTGACAGGTCATACCAGCAAAAATAAAAAATAAATAAATAAATAAATAAACAGAGAGACTTCTGGATTAAATGATGTCATGGACAAAATGGACCTAACAAATATCTACAGAACATTCCATCCAAATGCTGCAGAATATATATTTTTCTCAGTAGCACATAGTAGACCATATATTAGGATACAAAGCAAATCTTAAAAAATACAGGAAAACTGAAATAATCCGTCGTACTCTATCTGACCACAATGGGATTAACCTGCAAATAAGCACCAAGAAAACCTACAGAGCATACAGAAATTCATGGAGATAAAACAGTACACTATTGAGTGATCATTGAAGAAATCAAAAAAAGAAATCAATAAATTAATAGAATCAAATGATGATGAGAGCACAACATACCAAAACCTTTGGGACACAATGAAGGCAGTCCTAAAAGTGAAATTTATAGTTCTAAGTGCCTACATTAAGAGATTGGAACGGACACAAGTAAACAATTTAATGCTCCACCTTAAGGCCTTAGAAAAAGAAGAACAAGGCAAACCAAAAGATGATGACATCAAAATAGACTATTTGGAAAGAAGAAGGGATTCAGTGGAGGGTGGATTTGAGAGGGGGAGAGTGTAGTGGGAGAAGGAATTATCATGGTTTATTGTCTATACCTATGGAAGCTGTCAATAAAAAGTTTAAAATAAAAAAAATTAATTATCATGTCCCATGCTATCTTACCACTAAGATCTAATGTTAAATCTGTGGTGCTGGAGATAATCACAGACCAGGTTGGGATGAAAAGTGTTTGTCTCACAAGCATGAAGACCTGAGTTAGATCACCAGGACTCATGAAATTTCCAGATGTGGTGGAACATCCCTATAATTCCCAGCATTGGGGTGGTGAGAAAAGCATTGTCCTGCAGCTCACTGCCCAGGTAATCTACCCTAATCAGTGAGTTCAAGGCAATGAAATAACCTGTTTCAAAAAGATGTGGAGGACCCAACTTGATTAACAGCAAAACTTATCCTGTAGGGTCCACAGGCTTGCACGAGAGACAGACCAATGCGTGCACGCGTGTACACACACACACACACACACATACACACACATACATATACATACACACAGTATTCATATGCATAAAGTCAAAAACAAACCTAAATACAAAACGAAATAACATATAATAAATTATGTGTATCATATATGCTTCAGTCAGTAGAATGTGTGCTCCTACAAGCGGTCCCTTGACTGTGGTATGAGTGCCAGCTGTGACCAAGTTATCCTTGTGTATGGGGGGGAGGGTTGTCCTGGGCACTGGGTGGTATTTAGCAGAAATATTGGATATGCCCACACTCCCTTATTTCTCTACCAGACTATCTGACCCAAAACAGCTCCACATATTGGTAGTTCAATTTGAGATGTGCTCGTGGGAACACAAATAACTATGCTAAATAACTCTGATGAGTTTGGAAATATGTAACAACAGAATATTAAAGCATTCTTTCTCATAATTTTATGCATACAGCAAACAAAGTGTGCTATACCCATGACTGATCTCTCACTGCGGAGCCAAAATTAAACCCTCAGCCTGGTGTCATGTGCTGCATGGAACATGAAGAAATGGAAAATGTGCTGTAAGAGCAGAGGACGTGTTCTCCGGAGTGCTGCTCAGGGCTCAGCTTGTTTCAGGACTGTGGTCATTTCCACCACATGCAGGGAAACTTTTAATGAGCTCCCAGACCCTCAAGTTTAACTTTCTGATGAACTTCAACTTGGGACAATAGGAATCCGCACACGCACACTCTGCACTCTGGCTGAGTGAGCTCAAGCTATCACGAGACTCACTTTCCCTCTGGACTCATCAAAACGATGCACAGTAAACAAGACCACAGACGCCACAGGTGACAAGCTGGGCCTCGTCCACCGGGAGGGAAAGGCCTGTCATTGTGTCCCTGGTTTAGTCCTGCTCCTGCTAGGCAGCCTTTCTAAGCTGCTCCTGGCCTGTGGGACCCAGACTGCCTGAGTGAGGGTTCGCAGCACTCAGCCTTGAGAACGAGAGACGGGCAGGTACGGAGACCGTTCCACTCTTCCTCTCCCTCAGCCTAGAGTTTTTGGACTGTTTTTTCATATTGCTTTCCCTGTGTTTTCCTTTTATATATAATGTTATTTCCCACTTATTATTCTTGACACTACTTCTCTTTACTTTCATGCCTATTTTTACCACTCTCTCATTATAATAATTTAGTATCTATCCTACTCAACTGTTTAATTTTATAATGGGAGTTGAACATTGATTATTTATACTATTGTAACATATTTCATGAGATGTCTTTTCTTCTAGGAATATGTACCTGTCTCTCAAACACCCAAATCTATCATTATACGTAGATATAACATAATATCAGAAACAGTCACTGTTTTCCAGTTACCGTGTTCAACCTTCAGTCTGGTGATGTGTCCTTCGCACAGGGAGCTGACATAAACTTGGGTTTTCCTGTCCATGTTCCATTCTCTGTTATTTTTCTGCTTTTATGTATTTAACTACTTTATGATACATTCCCTTTTACATTTCCTTTTTAATGTCTTTGTTTCTTTTTACACTTCTTAACTCTTCTTCACGCTGGTCTCTATAGTACATATTTTGTAGTTCACTTTCATAATGTCATTTTTCATTGTGATTTGTACAACCTATTTTATGATCTTTTCTTCACAGCTGGCTGCATGGTCATTTTTACCACTTGCTCCACAAGTCCTGAGAAAAAGAATGCTCTTGTGTTACATGACTTTTTTTTTTTTTTTTTTTGGTTTTTCAAGGTAGGGTCTCGCTCTAGCCCAGGCTGACCTGGAATTCACTCTGCAGTCTCAGGGTGGCCTTGATCTCATGGCGATCCTCCTACCTCTGCCTCCCAAGTGCTGGGATTAAAGGCGTACACCACTACACCTGGCTGTGTGACATGACTTTTAATCTCAACAGTATAAATTGTTATTTACAAATTTTTTGTATCCCTATTGCTACTTTTGTGTTGTTCTGATAATTACAGGGAGACATTGACAAAAGCTCTTTTTTAATGATTGGTTTTGTTATGCCTCCTTCAAACTTAAATGTGTTTTGACATGATATACTGATGATACGTGTATTTTACATACAAATTTAAAATTTGCGGTCTTGAAGAAGAGATTTTTTTTATATTCAGTAGTTCTGTTCCCTTAAATTTAGTTTGATAAAGT
Source organism: Orientallactaga sibirica (assembly GCA_036365145.1). Classification (NCBI taxonomy): domain Eukaryota; kingdom Metazoa; phylum Chordata; class Mammalia; order Rodentia; family Dipodidae; genus Orientallactaga; species Orientallactaga sibirica. The sequence goes on from JAEOAD010000605.1 coordinate 14,626, forward strand.
GTTAAATATTCAAGTTGAAATAGTTCTGCTTATTAATCTGGACTATACAAAGAGAAATCATGAGGTAGCAGAGAAGGTCCAGTGGTTCAAAGCACTTCATTAATTGAAGACATGACTTTTGTAGGAAAGTCTGTGGAAGGAAAAACTATGAAAATAACAAAATTAGCCAGCATCACAAAGAAAAAATGTGTTTTCATCCAACTTCTGATCTGAATTTATTTTGTGCATATGGGAAGGAGGAAAGATGAACTAACCATGAGATGTTAAGTGAGATGAAGAGTGCATAATATAACTCATGTGACATGGAAGCAGAATTGGGACAATGAAAAGAGAGGCCAGCCAGCAGGTTTGGCTGAGGAGCAGGGAGGGGAATGGAAAGCAAAGACCAATAATACAGAACATGCACAAAAACGTCACAACAAAGTCCATTACTTTATATGGCCTTTTAAAAATCCAATAAAAACCAAAGTCATAAATAACGAAACCCTACGTCGGAAAATGTATGATCTAAGAAAGAGAGTAGAGAAATGACAACGGTTTTAGACAGTGCCACTCTGCAGGGCTCTCAGCTGCTTGCAGTTCTGGAGTTATAGGTGTGCGTAAATACGAAAACCCCAGATGATAGAAGATCACACTCACGTGGTCAGAGACTTCTCAGGTCCTCTCAGACTCTCATGCTTGGCCAGCAAGTGCCTTTCCACTGAGCCATCACTCCAGCCCCATGAAAAATTCTCTTGTTTACAGGGACGTTTTTGGAACTTGAAGTCATTATCTTAATAGGTATAACTGACAAATATAAGCGTTTCTCATTCTCTCCTGTATGAAATCTTCATGAAATAAAAGGGGTGATTCAGGGTGTGAAAGTGGAAATCAATAGGGTGTCAGGGGTAATGAGAGTAATAAAGTGTTAATATGATCAAAGCACAATATATGCACATATTAATTTATAGCAATGCAATATATTATTTTGTGTAATTATCATGCAGTAAAAATATCCATAACTAGGCTTGGGTCTTAGCACTATAAAGACAGAACCTGGAAGCCTGAGATATGAGGAAGACAAATTCTGGGACAGCCTAAAATATATTTCCCAACATCTCAAAAACACATAAAGCAGCACTCAGGAGGATGCAGGCAGGACTATCAGAAGTGAAAGTCATTCTCAGCTACATAATACATTTGAAGACAGCCTTAGATATGACACCCTATATCCAATAACCACAATAACACACAAATATATATAAGAGAGAGAGAGAGAGAGGCAGAGAGAGACAGATAAAGGTCAGGGTCTTCTGATGTCCATCTTCTGATGACATCTGGTCTATTTCATAATTGAACATGAGAATTCTAAAGTATTGGAGAAATCAACAGGGCCTTAAGATAGCAGGTTGCTCTCTGGGTAACATACAAATCTCTTCCTCCACCTTCCAGAAGCAGGTGTTGCCCTGTCTCCCTGGCACTCGAAACAGGCTCCTGTATATAAGCCCTTAACCAAGGCCATTTGTGAATTGTGGGATCTGCTGCTTCCTTACCTGAACTTTCAGCCTGTTCTCATATGCAGGCATCTTCAAAATCAATAAGGTTGGGAGTTCACAAATTAAAGACCATGTTTTAGGCAAGCCCAACAGACTGGCCTTTTATATGCAAGACACACACACACCGAGAGAGAAAGAAAGAGAGAGAGGGGGCAGGCAGGCAGAGAGAGAGAGAGAGAGAGAGAGAGAATTGGTGTACCTAGATGTCAAGCACTGTAATCGAACTCCAGGCACATGAGCCCCTTGTGTACATGTGCGACTTTGTGTGCTTGCATCACTGTCATCTGGGCTTATATGGGACCTGGAAAGTCAAACATGAGTCCTTGGGCTTTGCAGGCAATTGCATTAACCCACTAAGCCATCTCTCCAACCCTGGAAGTCCATGTCTAATTTGCACTCATAAACCTGGCAATCTCCCTTTTTGCCAAGGCCCAGAGCATGCTCGACCTTATCCTCATCTGTATAACACTTGCTATGAGGGAAACTCACTTGCCTTAATCTCTGGATCTCTGTCTCACTCAGACTCCGTGACAGGCGTCAGAACTGTCCCAGACTCTCTGCTTCAAACATCGTATGCCCACTAACATGCATTTATGGGCATTTTCATCATATTCAGAATCTTGTAATCCCCTATACAAAATGTATCTTTATAAACATACACCGTTGGTCACACATCTATCTGTGGATACTCTGTTTTCATAGTATCACCCCTCATTATCATTTTAGTTCTTCACAGAATTCTGGGTGGTGAATCTCACTGTAGGTGTGACTGGTGAGTCTAAACACCCAAGGGGACTTTCCTACATCTATCCCTTTTATGTCTAAATGTTTTTCTCTTGACAAATAATGATTTAAATATATGAGACAAAAAGGAATGATATTATTCATAATCACAACATAAAATCAAAAAAATTAAAAACAATATATCCATCACTGTAACTCCACAACATTTCCTTGTGAAAAAAAAAAAATCTCCAGATATATTTTTGGAAGAATCGAAACATCCTGGCTCATACTGTATCTGTTCTGTGAATTTTATTCGATGAATGTGATTTTCATGGCTGTTTTAAATTTCCTATTTGTGTTTTTTTCTACCTCTGGACAATCTGTTGCTGTGATTTTAGAATGTGAATGTGTCTGAGTCTTTCTTACAGTGTGAAAATGTTTTCATTGGTGGTCACAGTGTCGTTTTATTCCCTTAACTATCAGCAGTAGCGCCCACCGTCACAGTAAATGTTTGACATGACCTTCTCTTCCACTGTAGTTATTTACATCTTTCTCTGAGAATCATAGAGTAAAAATGATTTCCATTTTTGTTGAAAGAAAAACCTGATATTTTATCAAGGGTCTCTTGCCTTTCCAAAAACTTTTTCACGCAACTAGGAAGGGTTGTACATTGAGACTGATAAAATCCAGGCTGGACCTATGGAGCAGAGTGCTGGATGACAAAGTCCTATGGTGAACAGCAAACATGAGATAGGCCTGTGATTGAGTGAGATAGGAGAGATGCAGAAAGTGTGAGCACGAGTGTGAAGTGTCACATAGCCTAGTAATAGTACATATGTGTGTCGTGATTTGAGTGTAAATGGATCCATAGACTCACATGTTTTATTAAGCTTCCTACTTAGCCTTCAGGATATCTTAAGTCCAGGCATGAGCGTGTGTTGTGACCCAGCTTGAGCTCTGATGATAATATTCACGTGTGATGAAAGGTTTGGGCGCAGCAAAGTTTTTCCTGGAAGGAGAGCTATGGAGCATAAACTGTGCTGGATGACCAGCAACCAGAAGGTAGCTGCAACAAATGCAGTTTCAAAAACTGTAATGTGCTCAACTCCGAATCATTGTAAAATATCACAATCTCATTTCTCAAAGTAAATTTATATGAAATAAATGGAAACATTTTGACAGCATGAATGGAAAGTGGTCAATGAATTAGATGCAGTGTGTTGTGATAAATAATGTCAATGGCTCCATAGATTCATTTTTTTTTTTTTTTTTTATTTCTTCTAAGAGAGATCTTGAGATGCTCTTAGGGAGTTTGTCTGCATAAAGAAAACTTGAGCTCTGGAATCTGGAATCTGATTAAAACCCAAACAAAGATCAAAGATGTTCTCTAATGGTGTTTGTAAAATACAACAACAAGAAGGTAAACTGCACTAACAAATGCATTTCAAAAATATTATTACAAAGCCCAGTAATTGGTGGCTCACGAATTTAATCCCAGCACTTGGGAGGCAGAGGTAGGAGGATTGCCGTGAGTTCGAGGCCACCCTGAGACTACATAGTGAATTCCAGGTCAGCCTGAACTAGAGTGAGACCCTACCTCGAAAAAAAAAAAAAAAAAAAAAAAATTAGAATGTTTTGTTTTTTTACTGAATCACTGTAAAATATCGCCATCTTATTTCTCAAAGTAAATTTATATAAAAGAAATAGAAACATTTTCACATGACATAAAGGAAGTTGTGGAAGAATGATAGGCCAGTGTGTTGTATGTCAATAAGTAACTGGATTGCTGGTCCCTCACGGTACATAACGAGAGCAGTTTTGGTATAGGAGAGGCTTACTGCACACTAAGAGAACTCAGATTCTTTACCTGATGCTCTTAGGGATCTGCAGAAATTTTTTTTTATGATTTTATTTTTTCCAATTTTTTTATTGAGAACCAAAGGATTGTATTTCAATACAAAGAGCAGACGTATTTTTGAAGGACCCCCTTCCCTAATGGAGATAATACTAAAACATAAAAGTCAGCCATTTAATGACGTGAACTTTAGTGCACACTTCATGAATTTCCTATCACTATATTCCAAGTACACTGGAAAGCCCAGTCATTCTGGTTACATAAGAACCACACGGAATGTCTTGACAGGGAAATTAGAACTGAGAATTGGCACATGTTAAAATAAGAGGCAACATGGAATTTCTGTGAGACTGGATCTCGTCATGATATGACTGCCTATTGTTACAGAAAATGCATTTTTGTTCAGATTTGCTGAACATTGTGGAATGTCCACTAGCAGCTGAGCCTTCATTTGTGTGTGGCCACAGCTCTCCACTAAGTTAAGGTCACTAAAAATAAATAACTGCCTTAGGACATCACTGGTGTCCCTGAGATTTGTAATGAGATGCAAAAAAAGTTAAAGTATGTGTTTTACTGTCTGTGTTTTTTTATATAAATATATAATATGCACTTTAGAAATATTGGAGCTTTGAAACATAACTAAAGAAAAAATATAATCTGATATACCTATGGAAGATGGAAAATGGCTTATGACATGCAAATTTCTCTCTCAAATAGGTCAACACGTCTGCTTGCTTAACATATAGGATTTCATGATGTTTACATTGAATTCTGCCTGCTTCTCAGACCCTTGCATCCTGTAAGGGTCTCAAGAATCCCTTCACATCCAATTGTAAAAATCTATGGACCTGAAATACAAAGGAATTGAATTTTCCACAACCTCTCTCTCCTTGTGAACTGTAAATTTGCCTATTTTTCTCCAAACATTATTTTAAAAATTCCTTTTGAACAGTCCATTTCTTTTCAAGGTAGTCTTAACAAACCTGATAATATCTTAAGCATCATTCTGATAATGACTCTAAGTGACACGATCTTGGGGATTTTCCTCACATCTGAGCTGTGTATTGCTGTCATAGGGAACTCACTGCTCTTCCTGTCATATGTGTACACTTTCTTAGCTCAGCGTTATCTGAAGAAACCCATAGATTCGATTTTCATGCACCTGACAATGGCTAATACTTTGACTATTGTCTTCTTGTTGATACCTGACATCGCATCATGCTTTGGAGTGAGACGTTTTCTCAATGACGCTGGTTGTAAGGCAGTCTTGTATATCTACAGAGTCACCCGGGGTCTCTCCATCTGTACTACGTCAATTCTGAGTGCATTTCAAGCCATCACCATCAGTCCCAGTAACTCTAAGTGGGCATGGCTGAAACCTAAACTGTCTGCATGGATCTTTCCCTCTTTCTTGTTCTCCTGGGTCATCAACATGCTCATTTACATTCACGTCATTGATCTTGTAATAGCAAAGAACAATTCCAGTCATGCTGGCCAGGGATATGTTCATGCTTTCTGTCAAACCAGGGAGTTTGGGGATGAGGACTCATGGTCATTTTTCATTGTCATATTCACCCGAGATCTCCTCCTTATGGTCCTCATGACGTCAACCAGCCTCTACATGGTGAGTCTCCTTTTCAGACATCACAGGGGAACCCAGCATGTCCACAGCCAGAGGCTCTCCTCCCAGCCATCTCCTGAAACCAAAGCCACTCACAGCATCCTTTTGCTGGTAAGTTGCTTTGTGTTCTTTTACTGGTTGGGTAACTTTGTCACCCTTTATGGATTCTACACACCTGAGAAAATCCCAAGACTGCAGGGAATTAATGCTATTTTATTATCATGCTACCCAACCATCTGCCCTTTCTTACTCATGAGGAATAATAAGATCATTTTCAGCCCATTCATTGTACATTGACATCTTTCAATTGTGAATGTTGTTGTGACTCACCAAAGATGGATGTTTCAATGGTACAGATTTTCAGGGGTTGTCCATGCATTGGGTGCAACTCTTCAATGGCAAAGCTGGACATTATTTGTCAAAGAAACATCTCACTGACATAGCTGCCATTGAGACACTCACGCTCCCATCACTAACAGCAATAAACTCGTTGGTTGACCATGATGGCCTCTGATAGTATCATTTCTTTGATCTGTTGTATTCTTCTCTACCTGATGTGAACAGAAGTTTCTTTACACGTCCACAGTACTATTTACATGACAGTTTGCACACAAACAGAAATTTATAGACTAAAAGAAACACACCGGAGGTAAAGACATCATAGAGCCAATGGACCTAACAGATGTGTCTAGAACATTCCACCTCAGAACAGGCGCGTGCACATGCTTTACACCAGTCCATGAGACGTTCTCTAAAATTGATCAAATTTTAGGATGCAAAACAGGTTTCAAACACTACATGTAAATTGAAGTAATTCCTTGTATTTGTTCTGACCACAAAGCAATAAAGCTAAAAATCAATTTTAAAAACTACACAAAAACATAAACAAACTAAACTAACTAACATAATATTGAGTAATTATTGAGTCATTGAAGAAATCAAAAACTTCCTAAAATTGAATAAATGAAATACAACTCTACTGGTAAGCATGGAGCAACCAGCCAGCATGTGAATAACACAGTTACAACTCTGCCCACCATTCCACATGTCCAGCCAGTGGACAGAAAGAGAAGATACAATGGAGAAGATACATCGGAGAGACCAGCCTGAGACAGAGGAAGCAGGTCCTGACTACACCCACCCAGTCTTTGTGAATGAATAGAGCCAACAACAGTCCATACAAGAGATACCAGTCCACATGGGTAGAGTACATTTCTTGACCCTAGCCTCCAAATCCATATGGGAGACCTGAACCAGTGCCCAGATTGAGAAGGTCCTATCTGTGGCCAAATGGCATTTGCAAGAGACCTTAGCCAGCCACCAGAAGACACGAGTACTGACTCTCCCACCTAGTCAATCAGTTTTATTAATTGTTTTCTTAGTTTCCAATTCATTAATTTCTTCTCTGATCTTGTTTATTTCTTTCCATCTGGAACTCTTTGGGTTGGATAACTCTTGTTTTTCCAATGACTTTAGATGAATGGTTAGGTGATTAATTAGGGACCTCTCTGCCTTTGTTATGCAGGCATTTAGTGCTATGAACTTTCCCCTTATGACTACCTTCACTATTTCCCATAAGTTTTGGTATTTGTGTTTGTATTATCATTACATTTAGACATTTTACAAATTATTTTCTATTTCACCCACTGCCCATTCATTGCTTAAAAGTATATTGTTCAGGGACTGGAGAGATGGTTTAGCGGTTAAGCGCTTGCCTGTGAAGCCTAAGGACCCCAGTTCAAGGTTCGATTCCCCAGGACCCACATAAGCCAGATGCACAAGGTGGCACATGCATCTGGAGTTTGTTTGCTGTGGTTGGAGGCCCTGGTGTGCCCTCTCTCTCTCTCTCTATCTCTATCTCTATCTGCCTCTTTCTCTCTCAAATAAATAAATAAAATAAATTTTTAAAAAAGTATATTGTTCAGCATGCAGGAGCTGACGGAATTCATGAAGCCTCTCTTGTTAATTTCTAGCTTTATAGCATTGTGATGTGATACCCTGCAGGAAATTATGTCAATTTTCCTGAATCTGTGGATGCAGGTTTTATGACCTAATATATGGAGAACGTTCCATGGGCTGCTGGGTAGAATACATATTCAGTAGAAAGGGGGTGGAAAGGTCTGCAGGTGTCTGTTAGGGTAGTTGATGTGTGGTGTTGCTGAGCTCTCTTACTTCCCTGTTGATTTTCTGGGTAGATGATCTGCCTACTGATGACAGTGGAGAACTGATGTCCCCTGCGCTGATGGTGCTGATGCTTATTTTTGTTTGGTTTCAAGTAGGTTTTGTTTTATAAACTGTATTGCACCTGTGTTTGGTGCATATAGGTTGATGATTGTGATGACCTCAGGGGGAGCAGAGGCAGCCTGCAGGCCAACCCACTGAGAATGCAAGACAGGAGAGCACTGCAGGAGATGGGGACACAGGTGGGCTGTGGGATCCGTTAGTGGAACCTGCAGGAGCCAGGTGTGAGCTGGGGACAGGGGGCTGGGCCTCCAGGAGATAGCAAAGGTGCACAGACCACCAGCAAATGCTAGGGTGGGGTGCTGCTGGAGACAGGGGAGACACACAGGTTGTTGGCAGATGCCATGCATGTGCCACTGACACACACTGCCAGGAGACAGTGAAGGTGCACACCGAGCCTGCAGGTAGCAGCAGATAACATGGTCAGGTGTCAGAGGCTCAGCTCAGTAGCTTGGGAGAGTAGTTGGGGGGAACTGAGGCTCTAGTGGGCTACCTGAGAGCGCTGGAGTCAGTACACTCCCAAATGTGCCTGCTTACTGGAGGTCTGCTACGATCTACTCAAACAGAAGCCCCTTGCCTGATGTGACCCCAGGAACTGAATCATGGTTAGGCAGATGCCATCAGGACCACAAGCCCTCAGTTTTAGTTTTTATACAGTATATATATTTGGATGGTGGTTAAGGTAAAAAACTAAAAAGGGGACATGAGGGATGGGTGATGGCTTAGTGGTAAACGTGCTTGCCTGCAAAGTCAAAGGTCCATGGTTTGATTCCCCAGGACTCACATAAACCAATTGTACAAGGTAGCGCATGCATCTGGAGGTCTTTTGAGTGGCTGAAGGTCCTGGCCTGCCTATTATCTCTATCTATCTATCTATCTATCTATCTATCATCGAACTCTTTCTCTGTTCTCTCATGACAAAATAAAATAAAAATTTTTTAAAGGGGACATGAAAGCAAATGATAAAAGACCTGATAAGAAGGGTAGGAACACATGAGTTTGAACAAAATATTATGTTGCACATGCATGAAAATGTCACAATTATTTTGTACACTAATTTCATAATACTAATAATTGAAGAGAAGAACACACAGAGAAAGAAATTATCAGGGGCTGGAGAGATGGCTAAGAAGTTAAGGAGTTTGTCTGTGAAGCTTAAGAACCCAGGTTTGATTCCTGAGTACCCAGGAAAGCTTGATGCACGAGGTGGCACACACATCTGGAATTCCTTTGCAGTTGCTGGAGGCTCTGGCATGTCCATTCTCTCCCTCCATCTCCCCCGCCCCGGGCCTCTCTCTTAATAAATAAATAAAATATTTTTTATAAAATAAATTATCAAAGAAGTCATGGGTACAGTAGACGGGTGGCATGCAGCCATTTCTTCCAAGTCCGGTCTCTGTGCCCTCAGCAGAGCTCCCACTGGCATCATGTTGGGCCAGAGCAACCAGCGGTTCATGACCTCCGTGGTCTGCTGTGGCCACTGCGAGGAGGGCCTGGGGAAGACCGTGCCGTTTTCAGTGAAAAACAAGTGGCAGTTACTGGCCGTGATGGCAGTTTGCTTTGAATCTGGTTTAGCAGCACCTGTCTTTATAGTAAGACGTCAATTGTGGTGAGGGCCTTCCGCTGGGAGGAGAAGGTAGGGACACAGAACACCTGACCAGCCAGCTGCTGTCCCTCGCTCAAGAAGTGGACACCGGAGGGTCAGGTAGATAGTCTCTTGGCAATCCCAGAGCCGCTGGGCACGCCTGAGCAGCCGGGGTGTGCTGTGTCCTCGTGTGCTCCTGGAACAAGGACCCTAGCCCCCTCCCACCTCTGAGGAGGCCACTGCGGGCAGCGGGGAGACCCCAGCTGCCCGAGACATCGGGAAGGATCCACAACGACTCACCTTGTTTCCGCTCACCTAACTGGCAACATCAAGCCAGTCCACAACCTGAGACCTCTTGGCCCTGTGCTCCCTGGATGGAACCCCGAAGCTTCTGGAGGAAGCAGACAAGCTGCTGTGGTCGGTGCAGGTGGATCACCAACTTTCTGCTCTGGAGAAGTTAGATGTCACAGGCAATGGACGTGAAGAGGTGGTGCACGGGTCTGGGATGGACAGACACATATTATCTGTCACAACTGCACTATTGTCCACTTCCAAATGGAGGAACATCTCCGTGCCTTCTGTGCAGGCCAGGCCTGCCAAGAGGCTGCAACAGCCCTGCTTAGTCCATGTCACCTTCAAGCAGAAAATCTGTGTGTACTGGGAGGTGCAGCTGCGGCGGATGGAATCCACGAATCTGCAGAAGCTGCTGGGAGATGAGCCAAAGGACCGCAGCCTGCTGCAGGAGCTGGGCGTGGATCCTGATGATCTCGCTGCAGCCGTGCCCTGCTGCAGCGGACTCTCTATCATCCCTCATCCCGACCGGCCACCACACTGCACTCCCGTGAGCCTCCAAGACCCCACCTAGCTGGGCGTGGCTTCTTAGCTGGTGAAGGATCCTTCTCAGCCCTCACCCTACCCCTAAGTGACCCATGGTCTCGCCATGATAGGGAATGCACATTACAGAGAACCAAGGCTTAATGCTGGGCGTACAAGGGTGGTGGTGACCCTTTCTCTCCTTCTCCTCCACTCTCTCTCAAATATAAATTAAAATTTTTAAAGAGGTACTTTTTTAAAGTGCACCATTTAGTGGTCTTTAGAAAATCTATAAAATTTCGAAGGATTATATATCAATATTGGATCTTCACCAATCCAGACAGAAACACTGCATGCTTTATTCTTCACCTCCCAACCTCCAGTCTCCCGTCAACCCCAGGAATCACTACTCTACATTATGCCTTCCTGGATTGGCCACTTCCATATATTTCATATAAATGGAATCTTGTGATAAATGGTGGGTGATATCTGGCTTGCCTCACAGTACACACAATGTTTTCAAGTTTCATCCATGTTGTAATATTTATTAGCATTCTATTTTAAGTGATATTCTATTCTAAGTAGTATTCCATTGATATTTCTGTCAATGAATGCCACCTTTTGTTTATGCATTCATCAGCTGATCAACATTTAGATTCTGTCCATATTTATGGAATGAATAATACTTCTATGATCATTCATTTACACATTTGGTGGACATGTTTTCATTTCTCTTGGGCATATGTCTAAAGAGTGGAGTTGCAAGCTCACACGTTCAACAAGATGCCAGGGCATTTTCCATTGTGCTTAACCAGCAGTGGGTGACGGTTTTCATTTCCCACATCCTCAAGACTTCAGGTCCCTATCATGACCTCATTCGCCTTTTCAGACTTTCTCACTTGGGAGCCCCTTGCTGCAGTGCATACAAAGACGACAGTCAGTGAACCTCCACACGTCCACCGTCTTCACACACCAGTCCACGGTGCCTTAGCACTGGTGCCTCGTCTCGCAGATCCTTCTTTTTATCCACACAGAAACAGCGAGCCCAGTCCACGTGCTCCTGGTGTCTTCGACAAGGACCAGGTCCTGAGGTTTTCTGCTGTGGACTTAGGAAGACATCTCATTGGAGCACCTCACTGTCGTTCCTGCCGAGCCCGTCGTCCCTGCCTCACGCAGGCAGCTGTGTTCTGCTCAGGCTTCAGCAAGATGACGTAGCACTTGGGGATGAAGATGCCACCCAGCAACCCTGCGGTGGAGGCCAGGATGGAGAAGATCTCCACAGCCACAGTGGACTTGCCCCGGGCACTGTGGTACAGGGGCAGGAAGGCCATCCACACACTGCAGAATAGCAGCATGCTGAAGGTGATGTACCTGGTCTCGTTGAAGGCGTCCGGCAGGGCCCTGGCCAGGAACGCCACCGTGAAGGTACCCCCTGCCAGGAAGCCCAGGTACCCCAGCACACAGGAGAAAGCAGTGCCAGAGCCTTCCTGGCACTGGATGACAATGTGGACAGGCTCAGTGACCATGTCCCTGTCTGGGAACGGAGGGGAGGTGCCCAGCCACGCGCCACAGAGAATGACCTGCACGAAGGAAGCGATGAGGACCACTGAGGAAGAGGCCTGTGGTCCCAGGAACACGTGGACCCTGTCGCCTGGTCTTGTGAACCTGAAAGCCAGGGCCACCGTGAGGGTCTTGGCCAGGACCGAGGAGACCGCCACAGTGAACAGCACAGCAAAGGTGGTCTGCCGCAGCAGGCAGGTGACAGCGGTGGGGCGGCCAAGGAAGAGCAAGGGACAGAGGGCGCACAGGGCCAGAGAGGCCAGGAGCAAGTAGCTGAGAGCTCGGTTGTTGGCCCTGACCACAGGTGTGTCTCGGTGCTTCAGGAACACTCCAAGGACCAGCACAGCCAGGCCAGCCAGGAAGAGCGCCACCAAGGCCAGAGTGAGTCCCAGTGGTTCGTCAAAGGCCAGGAAGATCTCTGTCCTGGGCAGGCAGCGGTCTCTGCTGTGGCTCGAGTACTGCTCCTCGGGGCACAGGAGACATCTCTTCATGTCTGTGGGACACACACACACGCGTACACGCATGCACACGCATGCACACGCACACACGCACACACACACACACACACACACACACACACACACACGCACACACAATGTGGTAGTTAAACCAGCTCTGTGGAGGAGACTGCCCAAGCACTGAGTGGTCTTACAAGCCTTTTCTAGTAATTAATGGTATTTGCAAATTATTTTAGCTACCAGGGCTAGAATGGGAAAGACTGAAGGCAGAGACACAAAGAGAAACTTTTACACACCTTTTCTCTATGTTTCATGTGAGGTTTTTGTGGGGTTTGTTGTTGTTTTGAGACAGGAATGCATGTAGCCTATACTGGCCTCAGGCTTGCAATGCAGCCAAGGCTGACTGTAAACTGCTGACCCCTTACCTCCACCCCCCAAGTTCTGGGTTTACACGCATGCATGCACCACTGTACGTGGCTTTTATGAGTTTGCTAATGATTGTTTACAAATAGCCTCCATAACTGTTCTTATTGGCAATTATTTTAGGTTGAATTTTGTCTCCCTAAATGCACTTTTCCAATTTCTTAACTCCTAGTATCTCAAAATATGAAGATTTAGAGATAGATACGTTGAAAATCAAGAAATTGGTGTTAGATGACCTCATCCGGGCAGCCGCTAATGCAACATGACAGGTGTCCTCATAACATATTCTCACACACAATCAGCATGAGAAAAGACAGGGAGGGCTGCAGAGATGGCTTAGCTGTTAAGGCTCATGCCTGCAAAGACTAAGGAGCCCAGTTCAATTCTCCAGGACCCACGTAAGCCTGATGCACATGGTGGTGCATGCGTCTGGAGTTCATTTGCAGTGGCTAGAGGCCCAGGCATGCCCAATTGCACTCTTTCTCTCTCTTTCTCTCCCCCTTTCTCTCTCTCTCTAATAAATAAATAAATAAATATAATTTTTTTAAGAGAGAAAACACAGTGAGACTATGCAAGCCTAGGGAAGCAGTGTCCAGAAGCCAACACTGTCAACATCTTGATTTCAAAATTCCAGTCTCCAGAACTGTGAAAGATGAGTTTCTAGAGGCTGAAGAGATGGCTCAGCATTTAACGGCATTTGCTTTCAAAGCCTAACAGCTTAGGTTAAATTCTCCAGGACCCACATAAAGCCAGATGCACAAAGTGGCCCACTGTGTCTGGAGTTCCTTTGCCAAGGTAGAAGGCCCTGGGAGAGAGACAGAGAGGGAGAGGGAGAGCAAGAGAGAGAGAGAGAGAGAAAGAAGCTTCTGCCGCTGAAATAGACCAGAATGTTTTCTTACCAGCCACAGGATGAATCTCGCTGACATTCAGGAAAATGTAAGGGACAAGACCATTCACCGTGCTATCCCACTTAAAAGGAGTTTAAAGACAGCAGAATTCATCAGTGCTGGTAGAAAGCAGGGCAGTGGGTAGAGGGGACAGGAGAGTGACCCGAGGGGCTGTGCTCTGCTCTGCTCTGCTCTGGATCAGGGGTCATGGGCATGTGGTGTCACTGGCGAGAATCTACTGAGCTGAGCAATGATGGCCCGTGCACTGGTCCATTTGACGTAGTTGAGGGAAACATTTACCTAAAAATTATTGAAGGAGTTGTGTCCTCACCAGCATCCTTACATCCAGCCCACAGGGAACCAAAGACTATGAACTACTCAACAGACGGAGAAACCACAAGGCCTTCAGTGCCTTCTTGGCCCCACACACTCCTGCTTCATGTGTCCTTACCTGTTTGATCTGCAAACTGTCCCTCGGGGCAGGGGCTGCAATCAAAACAGCATTGGGGTTCACCTTGACGGGGCATCTGGCTGAACCCCGGAGGGCAGCTCCTGCTGCAGACGGAGCTGGGCACCTGGTGACAACACGGTGCCATCAGTGATCACCTAGGGACACAGATACTGTGATCCAAGAAGCCAGAAGCCAGAGTGATGGTACCCTAGTGGAAGAGTGGATTCTAGAGACGGGATTTTGCTAGCTTTCCTGGCTAAATGTAGCAAAACCTTGCCTTTCCAGTCTCTATGGCTCCATATAGAACCTACATCAAGAATTGTAGGCACTGGGCTGGAGAGAGAGCTTAGCAGTTAAGGCGCTTGCCTGCAAAGCCAAAAGACCCAGGTTTAATTCCCCAGGACCCATGTAAGCCAGATTCACAAGGTGGCATGTGCATCTGGAGTTTGTATGCCGGGCCTGGAGGCCTTGGCGCACACATTCTTTCTTTCTCTCTCTCTCTCTCTCTCTCTTTCTCTCTCTCTCAAATAAATATTAAAAAAAAAAAAAACCTATGGCCTGGAGAGATAGCTGAGTGGTTAACGGTGCTTGCTTGAAAAGCCTGACTACTCAGGTTCAAATCCCCAGAACCTACATAAAGCCATGTGCACAGAATGGCACGTCAGCTACAGTTCGTTAGCAGTGGCAAGATGTGCTGGTGGCTTCTTCCCTCTGTCGCTCCCGCTCTCTTCTTTCTCTCTCTGTCTCTGCTTGCAAATAGGGATGGCTTAATGGTTGCCTATAAAGCCAAAGGACCCAGGTTCAATTCCCCAGATGCAAAAGGGGCACACACATCTAGATTTTGTTTGCAGTGGCCCAGGTATGCCCATTCTCTCTCTTTCCCTCTCCCCCTCTTTCCCTGTCAAATACATAAATAAATAAAAAATAAAATACTTTTAAATATATTTTTAAATAAGAATTGTGGGCACTAATCATCCACCACACATATCATATCCACAGCCTCATGTCGCACAGCCAGATGTGGCTTCATGTAAATGGAACCTAAGAAGGGACGACATTGCCTGACATGGCACAGCTCCCACCTCCAGGCAAGAGTTACGGGGAAGAAACTAGTGAGTGAGAATGACTTGGAGAAAGTGTGGGGTGCTGAGGGGCCCCACATCCAGAGGAAACAGAGAAGACCCCTCCCCAGATCAAGCAACCTGAAAGAGATTTCACGAGAACCCTCTGAACACTGACTGGGTCCCCTAAGTTTGAGGAACCTGGACATGGGAACATGATTTTTACTTGAGAAAACACAAAGGCAACATTGAGTGGAGATACCACCAAGAACAAAGATAAGGTGGCAGAGGAGGGGTCAACAGAGGACAGAGAGATGAAGTGTTGCTGTGGCCCAGAACAGACATCCAGACACACCTGTCCCAAAACAGAAACTAATTTGGTTAATAAGTGTTATGAATTTAATCTGAGATGTCCCCCCAAAGTCTCATAGGTTAAAGGACTGGTTAACAGCTGATGGGCTTTTAAGAAGTGATTGACAGTGATCTCCAAAAAAAAAAAAAAAAAAGAAGAAGAAGTGATTGGCCAGACATGGTGGCGCACGCCTTTAATCCCAGCACTCAGGAGGCAGAGGTAGGAGGATTGTTGTGAGTTCGAGGCCACCCTGAGATTACAGAGTAAACTCCAGGTCAGCCTGGACTAGAGTGAAACCCCACCTTGAAAAACCAGGGGAAAAAAAGTGATTGGATCATGAGAATTCTGGTCTGATCAATGAATTAACTCTTCACTGGTTTCATAATTTGATGGTGTTATTGGGAGAAGGTAGAAAGGAGGAAGTGAGTCCTAGTAGTAGGAAGCAGGTCATTGGAAAAAGATCTCTCTCTCTCTCTCTTGCTCGCTCTCTCCCTCTCTCTCTCTGTCTCTGTGTCTCTATCTATCTCCCCTCCCTTCATGGCTGCCAGAAGTTAAGCAAACTCTTCTACCAGACAAACTCACCACCATGACACTCTGCCTCACCACAGGCCACAGAAAAGGGTTCAGCTGACCGTGGACTGGGACCTCCAAAACTACGAGCCAAAATAAATTTTTTCAATGGAGAAAAGAACCAAGGGGCTAGTTTGGTTGTGCACTGCCACCTCAGCCTTTCCCCCACACTTGAGTAGAGTCTAAACCCTGACAGCTTCCACAGACTGAACCCAGCCAACCCAGACCTCCCAACCCCTTAGCCAAATTGTTTCTGTCAGGCATTTGTTGCAGTGACAAAAAAGTTACCACAACAGGAAAATTAGAATGTCTCTTCAGCCCATCTCTCAGATGCTCCATGGAAATGTGTTTGGCCTCTGTGCCATCAGCATCCCAAGTAAACTATTTGCCTTTTCACAGACCAGATTCTGGATGCAAACACTGAAAAATGCTCTCAAGAAACATATGCATTGCCGAAGAGGGGCGGGAAGAATGTAAGAGCCAGAGGAAGGGCAGGACTGCTTACAATGCCCTCTTCAGACACAAAGGGACCTGGATCTCCATGACCTCGCAGTGCCTGGCACTACCTACACAAGACCTCATAATAGGAGGGATGATGACAGCAAAATAAAAGAGACTATTGAAAAGGGGAAAGAGATATGATGAAAGTGGGTTTGTGAAGGGGAAGTGGGGAGAGGGAATTATCATGGTTTATTGTCTATAATTATGGAAGTTGTAAATAAAAAAAAAGTTTAAAGGGACAGCCGGGCGTGCTAGTGCACGCCTTTAATCCCAGCACTTGGGAGGCAGAGGTAGGAGGATCGCCATGAGTTAGAAGCCACCCACAGTGAATCACACATGAATTCCAGGACAGCATGGACTAGAGTGAAACCCTACCTTGGAAAAAAGAAAGTTTAAAGGGATGAAGAGAGGGAGGCTATGATGACGGTGGACTTGTGAAGGGGAAGTGGGGGTTATCATGGTCTATTGTCTATAATTATGGAAGTTGCCAATAATAAAAAAAATTAACCATAAGGGGGGAAAAGTTTAAAGGCCTAGACAGGTGGCTTAGCAATTAAGGTGCTTTCCTGCAAAGCCAAATGACTCAGGTTCAATTCCCAGGACCCAAATAAGCCAGATGCACAAGGTAGTGCATGTATCTGGAGTTCATTTGTAGTGGCTAGAGGCCCTGGTGCACCCATTCTATCTGCCTCTCTCTCTTGCTCTCTCTCTCAAATAAATAAATAAGTAAAATATTTTTTTAAAGTTTAAAGAAAAGAAACATCTGATGTACATGATGATTCAATTTCTGTAGCTCTGATCATTTCCTCTGTGTGTGTGTGTGTGTGTGTGTGTGTGTGTGTGTGTGTGTGTGTTTTGGAACAGGGTGTCTGTCATTCCAGCTCAGTCTAATCTGGAACCCACTCTGTAACCAAGGCTAGCCTCATACTCATGGCAATTCTTCTTCCTCAGCCTCCTGAGTGCTGGGGTCAAAGGCGTTGACCACCACCCCCAGCTATTTGTATTTTGGATAATGAAGAATTTTCTCCCCAAAACCTCAAAGAAAGGCTTATCCTAGGTAAACAGCACAGCAGGGTCCTGACTGCACAATGCAGAACCACACCCACTTCACACATCAAACAGGAACAAGAACCTCTATCTCTGAGTTTCCCTCTGACTCTAACACACAGCTCAGCAGTCAGGCACGCATGCACACAGCTCACGTGCAGATCCTCCTTCAAATGGACCATCATGCTGTTTCCGGCTGAGGCTCCAGGGTCAATGGTG
The DNA here is from genome assembly GCA_036365145.1 of Orientallactaga sibirica. NCBI lineage: Eukaryota > Metazoa > Chordata > Mammalia > Rodentia > Dipodidae > Orientallactaga > Orientallactaga sibirica. The sequence continues at coordinate 32,531 of JAEOAD010000605.1, forward strand.
CCTATAGGAACCAAGCGGAATTGGCCCTCGGGTGTCTTCTGCCCTTGGAGAATGTCAAATTTTGTCACCAAGTCTCCATTGGCATCAAACATAACCTCGTTCCCATCAGGAGTCTTGAAGTGCACTTTCTTGAGGGCATGAAGAATCTGGGGAAGGAAGGGTGGCATGGCAGACTCGCCAGGGCCAGTGCTGGGATCATCCAAATGCCACTGACCTTTGACCTCTGCAGTGAGCCAGTGCAGCTCCACCCAACTTGCCAAGCAGCCTAGCATGAAAGGTGAGTTCCAAACCAGTAACCCATCCATGGACTAGTGGTTACCTTGGGGGTTGGGTGATGGGAAGGGTAGCTCCTGTGTGCAGGGATGTCTCTTTCCTGGTTGATAAAAGTGTTCTCAAATTACCTGTGGTGGCTCTGCACAACTCCGATTATTCCAAAAGCCATTGACTTCTTCATCTTAAATGGGTGAACTATATTCTATTCAAATCATACCTTAATGCACATTAAAATCCAGGTTTTAGTGGTTAAAGCATTTGCCTGCAATGCCAAAGAATCCCAGTTCAATTCTCCAGGACCCACGTAAGCCAGATGCACAAGGGGACGCATGCATCTGGAGTTCATTTGCAGTGGCTGGAGGCCCTGGTACACGCATTCTCTCTCTTTCTCCTTCTCTCCCTCTGTCTCTCCCTCTCTCTCTCCCTCTTTCTCTTAAATAAATAAATAAATAAATAAATAAATAAATAAACAAATAAATAAAATATATTTTCAAAACAGAAAGAATTTTTAAAGGAATAATTAAAAGGATGGTGTTGGGAACTTCTGTCTGTAAAGACATGTTGGAATCCCAGGACAAAAATGGGCAAGAAGAACTGAGATAGAGAGGACCAGGAGAGGCTGGAAATGATGAGAGATGTATTAATTATACATTTGTTCATTAAATGAACATACCTTCACATCTCTGTTCTAAGCACAACAGACAAGAGGAACAAGAATCCATGACAAATGGAATATGACCAATTTGCCATATGTTCCTGTAATAAAGTTCTCAATTTGAAAAATTGAGAAAGGTCAGCCATGGTGGCGCATGCCTTTAATCCCAGCACTTAGGATCACTGAGAGTTTGAGGCCAGCCTGAGACTACATAGGCATTCCAGGTCAGCCTGGCCTAGAGTGAGACCCGACCTCGAAAAACAAATTATTTATTGTTTAGTGATTCTGGAATTTGGGAACTGGGAAGAAGGCTCATGGGTAAAGCTGAACACCTCAGTTCAGACCCCAGAACCCACACAAAGCCATAAAGGCCGTGGCAGGCTTCTGTGTTCCCAGCATACCTTCAGGACGAGGGGAGGCAGACACGGGAGAATCCAGTGAAACCTCATGGGCCAATTAGCCTGGTGAGCAGAGCCGTGAACAGCTGGAGACCCTGCCGCAAATGAGTGGACGGCAAGGATCCCCACCTGAAAGTTGTCCTCCTCATACACACCAGGAAATGGTCATGCAGCACACATGAACCAACGCACACAGGTACACACACAAAAAGACTCAAATTTGAGGCACACTAAAAAAAACATTTTCTGTTTATCTTAAATTCAAATTTTACTATGCATTTTGTATTTGCTACAATCAACCAGCCCACAGGATGTGACTCGAGATCACACAGCTAGCATGGATATTCCAGTGTTCATATTAACATGCCATCCAGCTCCTTAAGAGTCCAGTAACTCAGTGCTTAACCTCAGTAGCCTGACACAGCCCATTTCCTCTTTTCCCACCCACACCCCACACTTCCGCCTCACCTGCCAGGGCTGGAAGTGCTGAGGGTCTGCACATGTCCCGTCCCCGAGCTCACAGGCCATCACGTCGTGCAGGGCATGGGCGATGCTGTAGACGGCTGTGTAAGCAATGTCAACTTTACTCACTTCCTGGAAAGGAAACTCCCGGTCTCTCAGACTCTCATTCCCTGAGCAGAACGTGACACCCCCTGTCCCTGTGCTGTTTCTGTGGGGCCACGTGCACCCGAAGGTGGACTCCCAGAAGCTCTCCATGAACATGTCCTCTGGGGTCCGGCTGGGGCGCAGTTGAGCGAGGAACTCAGGGAACGCAGGTGCCTGGCTGCTGCGATATAAAAGGCCAAGTGAGCCTTGCAGGACCTGGGAGACTCCTGGAATGCTCAGGGCAAGCGCCATGTGCAGCGCACCCTTGCTGACCCACACCTGACCTGCGACACGGAGGTCCCGCAAACGGTACAGGATGAGCTGGAAATGCGAGTTGCTCAGAAAGACCAGAACGGCCGTGGCAGTGCATCTCTGCATCTTTTGGACAATAGCTTCTGTCTTCTCCAAAGACTCCTGGGAAGGGACTTGGAGGTGGAACTCAATGCAGACACCAGCCTGGCTCAGTTCCTGAGTGACCACGGAGCTGGCCTGCTGCCCAAAGTCATCATCCTGGGACAGAACGCCCACCCAGGACCACTGAAAGTGCAGCACCAGCTGGGTCAGTGCGTGCGAGGACGTGAGGTCACTGGCCAGGGTCCGAAGGAAGGATGGGAACTGGATCTTGTCGCTGAGGCTGGGCAGCGTGGACGAGTAACTGACCTGCAAGGGAAGGGTCCAGGCAACAGAAGAGGTGAGAACCACGGCTCGGGTTCAAAGTGAAGGTTAGATTTTAAATGTGGGAGGGACACAACAAAATGCAGCAATGGGGCTGAGGATGCAGCTCGGTTCTAAGACAGCTTGACGTGCATGCGGGGAGCCTTGCGTCTGATCTTCAGCAGCAAAACCTGCACGGTGGTTCACACCTATAACTCCAGCACTTGGGGGTTCAGGATCATTCTCAGCTATATAGTGAGGTCAAGGTTAGCCTGAGCTATATGAGACCCTATCTCCAAACAATCAAAAATTAATATAAAAATAAAATCTTAAAAAATGAAAACAAAGCCAGGTGTGGTGGCGCACGCCTTTAATCCCAGCACTCGGGAGGCACAGGTAGGAGGATTGCCGTGAGTTCAAGGCCACCCTGAGACTACAGAGTGAATTCCAGGTCAGCCTGAGCTAGAGTGAAACCCTACCTCCAAAAACCAAAAAAATGAAAACAAAGGAAGGATGGCAAACTCACCTAGTGACTGGATACCTAAGAGTCCCACGTCCCACGTCCATCTGCCATCCAAGGCAAACAGAGCCTCTGGCTGCTCTACTCAGATCAGAACTGGGACATCATCATGTCTTGAGAAACATAAGGAGCAGCTGTTAGAACGTCCATCCACAAGCACCTCAGAGTTAACTACAACTACAAGAACGTGTGGGGATGGGTAGAAAGTAGGATTCCAGCCAGGCATGGTGGCGCACGCCTTTAAGCACTCGGGAGGCAGAGGTAAGAGGATCACCATGAGTTCAAGGCCACCCAGAGACTACATAGTGAATTCCAGGTCATCCTGAGCTGCAGTGAAACCCTACCTCAAAAATCTGAAAGAAAGAGAGAAAGAGAAAGAAAGAAAGAGAGAAAGAGAAAGAAAGGGAAGGGAAGGGAAGGGAAGGGAAGGGAAGGGAAGGAAAGGAAAGGAAAGGAAAGGAAAGGAAAGGAAAGGAAAGGAAAGGAAAGGAAAGGAAAGGAAAGGAAAGGAAAGGAAAGACCCCCAAACCAGGCATGGTGATTCTTGCCTTTGGTTCCAGTACATGGGAGACTGAGGTTAAAGAATCTCTACGAGACCCTACCTCAAAAAGCCAAAACTCTGTGTGTGTGTGCACGCACACACACACACATTCATCTGGAATCTGAGTTGAGGCCAACTACAGAGTGAGTTCTAGGTCAGCCTGGATAAAGTGCGACTCTGCCTCAAGAGAGAAAGAAAGAGAAGGAAAGAGAGAAGTAGCCCCAGGGTTGGCCATGATGACATGTGCCTGGAATCCTAGCAGGCAGTTCGTAAGTTCAGTGACCCTTGTCCACATAGAAAATTCCAGGACAGCCTGGGCTACTTGCCCTCTCCTGATGCCTCTGTTCACAATAAAAAAAGCAGCTATGTTTCAGCAGCACATCGGCCAGGATGCTCCACCTCACCACAGGCCCAGGAACAAGACTGTCAGATGACATCAATTGAAATTGTGAAGCAACACAAATCCTTCCTACTTTAAGCTATTTCTTTCAGGTCTTGTTACAGCAATGAAGCAAGTTAACCCTACAGCTTGGGAAATCATTTCAGTAGGTCATTACAATTAAACTGGATTTCCAGTTGACTTAGCCATTCTGTTAATACACTAAAGATAATTAAAAGCTATAAACACACAAAAAGCTACACGGGCTGGAGAGATGGCTGCGATTAAGGCGCTTGCCTGCAAAGCCTAAGGACCAGAATTTGATTCCCAATACCCACATAAAGCCGTATGCCCAAGGTAGCCCAGGCATCTGGAGTTGGTTTGAAGAGGCTCGAGACCCTGGCATGCCCATTCTCTATCTATCTATCTATCTATCTATCTATCATCTATCTATCTGTCTGTCTGTCTGTCTGTCTATCTGTGTGTGTCTTTCCCCTGAGCTGCAGTGAAACCCTACCTCAAAAATCTGAAAGAAAGAGAGAAAGAGAAAGAAAGAGAGAAAAGAAAGAAAGGGAAGGGAAGGGAAGGGAAGGGAAGGAAGGGAAGGAAAGGAAAGGAAAGGAAAGGAAAGGAAAGGAAAGGAAAGGAAAGGAAAGGAAAGGAAAGGAAAGGAAAGGAAAGGAAAGACCCCCAAACCAGGCATGGTGATTCTTGCCTTTGGTTCCAGTACATGGGAGACTGAGGTTAAAGAATCTCTACGAGACCCTACCTCAAAAAGCCAAAACTCTGTGTGTGTGTGCGCGCACACACACACACATTCATCTGGAATCTGAGTTGAGGCCAACTACAGAGTGAGTTCTAGGTCAGCCTGGATAAAGTGCGACTCTGCCTCAAGAGAGAAAGAAAGAGAAGGAAAGAGAGAAGTAGCCCCAGGGTTGGCCATGATGACATGTGCCTGGAATCCTAGCAGGCAGTTCGTAAGTTCAGTGACCCTTGTCCACATAGAAAATTCCAGGACAGCCTGGGCTACTTGCCCTCTCCTGATGCCTCTGTTCACAATAAAAAAAGCAGCTATGTTTCAGCAGCACATCGGCCAGGATGCTCCACCTCACCACAGGCTCAGGAACAAGACTGTCAGATGACATGGACTGAAATTGTGAAGCAACACAAATCCTTCCTACTTTAAGCTATTTCTTTCAGGTCTTGTTACAGCAATGAAGAACAAGTTAACCCTACAGCTTGGGAAATCATTTCAGTAGGTCATTACAATTAAACTGGATTTCCAGTTGACTTAGCCATTCTGTTAATACACTAAAGATAATTAAAAGCTATAAACACACAAAAAAGCTATACACGGGCTGGAGAGATGGCTCGGCGATTAAGGCGCTTGCCTGCAAAGCCTAAGGACCAGAATTTGATTCCCCAATACCCACATAAAGCCGTATGCCCAAGGTAGCCCAGGCATCTGGAGTTGGTTTGAAGAGGCTCGAGACCCTGGCATGCCCATTCTCTATCTGTCTATCTATCTATCTATCTATCTATCTATCATCTATCTATCTATCTGTCTGTCTGTCTGTCTGTCTATCTGTGTGTGTCTTTCCCTCAAATAAATAAATAAATAAAATATTTTTTTAAAACTGTACATGGAAGCTGGGCGTGGTGGCACACGCCTTTAATCCCAGCACTCGGGAGGCAGAGGTAGGAGGATCACCATGAGTTCAAGGCCACCCTGAGACTACATAGTGAATTCCAGGTCAGCCTGGGCCAGAGTGAAACCCTACCTTGAAAAAAAAAAAAAAAAAAAAAAAAAAAAACTATACATGGGCCTGGGGAAATGGCTCAGCAGTCAAAGCGTTTGCGTGTGAAGCCTAAGAAGCACAGTGCCGTTCCCCAGAACCCACGTTAGCCAGATGCACAAGGGAGTACATGTGCCTGGAGTTCATTTGTAGTGCCTAGAGGCCCTGGCATGCCCATTGTCTTTCTCTCTAACTGTCTTTTCCTCTGTTTCTCTTAAATAAATAAAATATGTTTAAAAAAAAACCATACATGGGCTGGAGAGATGGCTTAGCAGTTAAGGCGCCTACCTGCAAAGCCTAAGAACACCCATTCGAATCTCCAGGCCCGGAGTACATTCACAATGGCTGAGAGGCCCTGACACACCCAATCTCTATTGGTCGGTCTCTCTCTCTCTCTCTCTCTCTCTCTCTCTCTGTCTCTCTCTCTCTGTGTCTCTCTCAAATTAAACAAACAAACAAAAAAAAAAAACCCTACTTCAAAAAACCAAAAAAAAAAAAAGCCGTGGTGGTGCTCGCCTTTAATCCCAGCACTCAGGAGGCAGAGGTAGGAGGATCACTGAGAGCTCGAGGACACTCTGGGACTATGTAGTTAATTCCAGGTCAGCCTGGACCAGAGTGAGACCCTACCTCGCAAAACCAAAAAAAAAAAAAAAAAACAACAACAATACATAAATGTTCACAGAAGCAGCATAAGTGAGAGTCCTAAAGGAAAAGCGTTTGAATTACTTTTCTTGCTGCTACGAACAATGCTTTGACAAAAGGTGACTTAAGGGCTGGTAGGAGCGGGCAGTCAGCGACGTGAGAGCCCTTCCACACGAGGACCTGAGGATGATCCCCAGAACACATGGAAAAAAGCCAAGTGTGGTAGCCTGCATTTGAAATCCCAGCACTCGGAGACAGAAACACACAGCTACGTGGGGCTTGCTTGCCAGCCCGTCCAGCACAAAGCCAGTGATCCACGTGTGGCTGAGTGGTTACCTCGGGTAGGGGTGACGGGAAGTGGTACCTAAACAACTCAGGGATGTCTCTGTCCAGGATGATGAAAATGCTCTCAAATGACCTGTGATAACTGAGCACAACTCTGATCATTCTAAAAGCCCCGGGGGCTGGAGAGATCACTCAGTGATTAAAGACACTTGCTTACAAACACTGATGACCCAGATATGATTGCCCAGTACCCATGTAAAGCCAAATGCACAAAGTGGTACATGCATCTGGAGTCCGTTTGCAGTGGCTGGAGGCCGTGGTGTGCCCATTCTCTGTCTATCTCTGTACTATCTCTCTCTGCTTGCAAATAAATAAATAAGTGAATGAATAAAACATATTTTTAAAAACCAACCCTGCAATCAAAGCTGCATGAACTAGAATTCATCAGTATTTTTTTTTCTAAGCCTCAGGTTCCTCATCAGTTCAGAGGGATTACGGGCCTCTGAAAACAGAATCACTTTGGACACGGACAGTGTCGGCAGAAACCTGGACCACTGCAGAGCTGCACAGGAGCGTGACCACCACCATCAATTTCACCACCATCACTGCTGTCCACGAAGGGACCGGGCTCTGAACAACTCACCTGGGGAAACCTGTACAGCCCCAGAAGCCTGGCCATGGGCACAGACAGGGATGACCGCGTATCTCCGACCATGGCAGCGCGAGGAGGGCCAAGGTGACATGCGTAGTTGGGGATGGGCTCCTCCTGGCCCGTGAGGAAGCCCATCGTCTCATGCAGGGCGCCGTGCACCGAGTCCCCAGAGTTGCGGACGGAGAAGCCCAGCGTCAGGTTGGGCAGCAGGTGGGGGCTCCTGTTAATCTCCTCGATGGCAAAGACGAAACCCCGGGCCACCCGGTATCCCCACGGAGAAACGCTGCAGGAAAGAAAAGCCCATGTGTATTGCTGGTTATGGGGTGGATGGAACAGAAATGAACACAGTTGCTGAAGAGAAATGATTTTATATATACACATATATCCCTGCAAACACTCATGAACAGATGTGCTTAGCAGCATCATTCAGAATAGCCAAAGGGGAACCAAGGGCAATGGGGGGAGTTGGGTAAAGAGCACTTGCAGGTAGGCAGGAGGAACAACTTTCAAGGTCCTCTGGCTCCCATACCCCTCCCAACACACACGCATGCACACATATATGTGCCGACATCCACATACATACATGCCTGTGCCCACATGGATGCAAACATGTATGCACATGCTACATACCACATACACATGCACAAGCCAGAAAAAGAAAAACACTTGGGCTAGTGACACAGTCCGGAATGCTAGGGTAATGAGGAAAGAGGGCGTGAAGCTCAAGGTCAGCCTGGGGTCCACAGTGAGATCAAGACCAGCCTGCACAACTTAGTTAGACCCTGTGCTAAGACAGGTAAAAAGGGAGCTAAGCCTATATAACTCCATGGTAAAGTATTTGTGTGGCAAAGATGAGAGGAGGATCAACTCCGGTAGTGTATGTGCATGCACACACACAAATACACACAAGTTAATAATCTAGTGACGGTGAAAGTGACTGAGCACAGCGGGAAGTCTCAGACAGGTTTTGGTAAGAATACAAAATGGTTGGAGTTATTTTGGGAAGCCCTTTGACCATTTTTAGCACAAAACTGTGGGGGATGTATGTTTGCATGTCTGTGTGTGCAGGTGTGCGGGGAGTACTGATGGAGGGCAGAGGTCACCATCAGGAGTCCTCAGTCACTCTTACCTTGGCTTTTTCACACAGGGTCTATTGCTGAAGCTGCAACTCACTGATCCAGCTGGCTTAGCCAGCCAACCAGCCTTAGCGAACATCCCGGGTCGATTTTGCCAGTGCTGGGATTAGAGGTGAACCCCAGTACCTGGTTTTCACACGGGTGCTGGGGCTCAAACTGCTCACACAGCAAGCACTTTCCCCACTGAGCTGTCTCACCAGCCCCTTCTTTGTTTCTGAAATACTGGGGAGATGGCTTCGCAGTGAAAGGTTCTTGCTTCACAAGCCTGCTAACCCAAGTTGCAGGAATCCCCAGCACCTACATAAAAGCCAGAAGTAAAGGGTCCCATGCTCTGTAATCCCCAAACAATGGGAGGCAGATCCACAAGGATCCCAAAGCTTGAGGGCAAGATAGACGGGCCTTCCCAGTGACAAACAAGAAAGACCTTGTCTCAAAGAAGGTAGAGGGGAAGCTGGAGAGATGGCTCATCTGTTAAAGGTGCTTGCTTGCAAAGCCCAAGGTTCAGTTCCCCAGGACTCACATATAGCCAGATGCACAAAGTTGCACATGTGTCTGGAGTTGGTTTGCAGAGGCCTGAGGCCCTCGTGTGCTCATTCTCTCTCTCTCTCTCTCTCTCTCTCTCTCTCTCTCTTTCTCTCTCTCTTTCTCTTTATCCCTCTCTCATAAACAAATAAACTTAAAAAAAAAAAAAAAAAGGAAAGAAAGTAGGCTGGAGAGATGATTCAGTGGTTAAGATGCTTGCCTGCAAAGCCTAATGACCCAGGTTCAATTCCCCAGTAGCCACGTAAAGCCAGATTCACAAAGTGGTCATGCAAAGTGGTGGCAGGCCCTCTGCACTCATTCTTTGCTCTTCCTTCCTGCCCCTCCCTCCCCTCAAGTAAATTAAAAACAAAAGAGGCCCTGAGGACAAACTCAGGCTGTCTTCTCCTCCACACTCTCCTGTGGTCCTGCCCACCCTCCACCCTCACCTTGGTCGAAATTAAACACGCACCAAATGTGTGCCCACTCCTCCTCCACACGCACCTTGGAAGGAGATGGTCAATATGGCCCACTCTCCTCCACAAATGCCCACTCCTCCACACACACACCATGGTCGATGTGTACCCACTCTCACTCCACACACACACTGTGGTCGATGTGTGCCCCTCTCCTCCACACCCACACACTCACTGCCCCCACACACGCACCATGGTCGATGTGTGCCCACTCTCACTCACACACGCACCATGGTCGATGTGTGCCCACTCTCACTCACACACGCACCATGGTCGATGTGTGCCCCTCCACACACGCACCACACACGCACTGGTCGATGTGTGCCCACTCTCACTCCACACACGCACCATGGTCGATGTGTGCCCACTCTCACTCCACACACGCACCATGGTCGATGTGTGCCCACTCTCACTCCACACACGCACCGCGGTGATGTGTGCCCACTCACTCCACACACGCACCGTGGTCGATGTGGTGGTCGATGTGTGCCCACTCTCCTCCACACACACACCGCACGTGTGTGCCCTCCCCTCCACACGCACCATGGTCGATGTGTGCCCCTCACTCCACACACGCACCATGGTCGATGTGTGCCCACTCCTCACACACGCACCCGATGTGTGCCCACTCTCACTCCACACACGCACCTTGGTCGATGTGTGCCCACTCTCACTCCACACATGCACCGTGGTCGATGTGTGCCCACTCTCACTCCACACACGCACCATGGTCGATGTGTGCCCACTCTCACTCCACACACACACCTGTGTGCCCCTCTCCTCACACACACACCTTGGTCGATGTGTGCCCACTCTCACTCCACACACGCACCATGGTCGATGTGTGCCCACTCTCACTCCACACACGCACCTTGGTCGATGTGTGCCCACTCACTCCACACACGCACCATGGTCGATGTGTCACCCACACCCACTCTCACCCACACACACGCACCATGGTCGATGTGTGCCCCTCTCACTCCACACACGCACCATGGTCGATATGTGCCCACTCTCACTCCACACACACACCGATATGGCCCCCTCTCACTCCACACACGCACCCTGTGTGCCCTCTCACTCCACACACGCACCATGGTCGATATGTGCCCACTCTCACTCCACACACGCACCATGGTCGATATGTGCCCACTCTCACTCCACACACGCACCATGGTCGATGTGTGCCCACTCTCACTCCACACACGCACCATGGTCGATATGTGCCCACTCTCACTCCACACACCATGGTCATATGTGCCCACTCTCCTCCACACACGCACCATGGTCGATGTGTGCCCACTCTCACTCCACACACGCACCTTGGTCGATGTGTGCCCACCACACACACCTTGGTCGATGTGTGCCCACTCTCACTCCACACACGCACCGTGGTCGATGTGTGCCCACTCACTCCACACACGCACCTTGGTCGATGTGTGCCCACTCTCACTCCACACACGCACCTTGGTCGATGTGTGCCCACTCACTCCTCCACACACGCACCATGGTCGATGTGTGCCCTCTCACTCCACACACGCACCACACCATGGTCGATGTGTGCCCACTCACTCACACACTCATGGTCGATGTGTGCCCACACACACACCATGGTCGATGTGTGCCCACTCACACACGCACCTTGGTCGATGTGTGCCCCTCTCCTCACACACCTTGTGGTCGATGTGTGCCCCACTCCCACACATGGTGTCGATGTGTGCCCACTCTCCTCCACACCCACGATGTGTGCCCTCTCACTCCACACACGCACCACATGTGCCCCTCTCACTCCACACACGCACCATGGTCGATGTGTGCCCACTCTCACTCCTCCACACGCACCATGGTTGATATGTGCCCCTCTCACTCCACACATGCACCGTGGTCGATGTGTGCCCACTCACTCCACACATGCACCGTGGTCGATGTGTGCCCTCTCACACTAAATACCAACAACTGCCCACTGCACCATGGTCGATGTGTGCCCACTCCTCCACACACGCACCATGGTCGATGTGTGTGCAATGGGGTGATGGCCCACTCTCACCTCCACACAGCACCAGAGGATATACACAGTCGATGACGCACACCATGAGAGGAATGGGATGCAGTAAATACCAACAACTCCACTGACGAGGATCCTCGGTGCAATGGGGTGGGGAAGAGAGGATATACGAGGGTGACACGAGAGGAATGGGATGCACACATGACTTGTTCATATAGTAAAGAGCATAATTAATAATAAAAGAGAAAGAGCCTCAATATGTATTTCATTCTGACCTAGAACTCACCACCCTCCTGCCTCGGCTTCCCATGTTCTGAACTGAAAGGCAGCACCTCTCACACAACAATCTCTCAATTTTTTAAAGAAAAGGTAAACATAGACATTCTTTTAAAAAATATATGATCAAGCCAGGCGTGGTGGCGCACACCTTTAATCCCAGCACTCAGGAGGCAGAGGTAGGAGGATCGCTGTGAGTTCCAGGCCAGACTGAGACTACAGAGTGAATTCCAGGTCAGCCTGGGCGAGAATGAGACCATGTCTAGGAAAAATATATATCTATTCTGACTAAGAGTCCCTAACCATAAAGAATAGATCAGAGAGTTGAGAATCCGTGACACACTAGGATGTCCATGCAGCACAGCAAAAACCATCCCTCTGCCCTTCATCTACAAGCCAGAAAAATGGGGTTGGGGGGGCCAATAAAGGGAGAGCAATGGGGCCACAGCAACGGGACAGACAAATACGCCGGCCATCCAGCTGACAGTGTGGAAATTAGGACCTGCCCAAGGCTTCAGGGAACCTCCTTCAGGGCTCCCCAACTCTCCCCCAGCACTTACCCAGATGGTGGCAGGCCAGCAGGCGGGGACGTGAAATCAAACAGGGTAACGTTATAGAAGAGTAAGATGGAGAAGCTGCCTCCCATCACCACGTCCCCAGGACGCTCAAAGCGAGGGCTCTTCCCTGGCGACCGCCAGCCTATTGGACCAGAAAGGGCCAGCCCAGGGACACAGCCCATGTGAGCACCAAGCAGGATGCAGAGCCACATGCCTGCCGGGATCTGGACAACGGATGACATGACAGCCCCTTGTGGGGCAGCGCCCAGCAGAGGCAGGAGCTTTTATGCGGGAGCTCGCCCTGATGAAGGCCCTGAGACTGGGACCTCCAGGTTTCCAAGCTGTAGAAACAACAAGGGTCCTGGGCTGGAGCTGGGTGACCACAAAGTCCCAGGGCCATTAAAAGTTTCCCTTCCTTCTCCTGAGGTTTCCTCGCCTCCCTCCATCCAGGGTCATCAGCTCTGGGCACCATCTGCAGACTGCAGGGAAGGAGACAGTGGGTCCTGCCCGCCTCCAGAGGGACCAGAGAGCCTGGGACCAGGTGTGCTCAGGGTGCCCAGGGCACTGTTTACAGGGAGGCCCCAGGAGGGTACAAGAGGCACAGAGACTTTGACCCCTTGTGCATCCCATAGCAGCATGTGGTGATGAGAATGGCCTCAGAGCTACAGGTGGTCCTTGGCCAGCCCTCCTGCCCTGACCCAGTATGCACAGCGCCTCAAGTAAGACCTGGCATCTTCAGTCCCCGCAGGTGGCCCAGGAGGAGCTCGTGTATCTCTGTGGTCAGGGAGGCTGGATTCAAGCAGGGCAGAGAAGCTAGGATGTGAATAAGTCCCCAGCACAGAGCAGGAAAACTTGTGTTCACCCCGTTATGAGACACATCTGTGCAACAGCCAAGGCGTTCAACACGCTCAGCCATCAAGAACGTACATTCGCTCACTGATGATCACAAGCCTTTCAGGAGCAACACCATAAACAGTTGCCTGTCCAGGAACCGATGCTTACAATTCTCTTGTAAGGATGACCTGAGGATTCTTACCTGTATCTGTCTGTGCGTGCTAGAGGGAAGGATCCTCAGACACGGGGAAGTACAGAATTAACCATTTCGTTGAACGCAACACTTAACCACACACCAAACTCTATTCTGAATGCTTTGCATACATTATAACATCATGTCTCACAATAATCCAATGAGAGAGAATCAATATTGTCTCTGTTTCACAAATGACATCACCTGGGTCCAGAGACGCAAGCGTGTCGTGTCAACTTCTGCTTTGATGGTTCCCAAGTCACCACAGCGGCAGAGGCAAGCCAGTCTCAACCCAGGGAGGGGAAAAGGAAGCCAGCATGGGTTACCTCCCATCTACAAGGCCTTTAAAGGTACAGAGCACCTTGTACCATCATATGACACAAAGGTCTACCAGCCAATGTGCTATTATTTCTCCTATTTGGTGATGTTCTCACTGAGATTCATACAAAGAAGTATAATTGTATATAATACACAAAGATCTATTAAACTTGAATTCAGAGAAAAGAATGTTGCTAGAGGCTTGAGAGATGGCTTAGTGGATAAGGCTCTTGCCTAATGACCTGGGTTTGATTCCCCAGTTCCCACATAAAGCCAGATGCACAAACTGGCACATGTGTCTATAGTTTGCAGTGGAAGGAGGTCCTGGTACCCATTCTTTCTCTGTCTCTCTCTCTGTCTCTCTCTCTCTCTCTCTCTCTCTCTCTCTCTCTCTCTGCAAATAAATAAATATGTTTGTCTTTGCTAAATGTCTAAGTAAAGTTTACATCTCTTAAAAAAAAGGCTAGGGGCTGGAGAGATGGCTTAGCGGTTAAACACTTGCCTATGAAGCCTAAGGACCCCGGTTCAAGGCTTGATTCTCCAGGACCCACGTAAGCCAGATGCACAAGGGGGTGCATGCATCTGGAGTTTGTTTGCAGTGGCTGGAGGCCCTGGCACACCCACCCATTCTCTCTCTCTCTCTCTCTCTCTCTCTCTCTCTCCCTGCCTATTTCTGTATCTCTCTCTCAAATAAATAAATAAATAAATAAATAAATAAATAAATAAATATTAAAAATATAAAAAAAGCTAATACAGCCCAAAATATTTTTGGCTCTGGGTTGATAACATTTGCCTCTCTACAATCATTGTAGTCCATCATTGAAGTCTTTTACATTTGCCAAACTTCATCTTGCAGTTTATGAACACACTAGTCTATTATCCCACATTGATCTTATGAACAGGCCAGGAGGCAACTCTTCAGGAGCATGATAGTTATCAGAGCCATTGGGAAAGAATCACCTAGATCATGTCAAATCTATTAGCCATTATGATCTGGCTATTATCCATGTATGAGTTTTCTTGCATGTGACATTTACAGGTGACATGAATTTTATATTTAAGGGAGAATAATAATAATAATATAGGAGTTGGGTAAAGAAGGAGTTGTTAACTTGGATGGGAAGGTGATTGGAATTTGTGGAAATATAAAGATCTGGTTTAAGTAAGGTAGGAAGTAGGTTAGTATTGAAGCACTATTTTAGATATGACAGAGATTAAGAAATTAATGAATTCTGAAGATTAGGTTTAAAGTTTTTTTGTGTGTGTTAAGTCTTTAATACAAAAGGTTCATGGTCTTTACTTACTTGGTCCACAGATCAAAAAGTCTTATTTTTAGAAGTAATGAAAGTACATTAGGCTGAAAGGCTAAAACTTTGATTAGTCGTGATAATTTGTTATTATCGGTTGTTTATTTTATAAACATAATGAAATTGTGTTTTATAGAATTATACTGGTTATATAATAAAATGAAATATATTTTATATAATTAGACCCAGTTTTATTTATAAGAATAAATTTATAGCAAATAAATAAAAGTCTTGCCCAATAGGAAAACATATAAGAGTATAACATTTAAGAAACCTGGGCTGGAGAGATGGCTTAAGGGCTGGAGAGATGGCTTAGCGGTTAAGGCGCCCGCCTGCTAAGCCTAAGAACCAAGTTCCAATCTCCAGGTCCCACGTTTAGCCAGATGCAAAGTGAAGCAAGGGCGCAATGCCGCACTTGATCACAAGGGGGAGCACGCTTCTAGATTTCATTCACAGCAGCTGAAAGGCTGCTGGCACACCCATCTCTGTCTTCCTCTACCTCTGTCTGTCTCTCTGTGTGTCTCTCTCCAAAAATAAAATAAATAAATAAAGAAAGAAAGAAAGAAACCTATAGTTGTAAACAATTGTCCTATGTAACAAAATAAAGGCTTAGTTTTGATTCTTATGTAACATTCAGATAGAATTTAAATAAATAGACAAAACTAGTTAAAATATCTTTATCTTGTTAAAGTTGATATTATTATGGGAAATTAAAGCTTACAGAACCAGCACCAGAGATTGAGTGGAGAATCAGTCTATTTTTACATCAGCATGAGTCGAGGGGAATCTCTTCCAAAGCCTGAGAAAATGGTTAATTAGTAGAGCGATATCTGTAGCTGTGTTGTGGAGTTAAGAAGAAACACAATGGCTGGAGAAATGGCTTAGTGGTTAAGGTGTTTGCCTGCAAAGCCAAAGGATCCTGGTTCGATTCTCCAGGACCCACATAAGCCAGATGCATGAGGGGCACATGCATTTGGAGTTTGTTTGCAGTGGCTGGAAGCCCTGGTGTGCCCATTCTCTCTCTGTCTGCCTTTCTTCTCCACCCCCCCCCCTCTCTCTCTGCTTGCAAACACATAAATAAAAATTGGAAAAAAGAAGAAGAAGAAAAACAAGATAATTTTAGTACTGGCCAGAAGCTATAATACAAACTATGGCATTGAAGTAGTACAAAAACTACAGTGTCATTACAAAAGACTATATAGTATGGGACATATTAGCATGAAAGTTTATTACAGTACAAGACATAACTTTGTGTCAGAGGCCTTTAACTTTTCTTTTATCATAATACGAGGTATGACATTACAAATAAATTTATCATCTTATTATAAAGAAATAAGTTTGAAGTATGTAAACAAAGCAGGAGAGATACAGAGAATTAGCCTTTTAGAGGGTAAGTACATCTTATTTTTTAAATGTGTAATACTTATAAGTATAGGCAGAACATGTCAATCAAGTAAGACAGCATAAAGTTTTGGCATTTGTATTTGGTAACATCTTTGATAAGACCTGTGTGGGTCCCAATTACCCCACAAACTGGAAGCAGAACAGCAGCATTTAAGATCATTTTTCCAGATCAGGGAACATGTCTTAAGTATCAATATGTCTATACGCAATGAACTTAAGATACAAGAAATGAGACAATTATTTAAGTAAAACCTTGATTAAGACTGAGTATACATAGCTTAAGAATAAAGCCAAACTTGGTCATTGTTGAGCTAAATTAATCTGATTTTAACAGACATTAGAGACATTATGATAGACATAAAGTGATTTCTTCACCTTGCCTTTAATCATTGAATCATTTTTAAGTTTCACCTAAGGCATTATTTGTGAATGGTAGAATATATGAAGCCTAGACAAACTATATTAACATTGTTTGTATATTGTGGGCTTTTCTAGGACAGGAGGAGTTTTTTCAGTTTCCATAAGAGCAGTTACAATGAGTAAATCACCTTTTATAAGACTTAGACATGGCCATACAGGCCCAATGACTGAACAGGTGCAATAGTGACATGTCTGCTCTTGGGGTAACCAACTGCTCCATCATTGGACTGAAGGCCCTCTCTATGGGAGGGAATACATGCCTGGTTCTGAAAAACCTAAACAAAAGTCTATGGCAAGGGAGGTCATGAGCCATAGGGGTATAAAGCCTGTGCTTGTCTGGCTAAATGTATATATTATTCCCACCAACCTACCCTGAAAGCACTACACTTAATGTTCATATTCACATATTAATGCTACTCTCACTTCTGGTTAGAGAAGCTTCTCTTTTCAGATAGAGATGACCACTGGGATGACCCAAAAGGCAACATAGCACTAAGAAGAAGGGATGGAGGAGTGCCCAGCGCTGAAACACCTCTGTCACACCCTCCAAGGCTCAGGGACCATGGCGGAAGAGGGGCAGATAGAATGGAAGAGCCAAAGGAAGGGTACGACTCCTTACAATGCAACTGCCCAGACAGAAATTGGCCTCGATATCCATGACCTCACAGTGCCCAGCAATACCTTCGCAGGACCCTCATAATAGAAGAAAAAGATGATGACATCAAATTAAAAGAGAGACTAATGGAGAAAGGGAGGGGATATGATGGATATTGGAGTTCTAAAGTGGAATGGGGGAGGGGAGGGAAATATCATGTGTTTTTTGTATGTAATTATAGAAGTTGTCAATAAAAAAAATTTTTTTTAAGACTTAGACAATTTCAGTGATAATCACCCAGCAAAACAGCATGAACAAGATAGGAACCATCTCAAGGTTACAGTTGTTTTTTGTTTGTTTGTTTGTTTGTATTTAGAAATAATAATCTTATTAAATAATAAAAGGTTGACAAATAGAGGAATGACAAACTTGGTTGAGAACATTAAAGTTAGTCTTTGACAACCATTATCATGACCAGATTAATATCAGTGAGTTAAAGTTTTTAAGTTTACCACCTGAATACCAGAGCATCCTATTACCAGCCAGGGCCATCCGTTGTTGGTCTGATATAAGCCCTAGTTTTTTTCTAACTTCTGCTTGTATTTTTTTTCTTTCCTTATGGTTAATTATAAATAGACTGTCTGGGTTCTGATGTCTGTCTGTCTTCCATTTCCCTGGGTCAGCAGTCCCCCTAGGTGCCCCTCTTTTTTAAAAAAAATATTTATAATGTCAGTTGTATTTTTATATTTTTGATTTTTATGTTGCATTTAGATGAGATTTAAATAAACAAACTCATTAAAAATTAATCTCGATTTGGTTAAACATTTAGATTTCTTTAGTAGTCAGAGTTTTAACAGTAGGAAATATAGCTCAATTTAACTTTGATTTGAGACATGACAATATAAACAAATTTGTCAACTTATTACAAAGAGTAACGTCTGAATATATGAACAACTAAGGTGAGAAAAAAATGTGAAGAATGAAAACTTTTAAGTTAAACCCATTTTGCCACAGACAACCCAAACCTTTTTCAGTTTAAGTCCCATAATAACATGCCTTACAACAATATTTTACCTTATAAAGTCTTTTCTGATCCAAAAACACACTTCTTCTGTAGAAGCAGGATTAGAGTTTGGTATACAAATATTTCTACTATTGCAGTCAGCATGAACAAGCACGTTGTCAAAAACATAGAGGATAATTATTTTAACTATATTGTAAACCTGGTTTTAATAATTTAACATGATCTTAAAATATATGAGCATCATAACATTTAATGACCATAAGCACTGGAACAATTAATAATCATAAATTTAGTCATACATAAGGACAGACTACATGAAACACAGAACACATGGTTGGCCAACATTAGACATGACAACATGAAACATGAAGAGACATCCTTTCAAGAGTTTAGTTTATGTTTTAAATTGGTGAAGACTTAATCTTAACAGGGCAACAGCCAGTGGTTTGAATTTTAAATTGACTTTTTTTTTCTTTGGTGGCTTGTAATGAAAATAAGGGGGAAAGGGAAAAGAAAGGGAAAACCCTAGAAGCTGTCTAGTGATTTTAACTTTTAACAAGGAAAGAAAAATTAGATATCCATTTTAGGATAAGTTAAAGAGGCCCAGTAATAACAAGAGTTTCTTTAAGAGGATAGAGTTTGTATTTGATTTAGTGAGATGGCTTGAATTTGGAGAGGGAGAGATCCTGGAAAGTCATAGTCAGATGGCAGAACTGTGTGTGTGAGAGAGTTTTAGAAGGGACAGGATTTTAGAGGGTTTTTGGTGACAGAGAAGAATTTGGTAGATAGAACAAGAAGTACAAAGGGAAGGGCAGGAATGGAGGGCATAGAAGCCCTGAAGGTAAGGAACCTCAGACCACATGCCATGTCTTCTGGGGAAATTATCAAGAGCAATAAGAATATTAAAATCGCCGGGCGTGGTGGCGCACGCTTTTAATCCCAGCACTCGGGAGGCAGAGGTAGGAGGATCGCCGAGAGTTCGAGGCCACCCTGAGACTACATAGTTAATTCCAGGTCAACATGGACCAGAGTGAGACCCTACCTTGGAAAACCAAAAAAAAAAAAAAGAATATTAAAATCAAAAGTACCAAATTCAGGCCAGCAGTGGTCATTATCTAAGGAATATTGTGGCCAGATTTGAATGGAGAGTCAGAGTAATTTGGCAGGCAGGAGCTCAGGAACTTCGAGCTCCTTTAAATTAGCCTTGAGACATGCCAATGGAGTGTCTTCTGGAACAGGTAATTTTGAGCCCATTTTGGAGGACAAGGCCAATCCTGCCACCAGGGACATCTCCCAGGCTTAGGGAAGGCAAACAAAACCCAAGGATAAGGAGGGAGTGTCACCACAGTCCTAATGCTTGATGTGGCTGGTGGAAGATATGTGGGAGGCTCCCCAAGTCCCCAATCATCCATGGACTGAAAAGTGAGAAACTCCCAGAGTTTCTAAGGCCTGGGACAGGGCACCTCTGCCACAGACCAAGAATGAGGGTGTGGATGCAGTCGATCACACAGTGCGAGGCCTCTAGTCTAGAGTTCAAAAGTCCGGTGAGGGTGAAGAAGAAGAAAAGGAAGAAGCCCCAGGTATCAAGCTGGAAAGACTGAAGGTTTCAGGTCACAGGAGTAGTGAGCACAGTGAGGTAGGTTTTCTAGTCCTGAGAGAGTGAAACATCTGCAGGGAGGCCGAGAGGAGAGAGGAAGGAGGAGGGCATGCAGCCCGATGAGTCACGGCACCAGAAAATGTAAGGAACGTGTAAGGGATACACAAAAGAGAACACCAGATTTGCTCTCTACAGACAAGACTGTTTATTGAGAGAAACAGCGAGGGGCCTCAGCTCTCCCGCAGGATGAAGGATGAAGCACTGGGCCAGGCTGGGATGCAAGCCTATAAGGGGGATCCTAAGAAAAACAGACTGTAGCAGCTGCAGGTTCAAGTAAAGTAGATAAGGAACTGTAGTTATTTGTGTCCTTGCTCAGAATAAGCTTTTTTAGCCAAATTGTCTAGTGAGGATACCCACCAGACAGTTTCTGTTCCCTCAAGGTTTTCTGAGCTCAGGGAAGTTTAGTTTATCATTGGGGAGTAGACAGGCCTGTCCAGGCCATGCTTCTGAAGTGTTATGGCTTGTTGGTCTTAGAGATAGTTATTAACTCTTTAGTTCACTTTAGTTTTCAAGAAAGGCTATTAACCCTTCAGTATGCATATATTAAATTTTGAGGGCTGGAGAGATGACTTAGTAGTTAAGGGGCTTGCCTGCAAAGCCAAAGGACCTCGGTTCAAATCCTCAGGACCCATGTAAACCAGATGCACAAGGTGGTGCATGCATCTGGAGTTCGTTTGCAGTGGCTGGAAGCCTTGGCACGGCCTCTTTTGCGCGCTCTCTCTCTCTCTCTCTCTCTCCCTCTCACCCTCTTTCCCTCTCTCAAATAAATAAATAAAATATTTTTTTAAATAAAGTTATAGTAGCCGGGCACGGTGGTACACGCCCTTAATCCCAGCACTCAGGAAGCAGAGGTAAAAGATCTTCGTGAGTTCAAGGGCACTCTGACACTACATAATTAATTCCAGGTCAGCCTGGACCAGAGTGAGCCCCTACCTCAAATAAATAAATAAATAAATAAATAAATAAATAAATAAATAAATAAATAAATAAATAAATAAATAAATAAGTTATAAATTTTGACATAGAAATGCAGAACACAGGTAGAGTAAAAATAAAAATATAAAGCTGGGCGAGCACTTGGGAGGCAAAGGAAGGAGGATCGCCGTGAGTTCGAGGCCACCCTGAGACTACATAGTGAATTCTAGGTCAGCCTGGGCTAGAGTGAGACCCTACCTCAAAAAAACAAAAATAAATAAATAAGTAGAAGGGGCTGATGATCTGGAATTTCTGCACTGGCATCCGCGAGGTGTAGGACACACAGCACACGGGACCCATTGTCATGACGACCGACCTTCAGGTCTACATGGGGAGGGCGAACATCCTCCAGGAAGGTGGTTGTAAGCCGCCACTGGGACCCCTGCGTGCACCACGCGGAGACCGGTTTTGCTTTCCCCTCCTGGCCACTGGCAGGCCAGCGCAGGTCACGCAGGGGGGCTGCGCTCTGCATTCTGGGAATTGTAGTCCGCTCACGGTTGACAGCGCGCAGGAGGTATAGTCCGCATGCCCCTGCTTCCTGGGTGTGGCACGCTCGCCGCAGGGCACGATGGGAGCCGCTCTGAGCGTTGCCGCCCATGGTCAGCGCGGGGAACCCTGGGAGTTGCGGCCAGGCTGTGCTAGCCTGAGGCATGCTGGGAGTTGTGGCGCGCCAGAGACGACCTCATTTACTGGGGAGTGAGGATGGCGGGGTGCGCCCTTGCTAAGTGGACAAGACCTGAGCAGACGTTAATTTGGGCTGGAGAACCCCGTTGCAGGCCCCATCAGTACCCTAACCCTCACCTGCCTGTCAACCCTTGACCCTTGGGGTGTTCCTTTGCGGCACACCTCTAAGCTCATTACTTTGTCCGTAACCCTGGATCTCCCTTGAGTCGTCTGGAGTCCTTGACCTCATGTGTCCACACCCCCCTGCAGTCGTAGAGTTCACAACGAAGCCCTGCCCTCGACAGACATCAGAGACTGGGGGCCTGGGAAGATGGCTTGGCAGTTAAGAGCGCTTTACTGCGCAAGCTGAGGACCTGAGTTTGAATCCCAGCACCCACCATAAAAAGCCAAGCATGGTCCTGAATGCCTTTAACCCTGGTGCTGAGGAAGCAGGGAAGGAAGATCTTTGGTAGGACCATCTAACCAAAGCCAAGAGCAACCTCTTCCTCTGGCCTATTTTACATGCATTTACACACAAAAATCAGAGCCTTATCTTGGGGCACTATAAACTATCATAGATATTCTATTAAGGAATGGCTCACCAGAGGAATCTTTAAATGCCTACATAAGGCTGGCTTAAAAATAAATTTAAGCTGGGTGTGGTGGCACATGCCTGTGATCCTAGCACTCCCTAGCAATAGCATCCTAGCACTAGGCAGAGGTAGGAGGATCGCCATGAGTTTGAGGCTGTTATGGGGTCCGGTGTTGCACAAGTAAGACCATCAGCTCACAGAATGTGAGCAAAATTTTATTGGGTAAGAAAAGAAAAAAGAAAAACTGGTGCCCTAGAGCTGCACCCCAGAGGTCGGGAGCTCAGGGTGCAGCCCGAACTACTGGGAGTGTCAGCTTTTACTGGAGAAGACAAAAAGACGGATGTTCATTGCAAAAACAGGATGGAAGTTTGTATGGCACAATACAGGCCTGGTCCTAGCCAGACCACATGGCAGAAGAAACTGGGAAGTGGCTTCTGTGAACATGGCGTTCTGTGCAGGCCTGGCGTGACAACAGCTACAGTCCCATGCTCGCGAGAAACCTGCTACAAGATGACCTGTCCAGAGACAGGCTGTCATTGGTCACAAAAAGGGGACCATCCCATACAATGATTGGCCAGCCAAGCCCCTTAAAAACCCTCTGCACTTCCTCAATAACGGAGTTTTGCAGCAGCTCGCTTCCCGCTTTTACCCAATTCCTGGAGTCTGTGTCGTGATTCTGCGCTGCTCACCCCGAACTCGGCAGAGACCCTGCCGTCCCTCCTGGGCTGGCCTTACAGGGGACCCCAACAGAAGTTAAACCACCAAGTTAAATAAGGAGGGTGTGATGGTTAAGTTTGCATCAACCTGATCTGTTTAGAAATCCACAGACATTTCTCATAAGTTTGTCCCTGAGGTTGCTTCTAGGAAGGATTAACTAAAGGAGGAATATTTCCCCAAGGGTGAGCCCTTCCCCAGAGTGGGCAGCCCCTCTCGAAGGGGGGACTTTATCTAAGGAAGCTCTGGGAAGAAAAGGATCTCCTCCTCCCACCTGGCTGCAGGTGCTGCTTGCTGTTTGCTGCTTTTCAGTGTGGACTGAAGACCAGCGTGGACTGAAGAGCAGTGTCTCTTCAGGACACCTCCAGGCCTTCAGTGCTGGATTGGGACTGCTGAGGCATCCAGCCTTGTGGACTGAGCAGCTACCTGGTTCCTTCAGGACTGCAACCTGCTATTGTTGGACTGTCCTAAGCTAACCCAATTAATTCCCTTTTAATACATCGGCTCTGTTCCTCTAGAGAACCCCGACTGATACAGGGTGCTATTACAAGAACTCACAAGGTACTCATTATATAGAGCACATAGGTGGAACTGAGGCAGGAAACATTATTCTATGCTATGTAATCACAAAAAAATATTTAGAAACAGAGAGATACAGGACGGTCATGGCACATTGCACAGAGGGGTCATCTCATTCCTTAGATAACAGAAAACACCTGCAATTTGCAATAAGGCCTGTGGTAACAGGTGATTCCTGTAACTTTCCCTTTCTCTGCAGGAAGATCAGCTTTTGGTGGCCTCCATTATGTGTGCCTAAAGGCAAGGGCTGCACAGGAGGATGCCTGACCAAGTCTATTGTGTCCTTTACATTGCATTTTCCAGAGGCCACCCTGAGACTAATACATAGTGAATTCCAGGTCAACCTGAGCTAGAGTAAAACCCTACCTCAAAAAACCAAGAGAGAAAAAGAGAAATAAAAAAAAAAATAAAAGATTGCTAAGCAGTTAAGGCATTTGCCTGCAAAGCCTAAGGACCCAGGTTGGATTCCCCAGTACCCACGTAAGCCCATGTATCTGGAGTTGGTTTGCAGTGGCTGCAGAACCTGCTGTGCCCATCATGTCTTCCTCCTCAAAATTTGTTACAGCTCCCAAAATGAGACAGGCCGAGGAAGGTCTTCTGGGAGGTGTAGTTCTGAGCCGCTCTGTGCAGGCGCAGCCCTGGAGGGTAGAGGCAACCTTCCTCCAGCCAGCTAGAGGGAAGCAGTGAGGCGTTTGAGCCTTGGCTGTATTCGGAAGTTTGACAGCCCAGCCGGAGGGTTCACCAGCAGCCACCGGCAGACCGTGGGAGATACCGGAAGTATGCACACAGGCTTCTGGGAGCTGTAGTCCGGCCCCGTGTACACAGGCGCACTGCAAGCTATTGGCCCTTGAGGACCTTTATGCTTCGATTCAGCAGAGACTGGCTGCCATGGGGAGGAGACGGAAAGGGTGGGGCTTAGGATCGGTTTTTTTTCTGTCTTCAGTGCCAAGGAGGCAGGGCCTGTCTCAGGGGCTTTCTGGGTGTGTAGGGAGAGTCAGGTGCTAGGTTTGTTTTTGGAAGGAAGGGGAATGACAGCGTGAGATTTGAGTTCCAGCTACCTAGTATCCAGAAAACAAGCTTTCATTGATCTCTGTGTAACTGTGTGTCTGTTACCCATCGTTCAGTCGTTTTCATTAATACTCCAAATATGTATTTGCATAGTGTCTACCCAGTGAGCGCGGACTCAGACATGCCCATGGTTATCTGCTACTTTATTTTGTTAACTCCCCAGCACCATTTTGTTTCAAGAGATTTTTCTTCATCTAAAATTGTTGGAAGACAGGTGTGGTTTGATTCAGGTGTTCCCCCATAAACAATATATAAATATAAACATAAATCTGCATGCAAGGTTCATGGCTGATGGAGATTCAGGAACTAATGCCTCCTGGAGGCAGAGTATTGTTGGCAGAGGATTTATGGGTGTTATAGCCAGTTTTCCCTTGCCAGTGTTTGGTACAATTTCCTGTTGCTATTGTCCACCTGATGTTGGCCAGGAGGTGATGTCCACTTTTAGCTCATGCCATCATTTCCCCCTGCCATCATGGAGCTTCCCCTCCACTCTGTAAGCCAAAATAACCTTTTTTACTACAAGCTGCTCTTGGTTGGGTGATTTCTGCCAGTAATGAGAACCTGTCTGCAACAACTTGTGTGACCTCTGACATCCTAAGATACTGCTTCTCACATACATATGCCAGGACACACCCTCCCTATAACCTAACAGGAAATTTCTGTGCTGGGCGTGGTGGCACACGCCTTTAATCCCAGCACTCGGGAGGCAGAGGTAGGAGGATCGCCGTGAGTTCGAGGCCACCCTGAGACTACACAGTGAATGCCAGGTCAGCCTGGGCTAGAGTGAGACCCTACCTCAAAAAAAAAAGGGAAAAGAAAGGAAGGAAGGGAGGGAGGGAGGGAGGGAGGGAGGGAGGGAGGGAGGGAGGGAGGGAGGGGAGAAGAGGAAAAGAAAACAAAGAAAAGAAAAGAAAAGAAAATCTGACCTTGACACCATCTTGGAGAGAACCCTACCACACCTTACGTTCCCATATGTCCCCACACACTGGCTAAGCTGAAAACACTTGTGACCTCAGAAGAAAGTGACCTTATGGACATGACTGAGGAGGAATGGGGGCAACTGGAGCCTTCCCAGAGGATATTGTACCATGAGATGCTGGAGACCTCTGAGTAAGGCTGCGTCCATGTCCACAGTGGTCTAGAGACAGATTCTCGTTCTCCTGGGTTAAAAATGTGCATAAGGCTTGAATTTCAAAGCACAGACCTGAAGTATTTTTTTATTGTTTGTAGGAATTATCAAGTAGGATCAATATTAATAATTCATAGATCTGAAAATATTAGAAGCAGAGAAACATGAGGTGAGTGAGACACACAGGCAGAGCACCCACCTCACTCAGTGCCAGGGGCCAAGCAGCTGCAGCAGCTGGCTCTGGAGTATGATGCCAATGGGACACTGACTGGCAAAGCAGTGGAGTCCGAGACTCTGCTTGGCAAAGCTGGGGTGTCTTTCAGTGACCTCCTGGAATGCCTGGTGCCTGACAGTCAGCCTTACTGCTATCTCTTTCTTAGAATTTTCGGAATTATTATAAGTGTATTACTGCTTATTTTTGCTTTCCTGTTCCCCTTCTCAGTAGTAATAGGGAAATCCAATTCAGATGCGTTCATACAGTCACCAATGATTAAACAGGAAAAGAATGTTGCTGCAGAGATTTCTGAGGCTGTAATGTTTAAACAGATTATAGATCCTGAAACTATGATTAGTTTGAATGTACAAAGTTTCTTAACACCGCAGATGTATATTTCACCTAATGAGACGTGTTCTTTGCAGTGCTACGTCACATGCCTTACCAATTGTTCCCAAGTAACATACTTACAATTCTTGTTATTGAGATAGTTTCAGGAATTAATGGATACATTTCCCGAACCTACAGATGACTTACTAGAAAAGGAGCCTTGGGGCTGGAGACATGGCTTAGCTGTTGAAGTGTTTGCCTGTGAAGCCAAAGGACCTCGGTTTGATTCCCCAGGACTCACGTAAGCCAGATGCACAAGGAGGCGCATGTGTCTGGAGTTCGTTTGCAGTGGCTGGAGACCCTGGCATGCCCATTCACTCTTTCTCACTCTCAAATAAATAAATTAATTAATTAATTAGAAAGAAAGAAAGAAAGAAAGAAAGAAAGAAAGAAAGAAAGAAAGAAAGAAAGAAAGAAAGAAAAGGAAAGGAGCCTGAAACGCTAGAGAGCAAAAATAAACATCTTTCAAATAATCGGGTTGGGCCCACACAAGGAAGTAAAACATGATATGGAACTTTCAGAATTAACAATAGAGTTGGGTGGGCTCCTAAAGGAAAGACATCAGTGCAAAACACAGGTTGAATAGATCAACCTTGACCACACACAGGGGCACACATTAATGGACTAAGAGTAACAATGACTGCCCTTCCGAGGTCAAAATGTCTATCACCTTATAACCACAAAAGCTGCTCACGAGGGCTCTTGGCTAGTTTTCATGAGCCTGGGTAAGATATCAACCAGCTTGCAATCTTTGACTTTCTTGTTTAAGATGTTATCAGAATGTCTATGGGGCAAGAGGTTCATGAGTTAAGCAGAAGCAGGGGGAAACAAGGGGAAAAAGGAATATTGTGCAATATTTCTTAGAGAACAGAAGCCACGTGAATAACTTGCTATGTCTCGCTTGCAAAAAATATAATGTATTGTAAAAGTATAAATAAAGAAGCAGAGTATTGCTCTGCGTCCAGTGTGCTTCACCTGAGCCACTGGTCCAAATGGCCCAAATCATTTCCTCACAAGGCTGACTCCACACATCCCCTGCTGGGGCGGGACCCCGGCAGCTCAGCACCAGAGAATGCCCACTGGGGAGAAGCCCTACAAATGCAGTGACTGGTAAGACTTACAGCCACAGCTCATCCCTAACAAAACATCAGCGAATCCACACTGGTGAATGCAATGAGTGTGGTCAAGCCTTCAGCCAGCTTGCTCCTTTTATTCAGCATCAGAGATCTACATAGGAGAGAAACCCTATGAATGTAGTGAGTGTGGCAGAGCCTTCAACCAGAGCTCCCTTGTCACAGACTATCAGAGGATTCACACCAAGAAAAAGCCCTACGGGTGCACGGAATGTCAATGAATGCCTGCAGTCACAGCTCATCCCTCAGCCAATGTGAAAGGACACACACTAGGGAAAGTCCTTCAAGCAGAGTACCTACCTCACTCAGCACCAGAGGATCCACACCATAGAGAAACCATGAGTTCAGGAACTATGGCAAGGCGTTCACACACAGCTCCTGCCTTGCCAAACACAGAGAACTCATACAGGTAGCCTTAACCAATGGCCCATCCCACGTTAGACTAGATCTTGTCCTCATGAAGAACAACACAAATATGTTTATACATCAGCCTGAACATACCACACGCTCCTCAGGGTTCACAAATGACTGGGACTGCAAAGTTCCATATCACACATCCATGGATTTAAACAGGAAAATATGGAGATAGTCAACACTGAGGTCCTGCAAGCTTGAGTCCTCACTGATGTTGCTTTCTAGAACCTACAAAAGAGAACAATGTGCACTATATTCCAAACCAGACGTTCCAAGGGAGAGAAATTTAACAAATGCCTCTCATGAAAACGAACCAGATGGAGCCAGAATTTGTTAATGCACGTTCTGTTCTTAGGAGTGCTGCTCATGAAAAGTTCAGGTTGATGACGATGTTCCTAAAAGATTCAGCCACATGTTCCCAGAGTGAGTGCTATCTTCATGAGATCACTATCACTATACACACTTGGCCATCCTGGTACACAGCTGGTTTGATGTAAATTTGACAGGATATGTGGCAGCCAGTCCCACTGATTTCAGATCCATTTTACAAAATATCAGCATACTAGAAGCATAATTCAATTTAGGTATCTTCATTATTTTGCATTATGTTAGCATTTATGTGCAATGGTATTAAAAAAAAAAACTTTGGAGCTGGATGTGGTGGTACACGCCTTTAATCCCAGCACTCGGGAGGCAGAGGTAGGAGGATCGCCATGAGTTCAAGGCCACCCTGAGACTACATAGTGAATTCCAGGTCAGCCTGGGCTAGAGTGAAACCCTACCTCGAAAAAAAAAAAAAAAAAAAAAAAAAACAGCCAGGCGTGGTGACACACACTTTTAATCCCAGCACTCAGGAGGCAGAGGTAGGAGAATCACCATGAGTTCGAGGCCACCCTGAGACTACCTAGTGAATTCCAGGTCAGCCTGGACTAGAGTGAAACCCTACCTTGAGTGGGAAGACTTCAGACATAAAGCTACTTGCATGAAGTCTTACAGATACTTACATATCTTCAATGTGATTTTCATAATTTTACTGTATAGTACTCACAGACATTAGAAATGTATATATTGCTGCTTTACAGAAAGGGAAGATTTATTTCATTGTTAACTCATTATTTCATGAACAATAGCACATCACATTTGAATCTGTTTTTTATGAGTTTTATTTTAGAAAGTGCACTTTTCAATGATTCTTTCTCCTGGTATTGAGAGTTTTTTTTTTGTTTTGTTTTGTTTTGTTTCCTTCTTTTTTTCCCCTTAGTTTTTCGAGGTAGGGTCTCACTCTAGCCCAGGCTGACCTGGAATTCACTATGTAGTCTCAGGGTGGCCTTGAACCCATAGCAATCCTACCTCTGCCTCTTGAGTGTTGGGATTAAAGGCGTGCACCACCACGCCCAGCTTTCTTTTCTTTTTTTTTAAAATTTTTTGTTATTTTATTTTCCTTAATTATAAACAATATCCCATGGTACTTTACTCCCCCCCTCTTTCCCCTTTGAAACTCCACTCTCCATCATATCCCCTCCCCCTCTCAATCAGTCTCTCTTTTAATTTTGATGTCATGATCTTTTCCTCTATTATGATGGTCTTCTGTAGGTAGTGTCAGGCACTATGAGGTCATGGATATCCAGGCCATTTTGTGTCTGGAGGAGCATGTTGTAAGGAGTCCTACTCTTCCTTTGGCTCTTACATTCTTTCTGCCACCTCTTCTGCAATGGACCCTGAGCCTTGGAAGGTGTGTTTAAGATGTTTCAGTGCTGAACACTCCTCTGTCCCTTCTCAGCACCATGGTGCCTTCTGAGTCATCCCAAGGTCACCACCATCTGAAAAGAGAAGCTTCTCTAACCAAAAGTGAGAGTAGCATTGACATATGGGTATGAAATGTGTGCACTTTACTCTTAGAGCACACCTCAGCTCTCTGGAGCTCCATTCCAAATGCTCACTAGACACATATACTGGACACAGCAGTTCAATAGCTGGTTCTTCACCCAGTCTTTCTGGCTCCTTTCCCTTTATCACATGAATCTTCCTTTATCTGTGTGTCTCTCCTTGAGCATCTACTATCTTTAGACAGTGGATGTATAGCAGAGATCAAATTAAGTGGTTGGATGGGATCCAGATCCTAATCTAGTTGAGAAATGTTATACCAGAAATACACACCTATTTGAGTGATGAAGACAGTGGAAGAAGGAGAGCTACTGCAGCTGAATGCTGGAAGGAATAGGTAAACACGGAGGGAGAGGTCGTGTGGGAAACTGTAACCACAACAGTAGACTGACTCCGGCAAGAATCCTCGATGGAAGATCTGATCTTAAGGTAGTAATCTCTTTCATTGTCTTTTCATTTTAAAAAAATACTGGAGGGCTGGAGAAATGGCTTAGCAGTTAAGGCATTTGCCTGAGAAGCCAAAGGATCCAGGTTCAATTCTCCAGGACCCACATAAGCCAGATGCACAAGGGGCACATGCATCTGGAATTCGTTTGCAGTGGCAGAGGCCCTGGCGTGCCCATTCTCTCTTCTCTCTCCTTCCCTCTCTCTCTCTCTCTGCTTGCAAATAAATAAAATTTTAAAAATACTAAAAATATATATATTGGAGCCAGGTGTAATCCCAGTACTGGGGAGGCAGAGGTAGGAGGAATGCCATGAGTTTGAGGCCATCCTGAGACTAAAGAGTGAATTACAGGTCAGCCTGGGCTACGGAGAGACCCTACCTCAAAAAACCAAAAAAAAAAAAAAAGTATTTTTTGATTTTTTAGTTTTATTTATTTGAGAGAGGAAGGCAGATATATAGATAGATATAGATATATAGATATATATATATAGAGAGAGAGAGAGAGCATGCTAGGGCCTCTAGCCACTGCAAACCCAACTCCAGACACATATGCTACCTTGTGCATCTGGCTTACATGAGTACTGGGGAATCCAACCCACGCCATCAGGCTTTTCAAGGAAGTGCCTCTAACCACTAAGCAATATCCCTAGCCCTGTTGTATTTTTTAATCTTTTATTTTATTTACGTACTTGAGAGAGAGAGAAGGGAAAGGAGCGAATGGGCACACCAAGGCATCCAGCCACTGCAAACGAGCTCCAGACACTTTATGTCACCTCGTGCATCTGGCTTACGTGGGTCCTGGAGAATTAAACCTGGGTCCTTTGGCTTTGCAGGCAAGTGCCTAACTCTCCAGCCCCCTGTTGTATTTTTAAAGTAGGGTCTCTCACTGTAGCCCCGTGACCTGTAACTCATTCGGTAGCCCAGGCTGGCTTCAAACTCATGGTAATCCTCCTACCTCAGCCTCCAGAGTGCTAGGATTAAAGGCATGAACCACTATGGACCAGCCTAACTGGTAGGGATCTTAACACAGATTGTTTAGTAGTTGAGAAAAACCATGGAGAAACTGAACACTATGAACAGGTAGGCAGAAGAGGACCAGGCGGGCTGTGGGCAGACAGGATATACACATAAGGAAAGCTGTCACCTTGTCAAGCAGTGCACAGGGGTCTTTTATTTTTGTGCTTTCCCTCTAAATTCAGTGTTAGAATATAAGCAAAAGGCACAGACGTCTGGTACTCTCACACATAACAGGAGATAAGAGCCTGAAACGTGGGAGTGCTTTAATGTAACAGGAGGAAACCAGCGGCAGGCTCACAGGTCACACAGGAAATGAGGGGAAGGTGCCTTTAAGATTTGTTTCTTACCAGGGTTGAAAACTTGGCTCAGCTTAGCAGAGGTGAGCACTGAAATCGGCAGCTGCCAGATCCTTATGGTTGATAAGGCCATGGGGTCGTTTCTTTCCAGGAATATGAATGGACATGGTGTGTATCCTCTGCCAGGTGATTGATGTGTGGATGTCAGAGGTGTACGTCAATCCTGATTGATGTGTGGGTGTCAGAGGTGCACTTCAGTCCTGATTGATGTGTGGGTGTCAGAGCTGTACTTCAGTCCTGATTGATGTGTGGGTGTAAGAGGTGCACGTCAGTCCTGATTGATGTGTGGGTGTCAGAGGTGCACGTCAGTCCTGATTGATGTGTGGGTGTC
The DNA here is from genome assembly GCA_036365145.1 of Orientallactaga sibirica. NCBI lineage: Eukaryota > Metazoa > Chordata > Mammalia > Rodentia > Dipodidae > Orientallactaga > Orientallactaga sibirica. The sequence goes on from JAEOAD010000605.1 coordinate 64,558, forward strand.
AGAGCTGTACTTCAGTCCTGATTGATGTGTGGGTGTCAGAGGTGCACGTCAGTCCTGATTGATGTGTGGGTGTCAAAGGTGCACGTCAGTCCTGATTGATGTGTGGATGTCAGAGGTGCACGTCAGTCCTGATTGATGTGTGGATGTCAGAGGTGCACGTCAGTCCTGATTGATGTGTGGATGTCAGAGGTGCACGTCAGTCCTGATTGATGTGTGGATGTCAGAGGTGTACTTCAGTCCTGATTGATGTGTGGGTGTCAGAGGTGTACTTCAGTCCTGATTGATGTGTGGGTGTCAGAGGTGTACTTCAGTCCTGATTGATGTGTGGATGTCAGAGGTGTACTTCAGTCCTGATTGATGTGTGGGTGTCAGAGGTGCACGTCAGTCCTGATTGATGTGTGGGTGTCAGAGGTGCACGTCAGTCCTGATTGATGTGTGGATGTCAGAGCTGTACTTCAGTCCTGATTGATGTGTGGGTGTCAGAGGTGCACGTCAGTCCTGATTGATGTGTGGATGTCAGAGGTGCACGTCAGTCCTGATTGATGTGTGGATGTCAGAGGTGCACGTCAGTCCTGATTGATGTGTGGATGTCAGAGGTGCACGTCAGTCCTGATTGATGTGTGGATGTCAGAGCTGTACTTCAGTCCTGATTGATGTGTGGGTGTCAGAGGTGCACGTCAGTCCTGATTGATGTGTGGGTGTCAGAGCTGTACTTCAGTCCTGATTGATGTGTGGATGTCAGAGGTGCACGTCAGTCCTGATTGATGTGTGGGTGTCAGAGGTGCACGTCAGTCCTGATTGATGTGTGGGTGTCAGAGGTTCACGTCAGTCCTGATTGATGTGTGGGTGTCAGAGGTGTACTTCAGTCCTGATTGATGTGTGGATGTCAGAGGTGTACTTCAGTCCTGATTGATGTGTGGATGTCAGAGGTGCACGTCAGTCCTGATTGATGTGTGGGTGTCAGAGGTGCACGTCAGTCCTGATTGATGTGTGAGTGTCAGAGGTGCACGTCAGTCCTGATTGATCTGTGGATGTCAGAGGTGCACGTCAGTCCTGATTGATGTGTGGGTGTCAGAGGTGCACGTCAGTCCTGATTGATGTGTGGGTGTCAGAGGTGTACGTCAGTCCTGATTGATGTGTGGGTGTCAGAGGTGCACGTCAGTCCTGATTGATGTGTGGATGTCAGAGGTGCACGTCAGTCCTGATTGATGTGTGGATGTCAGAGGTGTACTTCAGTCCTGATTGATGTGTGGGTGTCAGAGGTGCACGTCAGTCCTGATTGATGTGTGGATGTCAGAGCTGTACTTCAGTCCTGATTGATGTGTGGGTGTCAGAGCTGTACTTCAGTCCTGATTGATGTGTGGGTGTCAGAGGTGTACTTCAGTCCTGATTGATGTGTGGGTGTCAGAGGTGCACGTCAGTCCTGATTGATGTGTGGATGTCAGAGGTGCACGTCAGTCCTGATTGATGTGTGGGTGTCAGAGGTGTACTTCAGTCCTGATTGATGTGTGGGTGTCAGAGCTGTACTTCAGTCCTGATTGATGTGTGGGTGTCAGAGGTGCACGTCAGTCCTGATTGATGTGTGGGTGTCAGAGGTGCACGTCAGTCCTGATTGATGTGTGGGTGTCAGAGGTGCACGTCAGTCCTGATTGATGTGTGGGTGTCAGAGGTGCACGTCAGTCCTGATTGATGTGTGGGTGTCAGAGGTGCACGTCAGTCCTGATTGATGTGTGGGTGTCAGAGCTGTACTTCAGTCCTGATTGATGTGTCAGGATTGTGTCAGAGCTGTACTTCAGTCCTGATTGATATGTGGATGTCAGAGGTGCACTTCAGTCCTGATTGATGTGTGGGTGTCAGAGGTGCACGTCAGTCCTGATTGATGTGTGGGTGTCAGAGCTGTACTTCAGTCCTGATTGATGTGTGGGTGTCAGAGCTGTACTTCAGTCCTGATTGATGTGTGGGTGTCAGAGGTGCACTTCAGTCCTGATTGATGTGTGGGTGTCAGAGGTGTACGTCAGTCCTGATTGATGTGTGGGTGTCAGAGGTGCACGTCAGTCCTGATTGATGTGTGGGTGTCAGAGCTGTACTTCAGTCCTGATTGATGTGTGGGTGTCAGAGGTGTACTTCAGTCCTGATTGATGTGTGGGTGTCAGAGCTGTACTTCAGTCCTGATTGATGTGTGGGTGTCAGAGCTGTACTTCAGTCCTGATTGATGTGTGGGTGTCAGAGGTGCACGTCAGTCCTGATTGATGTGTGGGTGTCAGAGGTGCACGTCAGTCCTGATTGATGTGTGGATGTCAGAGCTGTACTTCAGTCCTGATTGATGTGTGGGTGTCAGAGGTGCACATCAGTCCTGATTGATGTGTGGGTGTCAGAGGTGCACGTCAGTCCTGATTGATGTGTGGATGTCAGAGCTGTACTTCAGTCCTGATTGATGTGTGGATGTCAGAGGTGCACTTCAGTCCTGATTGATGTGTGGATGTCAGAGGTGCACGTCAGTCCTGATTGATGTGTGGATGTCAGAGCTGTACTTCAGTCCTGATTGATGTGTGGGTGTCAGAGCTGTACTTCAGTCCTGATTGATGTGTGGGTGTCAAAGCTGTACTTCAGTCCTGATTGATGTGTGGATGTCAGAGGTGCACGTCAGTCCTGATTGATGTGTGGGTGTCAGAGGTGCACGTCAGTCCTGATTGATGTGTGGGTGTCAGAGGTGCACGTCAGTCCTGATTGATGTGTGGATGTCAGAGCTGTACTTCAGTCCTGATTGATGTGTGGGTGTCAGAGCTGTACTTCAGTCCTGATTGATGTGTGGATGTCAGAGGTGCACGTCAGTCCTGATTGATGTGTGGGTGTCAGAGGTGCACGTCAGTCCTGATTGATGTGTGGGTGTCAGAGGTGCACGTCAGTCCTGATTGATGTGTGGATGTCAGAGCTGCACTTCAGTCCTGATTGATGTGTGGGTGTCAGAGGTGCACGTCAGTCCTGATTGATGTGTGGATGTCAGAGGTGCACGTCAGTCCTGATTGATGTGTGGATGTCAGAGGTGCACGTCAGTCCTGATTGATGTGTGGATGTCAGAGGTGCACGTCAGTCCTGATTGATGTGTGGGTGTCAGAGGTGCACGTCAGTCCTGATTGATGTGTGGATGTCAGAGGTGCACGTCAGTCCTGATTGATGTGTGGGTGTCAGAGGTGCACGTCAGTCTTGATTGATGTGTGGGTGTCAGAGGTGCACGTCAGTCCTGATTGATGTGTGGATGTCAGAGGTGTACTTCAGTCCTGATTGATGTGTGGATGTCAGAGGTTCACGTCAGTCCTGATTGATGTGTGGGTGTCAGAGGTGCACGTCAGTCCTGATTGATGTGTGGATGTCAGAGCTGTACTTCAGTCCTGATTGATGTGTGGATGTCAGAGGTGCACGTCAGTCCTGATTGATGTGTGGGTGTCAGAGGTGCACGTCAGTCCTGATTGATGTGTGGGTGTCAGAGGTGCACGTCAGTCCTGATTGATGTGTGGATGTCAGAGGTGCACGTCAGTCCTGATTGATGTGTGGATGTCAGAGGTGCACGTCAGTCCTGATTGATGTGTGGATGTCAGAGGTGCACGTCAGTCCTGATTGATGTGTGGATGTCAGAGGTGTACTTCAGTCCTGATTGATGTGTGGATGTCAGAGGTGCACGTCAGTCCTGATTGATGTGTGGATGTCAGAGGTGCACGTCAGTCCTGATTGATGTGTGGGTGTCAGAGGTGCACGTCAGTCCTGATTGATGTGTGGGTGTCAGAGGTGTACTTCAGTCCTGATTGATGTGTGGATGTCAGAGGTGCACGTCAGTCCTGATTGATGTGTGGATGTCAGAGGTGCACGTCAGTCCTGATTGATGTGTGGATGTCAGAGGTGTACTTCAGTCCTGATTGATGTGTGGATGTCAGAGGTGCACGTCAGTCCTGATTGATGTGTGGATGTCAGAGGTGCACGTCAGTCCTGATTGATGTGTGGGTGTCAGAGGTGCACGTCAGTCCTGATTGATGTGTGGATGTCAGAGCTGTACTTCAGTCCTGATTGATGTGTGGGTGTCAGAGGTGCACATCAGTCCTGATTGATGTGTGGGTGTCAGAGGTGCACGTCAGTCCTGATTGATGTGTGGATGTCAGAGCTGTACTTCAGTCCTGATTGATGTGTGGATGTCAGAGGTGCACTTCAGTCCTGATTGATGTGTGGATGTCAGAGGTGCACGTCAGTCCTGATTGATGTGTGGATGTCAGAGCTGTACTTCAGTCCTGATTGATGTGTGGGTGTCAGAGCTGTACTTCAGTCCTGATTGATGTGTGGGTGTCAAAGCTGTACTTCAGTCCTGATTGATGTGTGGATGTCAGAGGTGCACGTCAGTCCTGATTGATGTGTGGGTGTCAGAGGTGCACGTCAGTCCTGATTGATGTGTGGGTGTCAGAGGTGCACGTCAGTCCTGATTGATGTGTGGATGTCAGAGCTGTACTTCAGTCCTGATTGATGTGTGGGTGTCAGAGCTGTACTTCAGTCCTGATTGATGTGTGGATGTCAGAGGTGCACGTCAGTCCTGATTGATGTGTGGGTGTCAGAGGTGCACGTCAGTCCTGATTGATGTGTGGGTGTCAGAGGTGCACGTCAGTCCTGATTGATGTGTGGATGTCAGAGCTGCACTTCAGTCCTGATTGATGTGTGGGTGTCAGAGGTGCACGTCAGTCCTGATTGATGTGTGGATGTCAGAGGTGCACGTCAGTCCTGATTGATGTGTGGATGTCAGAGGTGCACGTCAGTCCTGATTGATGTGTGGATGTCAGAGGTGCACGTCAGTCCTGATTGATGTGTGGGTGTCAGAGGTGCACGTCAGTCCTGATTGATGTGTGAATGTCAGAGGTGCACGTCAGTCCTGATTGATGTGTGGGTGTCAGAGGTGCACGTCAGTCTTGATTGATGTGTGGGTGTCAGAGGTGCACGTCAGTCCTGATTGATGTGTGGATGTCAGAGGTGTACTTTAGTCCTGATTGATGTGTGGATGTCAGAGGTTCACGTCAGTCCTGATTGATGTGTGGGTGTCAGAGGTGCACGTCAGTCCTGATTGATGTGTGGATGTCAGAGCTGTACTTCAGTCCTGATTGATGTGTGGATGTCAGAGGTGCACGTCAGTCCTGATTGATGTGTGGGTGTCAGAGGTGCACGTCAGTCCTGATTGATGTGTGGGTGTCAGAGGTGCACGTCAGTCCTGATTGATGTGTGGATGTCAGAGGTGCACGTCAGTCCTGATTGATGTGTGGGTGTCAGAGGTGCACGTCAGTCCTGATTGATGTGTGGATGTCAGAGGTGCACGTCAGTCCTGATTGATGTGTGGATGTCAGAGGTGTACTTCAGTCCTGATTGATGTGTGGATGTCAGAGGTGCACGTCAGTCCTGATTGATGTGTGGATGTCAGAGGTGCACGTCAGTCCTGATTGATGTGTGGGTGTCAGAGGTGCACGTCAGTCCTGATTGATGTGTGGGTGTCAGAGGTGTACTTCAGTCCTGATTGATGTGTGGGTGTCAGAGGTGCACGTCAGTCCTGATTGATGTGTGGGTGTCAGAGGTGCACGTCAGTCCTGATTGATGTGTGGATGTCAGAGGTGCACGTCAGTCCTGATTGATGTGTGGATGTCAGAGGTGCACGTCAGTCCTGATTGATGTGTGGGTGTCAGAGGTGCACGTCAGTCCTGATTGATGTGTGGGTGTCAGAGGTGCACGTCAGTCCTGATTGATGTGTGGGTGTCAGAGGTGCACGTCAGTCCTGATTGATGTGTGGGTGTCAGAGCTGTACTTCAGTCCTGATTGATGTGTGGGTGTCAGAGGTGCACGTCAGTCCTGATTGATGTGTGGATGTCAGAGGTGCACATCAGTCCTGATTGATGTGTGGGTGTCAGAGGTGTACTTCAGTCCTGATTGATGTGTGGGTGTCAGAGGTGTACTTCAGTCCTGATTGATGTGTGGGTGTCAGAGGTGCACGTCAGTCCTGATTGATGTGTGGGTGTCAGAGGTGTACTTCAGTCCTGATTGATGTGTAGGTGTCAGAGGTGCACGTCAGTCCTGATTGATGTGTGGATGTCAGAGGTGCACGTCAGTCCTGATTGATGTGTGGGTGTCAGAGGTGCACGTCAGTCCTGATTGATGTGTGGGTGTCAGAGGTGTACTTCAGTCCTGATTGATGTGTGGGTGTCAGAGGTGCACGTCAGTCCTGATTGATGTGTGGTGTCAGAGGTGCACGTCAGTCCTGATTGATGTGTGGGTGTCAGAGGTGCACGCGTCAGTCCTGATTGATGTGTGGGTGTCAGAGGTGCACGTCAGTCCTGATTGATGTGTGGGTGTCAGAGCTGTACTTCAGTCCTGATTGATGTGTGGATGTCAGAGGTGCACGTCAGTCCTGATTGATGTGTGGGTGTCAGAGGTGCACGTCAGTCCTGATTGATGTGTGGGTGTCAGAGGTGCACGTCAGTCCTGATTGATGTGTGGGTGTCAGAGGTGCACGTCAGTCCTGATTGATGTGTGGGTGTCAGAGCTGTACTTCAGTCCTGATTGATGTGTGGGTGTCATTGAGGTGCACGTCAGTCCTGATTGATGTGTGGGTGTCAGAGGTGCACGTCAGTCCTGATTGATGTGTGGGTGTCAGAGCTGTACGTCAGTCCTGATTGATGTGTGGGTGTCAGAGGTGTACTTCAGTCCTGATTGATGTGTGGGTGTCAGAGGTGCACGTCAGTCCTGATTGATGTGTGGGTGTCAGAGGTGCACTTCAGTCCTGATTGATGTGTGGGTGTCAGAGGTGCACGTCAGTCCTGATTGATGTGTGGATGTCAGAGGTGTACGTCAGTCCTGATTGATGTGTGGGTGTCAGAGGTGTACTTCAGTCCTGATTGATGTGTGGGTGTCAGAGCTGCACTTCAGTCCTGATTGATGTGTGGGTGTCAGAGCTGTACGTCAGTCCTGATTGATGTGTGGGTGTCAGAGGTGTACTTCAGTCCTGATTGATGTGTGGGTGTCAGAGGTGCACGTCAGTCCTGATTGATGTGTGGATGTCAGAGCTGTACTTCAGTCCTGATTGATGTGTGGGTGTCAGAGGTGTACTTCAGTCCTGATTGATGTGTGGGTGTCAGAGCTGCACTTCAGTCCTGATTGATGTGTGGATGTCAGAGGTGTACGTCAGTCCTGATTGATGTGTGGGTGTCAGATGTGCACTTCAGTCCTGATTGATGTGTGGGTGTCAGAGGTGCACGTCAGTCCTGATTGATGTGTGGGTGTCAGAGGTGTACGTCAGTCCTGATTGATGTGTGGGTGTCAGAGGTGTACTTCAGTCCTGATTGATGTGTGGGTGTCAGAGGTGCACTTCAGTCCTGATTGATGTGTGGGTGTCAGAGGTGCACGTCAGTCCTGATTGATGTGTGGATGTCAGAGGTGCACGTCAGTCCTGATTGATGTGTGGGTGTCAGAGGTGCACGTCAGTCCTGATTGATGTGTGGGTGTCAGAGGTGTACTTCAGTCCTGATTGATGTGTGGGTGTCAGAGGTGCACGTCAGTCCTGATTGATGTGTGGGTGTGGGTGTCAGTGGTGGTGCACGTCAGTCCTGATTGATGTGTGGGTGTCAGAGGTGCACGTCAGTCCTGATTGATTGATGTGTGGATGTCAGAGGTGCACGTCAGTCCTGATTGATGTGTGGGTGTCAGAGGTGCACGTCAGTCCTGATTGATGTGTGGGTGTCAGAGGTGCACGTCAGTCCTGATTGATGTGTGGGTGTCAGAGGTGCACGTCAGTCCTGATTGATGTGTGGGTGTCAGAGCTGTACTTCAGTCCTGATTGATGTGTGGGTGTCAGAGGTGCACGTCAGTCCTGATTGATGTGTGGATGTCAGAGGTGCACATCAGTCCTGATTGATGTGTGGGTGTCAGAGGTGTACTTCAGTCCTGATTGATGTGTGGGTGTCAGAGGTGTACTTCAGTCCTGATTGATGTGTGGGTGTCAGAGGTGCACGTCAGTCCTGATTGATGTGTGGGTGTCAGAGGTGCACTTCAGTCCTGATTGATGTGTGGATGTCAGAGCTGTACTTCAGTCCTGATTGATGTGTAGGTGTCAGAGGTGCACGTCAGTCCTGATTGATGTGTGGATGTCAGAGGTGCACGTCAGTCCTGATTGATGTGTGGGTGTCAGAGGTGCACGTCAGTCCTGATTGATGTGTGGGTGTCAGAGGTGTACTTCAGTCCTGATTGATGTGTGGGTGTCAGAGGTGCACGTCAGTCCTGATTGATGTGTGGTGTCAGAGGTGCACGTCAGTCCTGATTGATGTGTGGGTGTCAGAGGTGCACGTCAGTCCTGATTGATGTGTGGGTGTCAGAGGTGCACGTCAGTCCTGATTGATGTGTGGGTGTCAGAGCTGTACTTCAGTCCTGATTGATGTGTGGATGTCAGAGGTGCACGTCAGTCCTGATTGATGTGTGGGTGTCAGAGGTGCACGTCAGTCCTGATTGATGTGTGGGTGTCAGAGGTGCACGTCAGTCCTGATTGATGTGTGGGTGTCAGAGGTGCACGTCAGTCCTGATTGATGTGTGGGTGTCAGAGCTGTACTTCAGTCCTGATTGATGTGTGGGTGTCAGAGGTGCACGTCAGTCCTGATTGATGTGTGGGTGTCAGAGGTGCACGTCAGTCCTGATTGATGTGTGGGTGTCAGAGCTGTACGTCAGTCCTGATTGATGTGTGGGTGTCAGAGGTGTACTTCAGTCCTGATTGATGTGTGGGTGTCAGAGGTGCACGTCAGTCCTGATTGATGTGTGCGTGTCAGAGGTGCACTTCAGTCCTGATTGATGTGTGGGTGTCAGAGGTGCACGTCAGTCCTGATTGATGTGTGGATGTCAGAGGTGCACTTCAGTCCTGATTGATGTGTGGGTGTCAGAGGTGCACGTCAGTCCTGATTGATGTGTGGGTGTCAGAGGTGTACTTCAGTCCTGATTGATGTGTGGGTGTCAGAGCTGCACTTCAGTCCTGATTGATGTGTGGGTGTCAGAGCTGTACGTCAGTCCTGATTGATGTGTGGGTGTCAGAGGTGTACTTCAGTCCTGATTGATGTGTGGGTGTCAGAGGTGTCAGAGGTGCACGTCAGTCCTGATTGATGTGTGGATGTCAGAGCTGTACTTCAGTCCTGATTGATGTGTGGGTGTCAGAGGTGTACTTCAGTCCTGATTGATGTGTGGGTGTCAGAGCTGCACTTCAGTCCTGATTGATGTGTGGATGTCAGAGGTGTACGTCAGTCCTGATTGATGTGTCAGTCCTGGTGTGTCAGGTGTCAGAGGTGCACTTCAGTCCTGATTGATGTGTGGGTGTCAGAGGTGCACGTCAGTCCTGATTGATGTGTGGGTGTCAGAGGTGTACGTCAGTCCTGATTGATGTGTGGGTGTCAGAGGTGCACGTCAGTCCTGATTGATATGTGGATGTCAGAGGTGTACGTCAGTCCTGATTGATGTGTGGATGACAGAGCTGCACTTCAGTCCTGATTGATGTGTGGGTGTCAGAGGTGCACGTCAGTCCTGATTGATGTGTGGATGACAGAGCTGCACTTCAGTCCTGATTGATGTGTGGGTGTCAGAGGTGTACTTCAGTCCTGATTGATGTGTGGGTGTCAGAGGTGCACTTCAGTCCTGATTGATGTGTGGATGTCAGAGGTGCACGTCAGTCCTGATTGATGTGTGGGTGTCAGAGGTGTACGTCAGTCCTGATTGATGTGTGGGTGTCAGAGGTGTACGTCAGTCCTGATTGATGTGTGGGTGTCAGAGGTGCACGTCAGTCCTGATTGATGTGTGGGTGTCAGAGGTGCACGTCAGTCCTGATTGATGTGTGGGTGTCAGAGGTGTACTTCAGTCCTGATTGATGTGTGGGTGTCAGAGGTGCACTTCAGTCCTGATTGATGTGTGGGTGTCAGAGGTGCACTTCAGTCCTGATTGATGTGTGGGTGTCAGAGGTGCACTTCAGTCCTGATTGATGTGTGGGTGTCAGAGGTGTACTTCAGTCCTGATTGATGTGTGGGTGTCAGAGGTGCACTTCAGTCCTGATTGATGTGTGGGTGTCAGAGGTGCACGTCAGTCCTGATTGATGTGTGGGTGTCAGAGGTGTACTTCAGTCCTGATTGATGTGTGGGTGTCAGAGGTGCACGTCAGTCCTGATTGATGTGTGGGTGTCAGAGCTGTACGTCAGTCCTGATTGATGTGTGGGTGTCAGAGGTGCACGTCAGTCCTGATTGATGTGTGGGTGTCAGAGGTGCACGTCAGTCCTGATTGATGTGTGGGTGTCAGAGCTGCACGTCAGTCCTGATTGATGTGTGGGTGTCAGAGGTGCACTTCAGTCCTGATTGATGTGTGGGTGTCAGAGGTGTACTTCAGTCCTGATTGATGTGTGGGTGTCAGAGGTGCACGTCAGTCCTGATTGATGTGTGGGTGTCAGAGCTGTACGTCAGTCCTGATTGATGTGTGGGTGTCAGAGGTGCACTTCAGTCCTGATTGATGTGTGGGTGTCAGAGGTGCACGTCAGTCCTGATTGATGTGTGGGTGTCAGAGGTGCACCAGGGCCTCCAACCACTGCAAACAGACTTCAGATGCATTTGCTACTTTGTGCATCATGGTTGTTGTGGGTCCTGCAGAATCAAGCCTCAAACCAGAATCTTTAGGCTTCACAGGCAAGCACTTTACCACTAAGCCATCTCTCCAGCCCATGCCCATGACCTTGTTTTTTTTTTTTAATTGACAACTATACTTACAATAAACCATGATTTTTCCCTCCTCTCCCCCCATTCCTCTTCAGAATTCCACTCTCCCATATATCCCTTCCCTCTTTCCATTAGTGTCTCTTTTAATTTTGTCATCTTTATCTCCCATTATGAGGGTCTTGCGAAGGTTGCAAGGCATGACCTTGCTTTGTAACAGATGCCCCACATGCTATAGTCCAGGAAAGTGATATGGTCCACCAAGGTCAGTGGTCTGCAGTCAGTGGTTCATTAACCTTCAGTCTCCATTCCGGTTGCTCTTCTCTCTGCTCAGCTAACAACTTCTCAGTTCTACAGGGCTCTGCATGACTTAGTTCACTCACTGCCTTCTCTTTGACACCCCTGTATTCTCTAACACTCTCAAAACGTGCTGCTCCCTATGGGGCTGTCTTCCTTCCTCACCCCTTGGCTAATCCCTTCACCTCTCAAAGCTCTCCATTCTGTTATTTTAATTCATTTTTCTACTATAGTTCACACATGATATTCTCATGAGGTTTTTAGTGTTTTATTTTTATTTGAAAGAGAATGAGAGAACCAGGGCCTCCAGCCACTGCAAACAAACTCCAGATGTATGCGCCACCTTGTGCATTTGGCTTAGGTGGGCCCTGGAATCAAACTTTGGTCTTCTGGCTTTGCAGGCAAATGCCTTAACCACTAAGCCATCTCACTAGCACCAGGAGACAGAATACACTGACCATCCTTAGTCCCTATAGGGCTGCTCACACCTATGATGCTCACCAAATATTGACTGACTAGTAACGATTGCTTGTGACAGGTGGGATTCTGAATGCATTAACAGAGTGCATAATTTTCTACGTTCTAAATCTGTTTGTTTGTTTGTTTGTTTGTTTGTTTGTTTGTTTGTTTGTTTGTTTGTTTGTTTTTCGATAGGGTGTCACACTAGACCAGGCTGACCTGGAACTCACTATGTAGTCCCAGGGTGGCCTCAAACTCACAGTGATCCACCCACCTCTACCTCCCAAGTGCTGGGATTAAAGGCGTGTGCCACCAAGCCCGGCCAGAGTAATTTTATGTATACATCTATCAAAAGGAATAAAATTTCAAAACAATTTTGATAGACCTGGTGCTGGTGAAGAGGCAGAGGAAGAGCAATGTCACCTATTGCTGGTGGGAAAGCAAAGGGCTGCAGTGCTAGGGAAAGGAGTGTTTACAGCGTCTTGCAGTGATGACTCCACACTCCACACTGACTATAAGGACCAACAATTACACCCCCAGTATTTACCCAACTGAAATAAAAACTCATAGAGGCTGGCCTTGATCAGAGCTGTGAAGAAATCCACACCCATTTTGAAACAACTAACAACACAAAGGAGCACCCTGCTCTTATTCTGAGTCGGACCTGTGCAGGATGAGGTTTTTATTATCATTCACGTCTTCCAGAAGACTCAGAGGACTCTTTTCATTACCTGCTACTGCCACACTTTCCATTCCTTTCATATGCCTAGCCTTAACTAACCCATAGAAGGATACAGATTAATGGAAAGTGGAAACACAATGTCACAGTGATGAATGTGCCCAGGCTCCATGATGGTTATGAGAACCTGTTGTGATCCTCACATTCTTGAACATTCTCTGAACATGCTTGATGATGATCAAAGGTGCCATCTCCAAAGAGGGAATGGGAACACAGGAAATGGAAGTCCCTTCCTTACATTTTCTGAGATTTCTTTTCATTAATGGCTACTCATAGAATTTAACATTTAATTTTTTTGGATAGTTCTAGAATTCAAGGTTGTGTGACTACACAAAGAGTACCGAGCCAAAACAGGGCATTTCTATACACAAAGAAGTAGACAGAGGCCAACACAAGTCTTCCTATTCTCTCTCTTTCTTTTTTACTTATTTTGGAGAACTAGGTTTATTAACTTGCAGAGTAGCAGAACACACACTAAATAATTCTGAGTAGGGAAAGGTGGAGGTCAAAAAGAACTAGGGCAGGGCAGGGCATGGTGGCACATGCCTTTAATCCCTGCACTGGAGAGGCACAGGTAGGATCGCCATGACTTCAAGGCCACCCTGAGACTATACAGTAAATTCCAAGTCAACCTGGGCTAGAGCAAGATAGTACCTCAAGAAAAACAAACAAACAAAAAAAAAAAAAGAACTAGAACAAAGAACTCATGTAACAAATTACTGGAAATACTGTGGCTTAAAATCAGACACTGGTTCTCTCACAGTTTAGGAGGCCTTAAGTCAAAATCACTGCTTTGGGACTGGAGAGATGGCTTAGCCGTTAAGGTGCCTGCCTGCTAAGCCTAAGAAGGCCCATTCGATTCCAGGTACCACGTTTAGCCAGATTCAGTGATGCAAGGGCCCAACGCCACACTTGCCCACAAGGGGGCGCACGCATCTGGAGTTCGTTCACAGCGGCTGAGAGGCTGCCAGTGCCCCCATTCTCTATCTGTCTTCCTCTCCCTATCTCTCTCTCTCCCTCCCTCCCTCCCTCCCTCCCTCTCTCTCTCCCTCTCTGACTCTCTCAAAAAAAAAAATCACTGCTTTGTTTTTTACCAGACTAGTAAGGACAGAGCTATCTGCTTTTAGAGTCTCAGGGGGAATTCCATATCATTTTCCTTTTCCTTTCAGTCCTCCAGAGGCCACTTAACATTCTATGGCTCATGGACCCCCCAGCACTGAAGCAGGAATAGTGAGTTGTATTCATATTCATGCTTTGAAATTCTTTACCTTGGGGCTGGGGAGATGGTTCAGTGATTAAAGGCACAAAGAAGCACATGTGCCTGGAGTTTGTCTGCAGTGCCAAGAGACCCTGCTCATTCATTTATTCTCATTCATTTTCTTTCTATTCCTTCCCTCATAATGAAAATATTAAAAACAGCCCAGTGTGGTGGTGCACGCTTGAATCCCAGCACTCAGGAGACAGAAGTAGGGAGATTGCAGTGAATATGAGTCCAGCATGGGTAAAGAAAAGAGTCCTCCTTGGGCTGGAGAGATGGCTTAGCAGTTAAGGTGTTTGTCTGTGAAGCGAAAGGACCCCGGTTCAATTCCCCAGGACCCACGTAAGCCAGATGCACAAAGGGCACATGCACCTGGAGGTTGTCTGCAGTGGCTACATGTCCTGGTGTGCCCATTCTGTCTCTGTCTGTCTCTCTTCTCTCTCTCTGCTTGCAAAATAAATAAATAAATAAAATGAATGAATGAAAGTGTCCTACATGAGTCTGGTGTAAGACATGAAGGATAATGAAACCGCACTCTGCACAGCTCCCACTCCAGAATAAGTAAGAGCAGGGGGCTCCTTTGTGTGGTTAGTTGTTTCCACATGCGGCTTTCCCTCTGGCCTTCAAGTCTAATAATGGCTTCCTACCCTAGAATCTGAAATGTGGACCCAAAGCAGGGACAACGCTGAAATCAACACTACATCTATATTTTACTTGACAGTAGCAATTGCCTTGGGTAGTCTGGACAAACCTTTACACTAGAGGGTTGTGCATCCATATATTTCTAGAGATAATCTTTAAGTTATAAATGCTCATACATGCTCTGGGAACATTACACCATTCTTTTGTTTTGTTTTGTTTTGTTTTGTTTTGTTTTGTTTTGTTTTTCGAGGTAGGGTCTCACTGTAGCTCAGGCTGCCCTGGAATTCACTCTGTATTCTCAGGGTGGCCTGGAATTCACAGCGATCCTCCTATTTCTGCCTCCCAAGTGCTGGGATTAAAGGTGTGCACCACCACACCCGGCAGTCATTACAGCATTCTTAACTATTTTTTTTTAATTTTCAAAGTTGGTCTTGCTCTAGCCCAGGCTGACCTATAATTCACTCTACAGTCTCAGGGTGGCCTCAAACTCACAGCGATCCTCCTCTGCCTCCAAAGTACTGGGATTAAAAGTGTGTGCTACAATGCCCAGCTGACACCACTCTTTTTAATAATGAAGTCAGACAGAATGGACATGAAATATGTACACCTCAGTCTCAGCAAACAGTTAGTTGCAGGGCCCATCAGGTGCCTTTGGAGGGAGAGTGTTTATCAGTCTCCCTGGCCTCTATCCATTAGGCACCAGTTCTTTCCCCATCACACTCTGACAGGGCAGCAAAATGATCCCCAAATGAAAATATTGCCAGTTTTCTATTTTGTCTAAATGGAATCTTACAGCACACACTGTTGCTCAACATCATGTCTATTGGACTTATCCATGTTACTGCGTGTTGTAGTTCACGTTTACCACTATGTAGTATGTCAGTGTGAATTCACTCATTCTACTCGTTTGGGGAGGATTTTGATGTATATATATTACTCTGGGGTTATAAGACAGAATGGAATGGTGGTTACATCAGGGCTGTGTTCGCCTGGGATTTTCCACCCCCTCCTTGAGAATCTGAAGAAGGGATTATTTGCATATAAATTAAAGGCCATGGGCTGGAGAAATGGCTTAGCAGTTAAGGTGCTTGTCTGAAAAGCCTAAGGACTCATATTCAACTCTCCAGGTCCCATGTAAGCCAGACACAAGGTGATGCAAGTGCACAAAGTGGCACATGTGTACTAGGTGGCACACACATCTGGAGTTTGATTACAGTGGATTGAGGCCCTGGTGCACCAATTCTGTCTCTCTCTCCCACTCACATGAAAAAGGCCAGCCTGTTGGGCTTCCCTCAAAAAAAATAAGGTCATGTATACAAACATGGCAAGCATCCAATCTCCTTCAAATGTTTGCACGTGCATTCAAAGACTACAAGCCAGGCTATAATGAGTGCGGGTGGGAGCAGGTCATACTCGTTCTCCTGTTTGGGGCTTAGCTGGTCAGTTCTCTGTCCGAGGACTTCCACAGATAGAAAACTGAGATGTCTGACTTGGTTTCTAATCTAAGCAACTCACAGCCTTAACTAGCTCCACCTTCATTCTGATTCTTGGTCTACAGGAGTGAGACATAGGAGGCCGGGCCAAGTGAAAATTCCCAGGGTCTCACTCACAGCCCTCTGAAGCTGTCAACCAACTTGCCTGGCTTTCAGTCAGCAGCACTGCACTGCCTCCAACTCTTTATGCTGAGATTATTCCAGACGTCTCCATCCTGGGACCCATCACCTTCCTCCAAAGTGCATTCTCCTCATAATTCAAGGTCCAAAGAAATGACTCTAGGCTGTGGGGTGCTCTGGTTCCAGACATACAGCTTCCTGGTACCCTTATTTAGCCTCTACTGCTAAAGAGATCCAAAGAAAGCCAAACCACTTCTTTTTTAGCTTCACTTGTATGCACATTATCAAATTACATTAACAACGCATGAATAAGGAAAAACAATAAATAATTGTGGTCCCCTAAGAAAACTATTTATTTTTCCACCATCCATTTGTTTTTTCTTTTTGGGTTTTTTGTTTTGTTTTGTTTTTAGTTTTGTTTTTTGAGGTAGAGTCTCACTCTAGCCCAGGCTGACCTGGAATTCACTATGTGGTCTCAGGGTGGCCTCGAGCTCACGGCGATCCTCCTACCTCTGCCTCCCGAGTGCTGGTATTAAAGGCGTGTGCCACCACACTCAGCTCTTATTGATTTTTCAAAGTAGGGTCTCACTCTAGCCCAAGCTGACCTCAAATTTACTCTGTAGTCTCAGGATGGCCTGGAACTCACTTCTGCCTACCAAGTGCTGGGATTAAAGGCATGTGCCACCACACCCAGCTTTCCACCATCCATTCCTTACCTACATCCAAATGTGCACATATGTTTACATGACAGCAATAACAACAACCTTCCTATTGTTTACTTCCTTGCAATCTGATAAGCATTTTCAACATGGTAACAAAACCTATATAATTTTGATTCAGAGTGGATGAACTTTGAACACATTAAAGTGTCCTAAATGAATAACAATGGTGAGGGTAGGTTATAACCAATATAACAAAACAGCATTTTGTTTTAACAAGTAAGGTAGTGTGTTGTATTTAAGAGCATCCCTTTCCATCATGGAGAGTGCTTTTACGCTCTGTGTCATTTCATTTACAAGCAACTTCTTCAACTATTTCCCTTATTAAGTGAGTCTCAGTGTTCTGTCAGGACTATAGCACAGAAGTACATTCAGACAACAAACTCTTGTCCTGGGATAGCTGGGCAGCATTGTGTGAACCTCTCACCAATGGCTTTGCTAATACAGGAAAGACAGTAAGAGCTCCTACCAAAAGCTTCTCTTCCTAAGGAAACTATGTTTGATTCTAATAAGCATTTGCTTATGTAGAGTAGAGTGGATATTCACTATTAAAAGATGCCTCTTACTGATTACTTACTGAACATAAACACAAATTCTTTCCAACTTAACTGATGTAAAGGCAGATGATATATCTCTGGGAAAATATCTTCCTCACATTCTCATGTTTTATTCCAGTGTATGTACTAGATGTTGGCCATAGGCTGGCTGCATCATCCCTAACACCTTTCCCATCATATCCTTCAATGTTCTATTCAGGAGTTCCCAAGTAATAGATTTAATGAGGTTATGGAATGCTTCATGTCAATCAATTCCCTTGACAAAAGATTATTTTCTATTGATAAAGATAGAGCCACATCTGAAGAGACATGGTCTTTGCACATTTTCAAGAGGAGGCTGGGAGAAGAGCGTGGCCCATGGTCATTAGGCTTCCATGGGTTGTTCTTCTAGGTGTGTTTTCTGATGTCGGACAAGGGCAGAGTTCCTTCTAAAAATCTTTCCACACTGAGGACACTGGCTGGGGCTCTCCCTTTTATGGAGTCTCTGATGTACTACAAGGTGAGAGTTCTGCTTAAAGGACTTTCCACACTCCAGACACTGGTACGGAGTCTCCTTAGTGTGAATTCTCTGATGCTTAGTTAGACAGGAGCTGTCCCTGAAAGCTTTTCCACACTGATTACACTCATAAGGCTTCTCACCAGTATGAGTCCTCTGGTGCCGAATGAGTCCAGCAATGTTCCTGAAAAGCTTATGACACTGGTTACAGCCATAGGGCTTCTCTCCAGTATGAATCCTCTGGTGCCTGATGAGATATGCACTCTCAATGAAAGTTTTCCCACACTCTTTGCATTCATAGGGCTTCTCCCCAGAATGGATTTTTTGATGCACAATGAGGTGAGAGCTGCGATTAAAGGATTTCCCACACTCTGCACATTCAAAAGGCTTCTCCCCACTGTGGGTCCTCTCATGCTGGGTGAGGTATGAGCCGTCTCGAAAAGCCTTTCCACATTTGCTGCATTCATACGGCTTCTCACCAGTATGGATTCTGAGATGTACCGTAAGGTGAGAGATGTCAGTGAAAGGTTTGCCACACTCATTACATGTGTATGGTTTCTCACCTGTGTGAATTCTTTGATGCAAAATCAGGGAAGAATTTCGGTTGAAAGTTTTTCCACATTCTGGACATTCATAAGGCTTTTCGCCTGTGTGAATCCTCTGGTGCTGTGTCAGAGCTGAGCCATCACTGAAAGCTTTCCCACACTTAGTGCATTTGTAGGGCTTCTCTCCTGTATGGATCCTTTGATGCACAATCAGGTTGTAGTTCTTGGAGAACGATTTTCCACACTCATTACAGGTATACGGTTTCTCTCCAGTGTGAGTTCGGTGATGCAAAACAAGAGAAGAGTTGCGTTTGAAACATTTCCCACATTCAGGACATTCATACGGTCTCTCAATGGAGTGACTTCTGTTTTCATTAAGAGATGAGCTCATAGCCTGCCTTTAATCCCAGCACTCAGGAGGCAGAAGTAGGAGGATTGCTGTGAGTTCAAGGCCACCCTGAGACTACATAGTGAATTCCAGGTCAGCCAGGACTAGAGTGAGACTCTATCTTGAAAAACAAAACAAAACACAACAAAAAAAAAAAAACCCTAAAAACAAAGAGATGAGCTCAGGGCAAACATGTCCCCAAAGTCCTTACCTTTATAAAGTTTCTTGCTTCTTTTCATTATTTTTTTGTCACAAAGGGGAACAGTAAAATGACTAAAAGATTGAAGACTTTCTGAGTATTTATAGGGTTTGTCCCTCACTTGGTTTTTCGTAGGTTGAGTAACTTCCATGGAAGGATGGAAGGCTTTCCCACAAGCGTCACTGTCACCAGTTCTCTTAGTTGTAAAATTTGGGGTACAACTGTGTAAGGCTTGGTCACGATCTAAAATTTTAACATCAGAATCATGAACATGGAAACCATTAGTTGTAAGAACTCTCTGAGATGGTGGAAGGGCCGAGTTCATACTCCAATGCTCCCCTAAACAAACACAGTCACAACTTGTTTCCTGAGCCCCATTTTTCTCCCAAGTTAAAGGAGATTTCCTCAAATGACTCTCATGACTCTCACAGTCCCAACTGCCACCTAGAATAGAGAAACAGGTACCCTCCCTTGTTAATCCTTCCATTTCTACCTCATGAGTTCAACTACAGTGGCTGGAGGCCCTGGTCTACCAATTCTCTCTTTACATGCACAATCTCTCATTTAAAAAAGGCCAATCCGTTGGCCTCAAAATAAAAAAAAATTAAAAAATAAAGAGTAAAAATGAGAGCCAAAGGAAAAAGCCAAGAGTAGGCTCAAATCACAGGGGTCTGGTGAGATGGCTTAACACCTAAAGGCACTTGCTTATAAAGCCTTCTGGCCCAGGTTCAATTTATCAGCATCCATGTAAAGCCAGATGCAATCCAAAGTTCAAGGTTAGCAGCAAGAGATCCTGTGTCAGAAGGCAGAGCACAGACACACTGAGATTGCCCTTTGACCTCCACATACATAAAATAGTACACACACACACACACACACACACACACACACACACACACACACACGGGCCTGGGGAGATGGCTCAGAGGTGAAAGGCACATCCCTGAAAAGTCTGATGGGCCCAATATCCAAGTAATGCTAGATACACAAAGTAGAACGTGCATCTGGACCTTGTTTGCAATAGAAAAAGGTCCTGTCACACTCATTCTCATTCTCTCCCACACACCCACTTGCAAAGAAATTAATAAAATGTTAAAGAAAAGTAAAAGAAAACAAAGCCAGGCATGGTGGCACACACCTTTAATCCCAACACTTGGGAGGCCAAGGGAGGAGAATCACTATGAGTTCAAGGCCACACTGAGACTACATAGTGAATTCCAGGTCAATCTAGGCTAGTGCAAGACCCTACCTTGAAAAAAGAAAAAGAAAAAGAAAAGAAAAAGGAAAGGAAAGGAAAGGAAAGGAAAGGAAAGGAAAGGAAAGGAAAGGAAAGGAAAGGACAGAACTAGACTGTGAGTTTTAGGTCAGCCTGGACTACATGAGACCCTGACTCAATAAATACAAGCACACACTCACACACATATACATAACACACACACAATGTGCATAAAATAAAAAGAAGTGTGATAATATAAAGCTCACACAGTCCACACAACAAGTTCAAAGGCTATCAGTCAGCTTGACAGGATAATTTGGTAGCAGCTGTTGAAATGTAAAATACTTTTCTTTTTCATGTTCTTTTTAAAATTAATATTTAAATTAGCATACAAAGAAATGGGTTTCATTATTGCGTTTTCATACAGGAAGTATTATAGTTTGTTTGTTGTAATTCATGCCCCCAAAATGGTTTTCTTGATTTTTTTTCAGGTAGGGTCTCCCTCTAGCCCAGGCTGCCTGGAATTCACTATGTAGTCTGAGGGTGGGTTCAAACTCATGCTGATCCTCCTACCTCTGCCTCCTGAGTGCTGGGATTAAAGGCTTGTACCACCACACCCAGACATGGTTTTCTTTATTCTTCCTTCCTTTATAGCAATTCTACTCATAGGAACCTCAAAAAAGTATGAGCCCTAAACCAAACAGATGAATATGTCAATATCTATGGAATGGTCAAAAGGCCAGAAAGAAGAAGACAGTCCAGTGTAGTAAAGAATAAATGTCACTGTGACTGATCACTCAGTATCTAGACAGAAAACCAAGGGTGGGCTGAAGAGATGGCTCAGTGGTTAAAGGTGCTTGCTTGCGAAGCTTGATGTCCCAGTTTAAAACCCCAAGTATCCAGCACTTGGGAGGCAGAGGTAGGAGGATCACCATGAGTTCGAGGCCACCCTGAGACTACATAGCTAATTCCAGGTCAGCCTGGACCACAGTGAGACCCTACCTTGAAAGAAAAAAAAAATGAAAAAAGAAGAAAAAGAGAAAAAAAATGAAAAAAAAAATGAAAAAAAAAAAAAAAACCAAGTATCCATGTAAAGCTAGATGCACAAAGTGGTACATGCATCTGGAGTTCATTTGCAGTGGCAACATGACCTGGTGTACCACTTACTGTGTGTCCTCTCTCTCTCTCTCTCTCTCTCTCTCTCTCCCCTCTCAGCTTGAAAATAAATAATAAAATGATTTTTTAAATATTTATTCACTTATTTGAGAAAGAGATAAACAAAGAGAGATGACAGACAGAGAGAGAATGGGTGCACCAGGGCCTCTAGCCACTGTAAACAAACTCCAGATGCATGTACCACCTTGTGCATATAGCTTACATGGTACTGAGGAATCAAACCTGGCTCCTCAGGCTTCACAGGTAAATGCCTTAACTGCTAAGCCATCTCTCCAACCCAGTAAAATATTTTTTAAGCAAAAGAAAGCTAAGGATAATGAAGTTTACTTACAAAGTGCTGAGGAAAAACCTACCAAATTCACTGTAATTTGAGGACACTAAGATAAAGACAAATTCAGAAAAGCAGAGTTTAATTCCAGTGACTTAAGCCAAAATAGAGAATAGTTCTTCAGGAAGAGACATACACACACAAAATTGAATGGAGGGAACAAAAAAAAGAAAGGAAATGATAAAAGGATATTTAAATCAAATCTAGTGCTGACCAGATGAACTCACCAATAATAATTCAAGGAATTAACCACATGAATCAAAATGGTGGGCAATAAAATTAATTATTCTAGATCTGGGTGTGGTGGCACACACCTTTAATCCCAGCACTTGCAAGGCAAAGGTAGGAGGATTGGCATGAGTTCAAGGCTAGCATGAGTCTACATAGTGAATTCCAGCTCAGCCTGTGCTAGGGCAAGACCCTACCTTTAAAAGAGAGAGAGAGAGAATGCTGGTGCTCAACCAGTTCTCTCCTTTTGATATAGTCGAGGGCCCATGGACTGGTGCTGCCCACAGTCAAGGTGAGTCTTAATTAATGTATAAAATCCCTCACAGGCATGCCCAGAAGCTAACCTAGTCTAGATAATCCCTCACAGGTGATTCTAGGTCCTGTCAAATTGACAATATAAACCATCACACTATGAAAACTAGATATTTTTCTTTATTTATTTTTTGGGAGACAGAGACAGAGAATGGGCGCACAAGTGGCCTCTCAGCTGTGAACGAACTCCAGATGTGTGTGCCCCCTTGTGGGCAATGCAGCATTGCGACCTTGCATCACTTTGCATCTGGCTAAATGGTGGGACCTGGAGAATCCAACAGGCATTCTTAGGCTTAGCAGGCAGGCGCCTTAACCGTTAAGCCATCTCTCCAGCCCAAAACACTAGTTTTCAAGTGAGGATGGCATAATACCCCATATCTTCGCTAATCCTGCCAGGAAGACATTCCATAATGTTTGGAGATGTTTGGGGTGGTCTTGACTATGTGGCATATATTACTATCATGCAGAGAGTAGCAGGGATGCTATTAAACATCCTCTAATGTGTATGATAGCCCAATAGTCCAGCACCAAATGACAACAGTGCTAAGGTAGAAAAATCTTGTAGAGGAAGAGAAGAATAAAGAAAATCAAGTATGGCACACTACTTTAATGCCAGCATTAAAGGAGGCAGAGGTAGAGGGAGGAGGATTGCTGTGAGTTTGAGGCCAGCCTGGGACTACACAGCAAGTTCCAAGTCAGCCTGGGCCAGAATGAGACCCTACCTTGAAAAACAAAAATAATAATAATAATAAATCAGATCAAATTCAGAAGAAGCACAGAGACAATTTAACTGGAAAATATAAAATAGGGTAGCATCAGCAACAATAAATGCAAAATGCCTGGATTTAGAAACTATATTTAAAAGCATTTGTAACAGACTGTATTTAAAAGACATTTGTAGGACTGGAGAGATGGCTTAGCGGTTAAGGCGCCTGCCTCCTAAGCCTAAGAACGCTGGTTCCAATCTCCAGGTCCCACGTTTAGCCAGATGCAAAGTGACCCAAGGGCGCAATTCTGCACTTGACCACAAGGGGGCGCACGCATCTGGATTTCGTTCTCAGCAGCTGAGAGACTGCTGGCCGCCCATCTCTATCTGTCTTCCTCTCCCTCTCTATCTCTCTCTCTCTCTCAAATAAAAAACAAGGAGAGGGGCGGAGGCCGGCGACAGGGAGCATGCGCGTTGGGGACGGTGATGTGCGGGCCCATGTTGGAGGTTGACAGTAGCGGCTGGGGAAGGCGCTCGCTAGCTCGCTCCGTGCGTCCCCTCTTGGGTGTCCCCGGGACGGCACGTGCGAGGGAGGGGCACCGGAGAAAGCGGCGGGGCGAGCGAGGGAGGCGCCGGCTGGCCGAGGGGCTCCGAAGGCCATGGACGCGGAGACGCTGCGGGAGACGCTGAAAGATTGTGAGAAGAGGGAAAAGGAAGTGTGTCCTGTCCTGGGTCAGTTTCTGTGTCATGTAGCCGAGACTGGGGAAACCATGATTCAGGGGTCCCAGTTTAAGGCTATTTCATTTTAAACTGGAGAAAGTGATGGATGCTCTCAGAATTTGAGCACCAAGCACGAGGACCTCCCAATCCGAATGTTGCATGTACTCCTTTGATGAGATGAAAGCGCTGCATTTGATGGTACCCTTTACTATGCAGTGACTGTGAACTGCTGACAGATCCGAGGAGAAACGATACAGTAGCCGACAAATTTCTCAGAGTAGAGAAGAAAACAGTTCCAACAGTTTAAATCGAATGAATGGTGTGATGCTTCCCGGAAGTTCACCAACTATACTGACAGGTCTATGAATGGGCCTGGAGCACGCGGCCACTTACTGGACGCAGGGCTTCCTTGTCAGCCCCGTGACCACAAATGGCTGGCCTGAGCCCGGGCAGCGGAGTCCAGCCCACCGCAAAAGGAAGAGAACATCACACCTGATGCGAAGGCATCCTCCTTGAGCCCCGTAACAATAAACGTGCACAGGAGGATGCCTGCAAGCCGAGGGACATGCGGGGACAAAGATGACGTCGAGCTGGCCAGTCACACGGCCCCTCGGGAGAGTTCCTCAGAGGCGGGACAAACCGAAGGTCATCACCACCTCAGCGCAAGGACAAAGACAGTAGTTGTACCAGACAGCAGTGCAGGAGGAGGAGGAAGACGTCTTTTATGACATCATGAGAAATAATCCCAGAAAGGAACAATCAAGAAAAAGAAACTGACAGGCCGGGCGTGGTGGCGCACGCCTTTAATCCCAGCACTCGGGAGGCAGAGGTAGGAGGATCGCCGTGAGTTCGAGGCCACCCTGAGACTACAGAGTGAATTCCAGGTCAGCCTGGACCAGAGTGAGACCCTACCTCAAAAAAAAAAAAAAAAAAGAAAAAGAAAAAAGAAAAAGAAACTGAGATGCCTTATCTGTGAATGAAGAGACCTCTGCGGAAAGTAACCAGACGGCGGAATCTGAGGAAGACCGACACCCGGGGGCTAGTGAGAATCCAGACGCTGCAAGGAGAGGCTCCGACTGCCATGAGACAGACAGAAGAGCTAGGAGAATGCGGTTCAAGCCCAGCTAGAGAGCCTCACTGAGCCATCCATGGAAAATGATGAAGCCACAGACGTCACAGATGAGCCGACGGGACAAGACTAATCTTAGAGATGTGTAGATGCAGCATTTCCAGACAGTTCTGGTTTTACACTGTATAAAACCTTTAAGTAATAAAGTGGACCTTTAGTTTTACAAAATGAGAAGCAGGTTGTAAAATACAAGTACCTTAAGAGTCAATCCTGAGAGTTGGACATGTAAGAACTGTGAATATCAGCTCCTCTGGGTCCTGCTTTGCTGACTTGTTTGTTTGGTTTGGTTTGTATTTTTGTTTTTCTTGGTCTGCTCAAATCAGTGGTTTGTGTATAGATTTTTGTTTTTCAAACTTGGAATTAAAGTTTTTAAACTGGAAGGTAACTATAATTTTGAAAACCCTTTGAAGATGATCACATTTGGTTTATACACATGCAAGGGACAGTTTTGTCTCTTTCTGACAGCTCTAGCGGGTTTCATATTTTGGTCATAGTTTCCACATTTTAACATGTGAATTATAGGGTTTCATTTGGTTTCCAGATTTTATTGTTTGACTATATATAATATATATATATATATATATATATATATATATATATATATGTGTATGTGTGTGTATATACATATATACATATTATTCTAAGGGGGAAATGTTATATTTTTCTGCTTCTATAAGAGATGAATATAGTGGGTACTTTTCTATTGGTGATGATTGAGTTCACTTCATTCAGAAGACATTTTCTTTATCTTCTGAGTGATCAGGTTAAAATCTGGCCCCTGTGGAACTCTGGAAATCTTCAAGTCTGTTGAAATACCAGATTAAACACATTCCAAGAGATCTGTGCAAATTCAAATACTTTTGTATACTTCTAAGGTGCCTGAGAATAAAAGACTTCATTATTTATGAGAAGACAAAGGCATTGTAGGGCAGGGGAGATGGCTCAATTGGTAAAGTGCTTGGCATGCAAGCATGAGGACCTGTGTTCGGATTCTCAGCAACCACATAAAAGGTGAGCATGGTGGCATAAACTTTTTTTGGAATACACTTTTTTTTGTTTTGTTTTTAGTGTTTTATTTGCTTATTTATTAGAGAGAGAGAAAGAGGTGGGGATGGGGGAAGAATGGGCACACCAGGGCCTCTGGCCACTGCAAGCGAACTCAAGATGCATGCACCACCTTGTGCATCTGGGTCTTTAGGCTTCACAGGCAAGTGTCCTAACCTCTAAGCCATCTCTCCAGCCCAACATACTTTTTCAAAAGAAATATTTGTTTGCAAGTGTGGGTATAAGAGAGAGGGGGGGAAGAGTTTATATGGGTATGTCAGGGCCTACTACCACTAAAAATGAACTTCAGATGTAAGCACCACTTTGTGCATTGGCTTTATGTGGATACTGGGGAAATGAACCCTGGCCTTTGGTCTTGGCAAGCAAATACCTTGAACGGCTGAGCCTTCTCCCCAGCCCCATGGCATATAATTTTAATCCCAGTGCCAAAACAG
This sequence comes from Orientallactaga sibirica, assembly GCA_036365145.1. Lineage (NCBI taxonomy): Eukaryota > Metazoa > Chordata > Mammalia > Rodentia > Dipodidae > Orientallactaga > Orientallactaga sibirica. The sequence goes on from JAEOAD010000605.1 coordinate 90,523, forward strand.
AGATAGGAAGTTCCCTAGGGCTTATCAACTCTAGGTTCAGTGAGAGACTTTGTCTCAAAAAAATATAATGGAGAGCAACTGAGGAAGACAACCAATATTGACCTCTGGCCTTACACACATACACACACACTCACCACCACCACCACCACACAAATGCACATTACATATAAAAACATGTTTTTAAAAAGGTATTTGTAACAGACATGCATAAAAAAAAAAAAAAAAAAAAAAAAAAAAAAAACACAGAAGACAGGCTGGAGAGATGGTTTGGTGCTTAAGCACTTGGTTATAAAGCCTAAGGACCCCAGTTCGAGGCTCAATTCCCAGGACCCACGTAAATCAGATGCACAAGGTGGCACATGCATCTAGAGTTCGTTTGTAGTGGCTGGAGGCCCTGGTGCGCCCATTCTCTCTCTGCCTCTATCTCTGTCTGTTGCTCTCAAATAAATAAAAATAGAATTCCTTCTAGGCTCAGTTCACCGTGAACCGGACGGCTGTTCTGGAGCTGCTGTCCCCCAGTTCTAGAGCATCACCGAAAGTCCAGAAAAATGGAAGGTGGTGCATCTATCAACATGTTTTCCAAAGTCCTGGAGAACCAGTTACTTCAGACTACTAAACTAGTGGAGAGTCACTTGGATTCTGAAATTCAGAAACTGGATCACATGGGTGAAGATGAATTGGAACTCCTCAAAGAAAAGAGACTGAGGCCCTAAGGAAAGCTCAACAGCAGAAACAAGAATGGCTTTCTAAAGGACATGAGGAGTACAGAGAAATTCCTAGTGAGAGACTTCTTTCAAGAAGTGAAGGAGAGTGAAAAAGTGGTTTGCCATTTCTACAGAGACTCCACTTTCAGGTGTAAAATATTAGACAGACATTTGGCAATACTGTCAAAGAAACATCTGGAAACCAAATTTTTGAAACTGAATGTGGAGAAAGCACCTTTCCTTTGTGAGAGACTGCGTATCAAAGTGATTCCCACACTAGCACTTTTAAAAGATGGAAAAACACAAGATTATATTGTTGGATTTACTGACCTGGGAAATACAGATGACTTCACCACAAAAACTTTAGAATGGAGATTTGGTTGTTCTGGTATTATTAATTACAGTGGAAATTTAATGGAGCCACCATGTCAGAGCCAAAAGAAATTTGGGACACACTTCACAAAGCTGGAAAAGAAAACTATGGGAGGAAAGAAATATGATTCAGAGTCCGATGATGATTAGAGCTCAGTTATAATTCTCTGTAATCTCCTATTTATTTTTGTTTACTTCATATTTGAGTGTTTTCTAAGTTGTATTGATTTTGATCCATCGATCATTTACTACTCATATTTTGGCATTTTACACAGTTCATCACATGGAAAGGTGTCTTTACTATTTTCTGGGTGAGGCTATCGTGTTAATTGAAAGAAATTTTGGGGGAGTTTTAAAATTACCTAAAAAAGGGACCTGAGGAAATGGCTCAGCAGTAAAGGCTCTAGCTTAAATTACCTCAAAAGAGTCTGGATTCTATTTTTAAAACTGATTTGAGCATAATATGATTCTTACATATTTATACCATTTACAATGTGTTTTTAATGTTAGGTTAGAACTAGGATTTGTCAAACTATTCCAGGACTAATTCTGTATTAGAATTGTTTATACAACAGGTCAAGCAATGCTGTTGTAACACATGCACTTGTAAATAAATCACAAACTCTTTACTTGTGTGCACTTGAAGAACTATTAAAGACTTGTTCACTTACTCTGGATGAAAAAATAAATAAATAAATAAATAAATAAATAAATAAATAAATAAATAAAAATAAACAAAAATAAAAAACACAGAAGACAAAAATGAATAGATTGGAACAGGAAAATTGCTATTTGACAGCAGGGTGTGGTGGCGCACGCCTTTAATCCCAGCACTGAGGAGGCAGAGGTGGGAGGATCACCTTGAGTTCGAGGCTACCCTGAGACTACATAGTGAATTCCAGGTCAGCCTGAGCTAGAGTGAGACCCTACCTCAAAAAAAAAAAAATGAGATTTGGGCCTCTTTACTAATCAAAGATAAGCCTCAAGTGAAGATCAAAGGCAGTACAACAGTACTAAAGTGCATCAAAACACAGTGCAGCCAGGCATGGTGGTGCACAGCTTTAATCCCAGCACTCAGGAGGCAGAGGTAGGAAGATCACTGTGAGTCTGAGGCCACCCTGACACTACATAGTGAATTCCAGGTCAGCCTGGGCTAGAGCGAGACCCTACCTTGAAAAACACCACCACCATTTAGGGCTATGAGTGAAGCATGGTACTCCTACAGCGACTGTGTTGGCTTTCCCTTGTGTCTAATGGCCCTTTACAGCATAACCATACACTGCTCCTAAATTCACCTGGAGTGGCACTCCAGAACAAGAGTACCTTGTTCCAGTACTAGAAAGACAACCAAACGTGGGCAATCCCTTGACCACCCTAAAAACAATGAAAAGCAGCTTAACCATGCACAATTTGGGGTTTTATTTGTAATTATACCTTTATTGTCTACTATTATGAAAAAGACTAAAAAAAGATTGAAAGCTCACTGCTCACACTACACTCCATAAATATGTACAATTCCCATATAACAACTAAAAGTGAAAAACAAGATTAAAAAAAGATTGGGGCTGGAGAGAGGGCTTAGCGGTTAAGTTGCCTGCCTGCAAAGCCTAAGAATGCTTGTTCAAATCTCCAGGTCCCACGTTTAGCCAGACACAAGTGACGCAAGCGCACAATGTCACACATGCACACAAGGGGGCGCACGCACTTAGGAGCCAAAGGTCACCATAAGGTTGACACCAGCCTGGGACTAGAGAATGAGTTCTAGACCAGCGTGGGCTAAAGTGACACCCTACAAACAAGGGAGGCAGAGATAGGAAGATGACCTTGAGGTCAAGGCCACCCAGAGACTTCATACTGAATTCTAGGTCAGCCTTAGCTACAATGAGACCCTATCTCGAAAAACCAAAAAAAAAAAAAAGACCACTTGATACAACATGTCATCCTGGATTGACCCCTGAGTGAGTCAGTCTCTGCCTCTCCCCCCTCCCCTCTCTCTCACACACACATACACACAATGGGAAGGTGGCTAAGCGGTTAAAGGTATTGGCTTGCAAAGCCTGCAGGACTGTGTTCGATTCCTTCCCCAACGCCTACGTGACGTCAGATGCACACAAATGCAGTGGCAACCTAGCATGCTCATTCTCATTCTCTCTTTACAAATAAATAAATTTTTACAGTAAAGCTGCTGTGGCAGAAAGTGTTCATAGAGAGAATCGGGGCGGTTTGATACACGTCCACCAAGCAGCCAATTCTGCAGGTGAACAAACGCGGCCAGAAACGCCAAGTGTCGCCAACAGGCGCGATGGGAGAAGTCAGCAGCGCCCCGGCGGCCAGCGGGCCAGCTCCGCGCGGGACCGACCGACGGACGGACGGACGGACCCCGAGGGCCTCCGACACGCGACCCAAGCGGGCACGACAGCGAGCGCCCAGAGAGAGAAGACCGACCGCCCCGCCGCCCGCCCGGCCCACCGCCCTCCCGCCGGGCACCCAGTCACTGGGGGAGGCGCGCGGGACTCACGGCGGGCGGCGGGCGGCGGCGGCCATGTTTGCGGCGACTGCGCATGTGCTGTTCGGCCCCGGAAGTGCGCGGCCCCGGGAGACTGCGGCGGGCGCCCGGAAGTGCGCGACCCCGGGAGGCTTTGCGGGTGCCCGGAAGTGCGCGACCCCGGGAGGCTTTGCGGGTGCCCGGATGTGCGCGTCCCTGGGAGGCTTTGCGGGTGCCCGGATGTGCGCGTCCCTGGGAGGCTTTGCGGGCGCCCGGATATTTATTTCTTTGAGAAAGAGTAAGAATGGGCACGCCAGGGCCTCCAGCCACTGCAAACGAACTCCAGACGCATGCGCCCCTGGTGCAGCTGCCCTACGTGGGAACTGGAGAATCGAACCAGGATCCTTAGGCTTCGCAGGCAAACGCCTTAACCGCTCAGCCATCTCTCCAGCCCCTTTATGTTATCATTTCACAAAATGCTTTTTACAGAGAAAACTTAATCCTCAGCTAAGTGCGCCTCATTCATTAACAAGTGTAAATTTGAAACAATCCACACATTTTTAGAATAGGGTGTCATGAATTCTACTTGCTACGTTGTACAAAAATCAACATCTAGAAATTAGTAACAGCCAGTTAGTCACGGTCTGAAAGAAAGTAAATGTTCCCAATTTAATGTACATTTGTATAGAATAATTCTGATTTTTTAAAAATTGGTTAGGCCATGGAGGTAAATGCCTGTAGTCTCAGGACTTGTGATAGGGAGATAGGAGGATCAGGAGTTCAAGACCAGCCTTTGCTGCATGAAGCCATGTCTCAAAAATCTTAACCCTCCCCACCCCCCAAAAAAAAGTACAAACAATAAATGTCTATATATTCCCCCACTTGTATTAGCCAGGGAGTTTGAAAGGGGAATTCCCAAGCAGCCCTTGGGAGTTATGAAGCCCAGAATATGGAACCTTCATCCCTGAGCCCAGTTGAGGCCAAGGCTGAAAAGGTGAGTCTCAAAGAATCTACATGATTTTTTTTTTTTTTTTTTTTTTTTGGAGAGAGAGAGAGAGAGAGAGAAAGAGACAAGATGGCCATGCCAGGGCCTCTAGCCACTGCAAATGAACTCCAGACGCATGTGCCACCTTGTGGATCTGGTCTACATGGGTACTAGGGAATTGAACCTGGGTCCTTAGGCTTTGCAGGCAAGAGCCTTAACCACTAAGCCATCTCTCCAACCCAATTCTTCCTTTTAATAAAAGGAAAAAATTACTTTCAACAGTGGAGAAACCTGGAAGGCATCACAATCACCAACATTCTTGTGATTTTTGTAATAACGATAACAAAAACTATCAGTTCAGGCCCAGCGTGGTGACGCACACCTTTAATACCAGCAAGAGCCTACCTGGTGGGGGGGTGGGACACAGAAAAAGAAAGAAAAGTATTAGTTCAGCCTAATGGCTAAAATGCCAGAGATATTCTACAAAATAACCACTACTCAGCAGGAGTGTCAAGGTCATGGAAGATAAAGGCTCAGAAGATCCTCCAACAAAAATGCAGGAAGTCAGTAAAATTCAATTAATCTGCCAGGAGTGTTGGCACACACCTTTAATCCCAGCACTGGGGAGGCAGAGGTAAGAGGATCGCCATGAGTTTGAGGCCACCCTGAGACTACATAGTGAATTCCAGGTCAGCCTGGGCTTGAGCAAGACCCTACCTTGAAAAAAATTTTTTTCAATTAATCTGTGGTTTAGTCATTAGTATTGAACCAATGTTATTTTCCTGGTTTCCCAGTTCAACCAGCATTAATCCAATTTTTCAGGGGTTGGAGGTTGAGATACTGTCTTGCTCTAGTCCAGGCTGACCTGGAATTCACTATGTAGTTTCAGGGTAGCCTCGAACTCATAGTGACCTTCCTACCTCAGGCTCCTGAGTGCTGGGATTAAAGGCATGCACCACCATGCCCAGCCTAAACCAATTTTTAAATTCCTAAATATATCAGTTATATAAAATGCTAACAGGGGCTGGAGAGATGGCTTAGCTGTTAAACGCTTGCCTATGAAGCCTAAGGACCCCGGTTCAAGGCTCGATTCTCCAGGACCCACGTAAGCCAGATGCACAAGGGGGTGCATGCATCTGGAGTTCGTTTGCAGTGGTTGGAGGCCCTGGCGTACCCATTCTCAATCTCTCTCTCTCTCTCTCTACCTGCCTATTTCTGTATCTCTCTCTCTCAAATAAATAAATAAATAAATAAATAATTTAAAAAAAAAATGCTAACATTGATGAAAGATGTATAGGAATTATAATTTTTCCAGCATTTCCTGCTTATTGTATTATTCTATTGGGGGAAAAGGAGTGTAAAAAATTCCAACTCTGATTGTGGATTTATTTCTTTTAATTCTCCTAGCTTGTACCTCTTTTAAAGCTCTGCTGTTACATGCATTCACATGTAGAATTTTTTTATCTTCTTGATGAATTTGCCTTTTTCTTTTGCTTGTGCATGATATGTGGTGTGTGTGGTCTATGCACATGTGCATGCCCATGCGCACCCCCCCCCAGACTCACCTGTGGCAGGTGTGCTCACCTGTGGTGACTCAAGCAGAATGCTGGATGTCTGGCTCCATCACTCTTCCATTGGTTTTTATTTGAGTTGGAGTCTCTTATTGACCAAGGGTGATCCACAGTCTCTGGTCCCCTGTGGGCCTGGGATTAGACATGAAGCCATGCCCAGCTGTTTATGTGGGTCCTGGGGACCAAATGGTCTTCTCAGGCCTCCTCGGGTCTGCATGCTTACACAAGAAGTGCTCTCCAGACCAACTTTTTAAAATCTGTGTGTGTGTGTGTGATCTGTATTACTGCTGGAGCATGTGCCACGGTAACAGGAGGAGGTAGTAGGACAAACCTCAGATGTCTTTCACCTTGTTTGAGACAGGGTCTCTTGTTCACCACTACCTGGCTACCTGAACAAAGCTGTTGGGAGTCTCACTTGCCTCCACCTCCCATCTCACGGAAGGAGCGCTGCAGTTAGAGATGTATGCTGCCTTGCATGATTTTACCTGAGTTCTAGAGATCCGAGTGCAGGGCCTCACACTTGGGCAGCCGGCCAGCACTTTACCCACTAAGCCATCTCCCTAGATCAAATCTGACCTTTTACAATTATGTAAACCTTTCTTAGCCCTGATAATTTTCCACGCTCTCAAGTTTGCTGTGTTTGATAATTACAGAGCCACTGCAGCTCAATTGTGTGTGTGTTGTGTGCACATGTGTGTGCAGATTCACGTGGCCCTTGCAGGTATGTACACAGGGCAGAGAACATGGGGTGTTTTGTCTATTGATCATCTGAGAGTTTTCTTGAGATGGAGTCTCTCACTGAACCCAGGGCTGCCATTTTCTCAGGCAGACTGGCTGACCACTGAGCCTCAGTGATTCTCCATTCTCCACACCCTCACCAAAGAACTGGACTTCCAAGTATGCTCAGCCTTTCAACTGCTTATGTGGGTGCTAGGAATCAAACTCAGCAAACTAGGCCCTGCCGGGCCCTTGTTCTTGTTGTGGCAAGCACTCTTTCGTCAGCTGAGCCATCTCCCAGCTGCACTTTTCTCTTTCTTCTTTTCTGTTTTGATTGTTCAATGTAACACTATTAATATAATTTTTACTAATACAAATTTTACCAACACAGTACCATGTATGATCATGATAATGTTGAGTGATAGACCAACAGTGGGATGAACCAGAGTCAAAGCTTTCCGATCACAGACCTAAAATTACATTAGGGCTCCAGCTCACAAAGTGCCTTGCCTTAAGCGAATTGTTTTACCATTATGGATAATTTTTTTTATTTGGGTTTTCCAAGGTAGGGTCTCACTCTAGCCCAAGCCAACCTGGAATTCACTATGTAGTCTCAGGGTGGCCTTGAACTCACAGTGATCCTCCTACCTCTGCCTCCCAAGTGCTGGGATTAAAGGCATGCACCACCATGCCCGGCTCCATCGTGGATAATTTTTATTTAACATTTTATTTTATTTATTACAAAGAGAGAATGGGGTGCCAGGGCCTCCAGCCACTACAAACTGGCTTATGTGAGTTCTGAGGGATCAAACCTGGGTCCTTAGGCTTCACAGGAAAGAGCCTTAACCACTGAGCAATCTCTCCAGTCCTGTCATGGATAAGTTTTTTGTTTGTTTGTTTGTCGAGGTAGTGTCCTGCTCTAGCTCAGGCTAACCTGGAATTCACTATGTAGTCTCAGGGTGGCCTCGAACTCACAGCAATCCTCCTACCTCTGCCTCTCAGGTGCTGGGATGAACCTCTTGGTCTTTGAGAGGTCTGTGAGAGGATTTCCAGACAGCTTTAACTGCAGGAGGAAGATCCACTCTAAATGTGGGCAGCACCATCCCGTGGATTATGGCCCCAGCTTGAATAAAAAACAGGGGAAAGGGAGGAAGAAATCTGATCATCAGCATTTATCTCCTTTGCTTCCTGCCATGCCTTCCTACTGTAATGGACTGTATCTCTCTTTAACCATGAGACCAAGAGAAAAATCCTTCTTCCCTTAAGTTGCTCTTGTCAAGTATTACGTCACACCAATGAGGGAGGTAACTAATGGAGTCGTTTCTTTGGTCTGTCATGCCTGCCCTATCTGGGATGAGTATATGTTAGTTCAGTCTTCCCACAGAAAGACACAACCATTAGCTACCCAATTTCTAATATTTTGTTTTTCGAGGTAGGGACTTACTCTGGCCCAGGCTGACCTGGAATTCACTATGTAGTCTCAGGGTGGCCCAACTCTCAGCAATCCTCCTACCTCTGCCACCCGAGTGCTGGGATTAAAGGCGTGCGCCACCACGCCTGGCCAATTTCTAATATTTTTGCCACAACACCCCTATGAACTAACATGTATCTTCAATTTCTTGTTTGTTTGTTCCAGGCTGACCTGGAATTCACTCTATAGTACCATACTGGCCTCGAACTCACAGTAATACTCCTACCTCTGCCTCCTGAGTACAGGGAACCCTGCTGGCCTGGGTTCAAGTTCCCAGTACCCACGTAAAGCCAAATGCACAAAGTGGCATACATGTCTGTAGTTCATTTGTAGCAGCAGGAGAATCTAGATGCTCATTCATATTCATCTTCTCTCTCTCTTGGTCAAAAAAAGTTTTTTTGGTGTCTCATTCTCTAGCCCAGGCTGACCTAGGATTCACTATGTAGTCTCATGCTGACCTTAAACTCACAGCAATCCTCCTACCCCTGCCTCCCAAGTGCTGGGATTAAAGGCATGCACCACTACACCTAGCTTTCAAATAAATATTTTTTAAAAAAGAAGACAGTATATTAACTGAAAGTAGAACCAATCAGGGCTCTGTAATGAAAGAAATAAGGAGCCATATACTGTCCCAGCATTCAGGATGGTTTAATAGGAAAAAGAAAATGATACATTGAATTGTATTGCATTTAACTTGGAAGAATAATTTATTGAGTATACAAGGAGCATGGGAGGGGGCTGAGCAGTAACTGAAGGACTGCTGGCTAATACAATGAATAAGTTATGGGTGTGTCTTCTGGCCGCAAAAATGCATTCATCATATACTAAGGTCCAAGCATTTTGCAGAGAAAAGGAACTTAAAAAAAAAAAAAAAAAAAAAAAAAAAAACAAGGGCTGGAGACATGGCTTAGCCGTTAAGCACTTGCCTGTGAAGCCTAAGGACCCTAGTTCGAGGCTCCAGTCTCCAGGACCCACGTAAGCCAGATGCACAAGGTGGTGCATGCATCTGGAGTGCATTTGCAGTGGCTGGAGGCCCTGCTGCGCCTATTCTCTCTCCCTCTCTGCCTCTTTCTCTCTCTGTCACTCTCAAATAAATAAATAAACAAACAAAAATTTAAAAAAACAAGTATGGAGCCTGGTGTGATAAATAAATAAGAGAAGGGGGAAAGCCTGTTATCACTGGCATTTTCTTTTTCTAAGATTCATGACCACAGTGAACTGCTCTTCTCTGCTGCACCCTGTCAGGACTGAACTCTGGAACAGTGAGCCAGGTTGATCTCTCCCCCTTAAGCTGTTCGTGTCAGTATTCTCTTACAGCAAAGATAAAATGGTTAACAAACCCGCTGACTGACAAAATGAAAAGAGCACATGTATGACTGTGTCAGCAGGAAGGTGGAAAGTAGCATTTTTGGCTCTTGAGAACCACCACTTTCCCACAGACCACAAATTCACCTCACAATGAAAGTCTGTAACTTCTGTGACAAGGGCTGCCGGTGTCTTCCACATTCAATATCTCTGTCCAAAGTCATCAGTGCACTTCTCTATCTAGGTCCCCAAGCCTGTGGTGACCAGGATTACAGGCCATGTAGATAAAGAGCAGGAGAGATAGGTATAACAAATGATGCTTAGGAAAGCTGATTTGGGACAAACTGTAAGAACAATGCATTTGGGGGGGGAAAGGTAATTAGAATCAAATTTTTCTTCCATAATTTCCGTGACACAGTAAAAAACCGAAGCTCAGGTTTAATCAATTACCACTCATTGTAGAGGAAAAGACAAAATTGTGAGAATGCTTTTGGTTAAAACACTGAACCTCTTACAAATGGTTCAGTGGAGAAAATTTTTTTTTTTTTTTTTTTTTTTTTTTTTTTGGTTTTTCAAGGTAGGGTCTCACTCTAGTTCAGGCTGACCTGGAATTCACTGTGTAGTCTCAAGGTGGCCTCGAACTCCTACCTCTGCCTCCCAAGTGCTGGGATTAAAGGCATGCGCCACCACACCCACTGAGAGAAAAAACTTATAAATGAAACAGATGTGGCAAAATTTTAAATGTAACATAAATTTCAGCATATGTAAAATAATATCTGAGAGAGCCCATTTAAGTGTAAGGAATGCAGGAAAGTTTATGTACAGGTCCTATCACCACTGACTCACCAAAGCTGATTCATGAGAAATCCTTTGTTAGAAATTTCTTCAATCTCTTTGTATACTTTGATATTAGAGAAGTCATACTGCATAGAGTTCATATAAATGTAGAGAAGTCTGAACAGAGCAAGCCTTTTTTTAGAGAAATTGAAAGAGAGAGAGAGCTACAGAGAGAGAAAAGAGAGACAGAGAATTGGCATGCCAGGGTCTCAGCCACTGAAATTGAACTCCACACACTTGCGCCTCCTAGTGGGCATGTGTGACCTTGCACTTGCCTCACCTTTGTGCATCTGTTGTTGATTGTGGGAGAGTCTTTCGTAGGGAAGATTCTTTTCAGTACATTTCAAAACTCAGGAGAAAAAAATATGATAAATAAGCTGTTCTCACTTTATTCCCCTCTTTTTTTAATTTTAAAAAACTATTTAAATTTTATTTATTTATTAGAGAGAGGTAGAGAGAAAGAGAAAGGGAGAAAGGGTGTGCCAGGGCCTCTAGCCATTGCAAATGAATTCCAGACACATGCACCACCATGTGCATCTGGCTTACATGGAATATGTAAAAGGCAGAGAGAAAGGGAGAGAGACAGAGAATGGGTGTGCCAGGGCCTCTAGCCACTGCAAACAAACTCCAGATGCATGTGCCACCATGTGCATCTGGCTTATGTGGGACCTGGAGAATTGAACATGGGTCCTTAGGCTTTGCAGGCATGCGCCTTAACCGCTAAGCCATCTCTCCAGCCCTTGTTCCCCTGGTAACATCAGAAAATGTACATTGCAGAGAACAAACAATGGAAGTAGTCATTGTATGAAAAGTTCCAATCTCCAGCGGTTCCAACCTCCAGGTCCCATGTTTGGGCAGATGCAATGCCACACTTGACCACAAGGGGACACACACATCTGGATTTCGTTCACAGCAGCTGAGAGGCTGAGAGGCTGCTGGCCACCCATCTCTACCTGTCTTCCTCTCCCTCTCTCTCTGTCTCTCTCTGAAAAAAAAAAAAAAGATAGGAGCATGATATCTAAACAATGTGTAGTCAGAGTGGATCCTATCTACCTTGGCCATAAAACTTCACACACCCTGGAACCAGTTTAGCAGGCCTCAGTGAACAGCATGACTAAAATGCAGGGCTGCTGAGACCTTACCTGGAAACACCAAAGAGGTAAGTACACTAGGCCCTGGAATCTAGCAGGACATGATGATCAGTAAGCCCTAAGCATGGAGAGAACAGAATTCCTAGACCCTAAGGAAGATAAGCCCGCACCAGGACTTGAGATTAGACAAGATAGACCAGGAGGAGAACACGAGACCGTGGTATAAGGAAGACAAGAAAAATACTTCCTCGTCCTGGGCTGCAGAGGAAGATGAGGCAGGCTTGTCAGGGGAGGACTTCACCTCCCCCTTCCTGGATACCAGAAGGTCAGTCACCAGGGGCAAACAATGGTCACAGTGATAAAGGATCGTGACCAGGTCACATCTGCTCCCCACGCGTGGGCTAACCATTAACCCTGCTCTTTTTCTCCAGACCTTGCCTGCACATTTGAGGCTCAGCCTTCTGGAATGTGAAAGTTAGTTTTTCTGCTTGCACACCTCAGAACTCCCTGGTCCCCTGTTCAACTCGGGAGAAGTTAGGGTGAGCATTTAATCAAGCCCCCCGCCCCATGTACTCCCAGTGCACTCCATCTCCAACGCGCACAACCACCCCCTCCCCACCAACTTTAGGAGCTCACCTAACCCAGCCCAGTGCACACATCTGTGCATGCGTGCCCGACTTCTCATAAAAGCTTGGCAAGATTTTTGATGTTGTTCTTTACTTCTTTTTATTATTATTATTAACAACATATCTTGTATGGAGACATCATGTTCAATCCCACCTGCCTCACACTTGTTCCCAGAGCCCAGGGCGCTCCGTGCTCCCCGTGGAGGCGGGCGGACCTAAAACACACCGGAACCCTTTTCTCCACCCCCTCAGAGAACTTGCCCGAACACCAGCTCTGCCTCTCACCCTTTCCGCCCCCGCCCCCAGGTCTCCCCATCCACAACATGGGCACACAGTCAAACTCTGGGCCAGCCGCCCTCCACTGCACGTCCTTCCTAGCTCTCCACCAAGCGACTAGCGCTCCCCCTCGGCCTAACGGATGCCTGCACTTCCTGCTCGCCCCCCAACTTCCGGTCCGCCTACGCGTGGCCCCCTTCCCGTTAGCGGGACTGCAATGTCTCTGGGTCTGGGGGTGCCCACGGGGGTGCACGGTGGGGGTGGTGGGGACGCGTCGTGGCTTAGTCACACCCACCTGAGGCCTACCCCCGGCTCCTTCGGGCTGCCGACCGCAATCCTCTTCCTACGGACCTCGGCTTCGCCCGCCTCTGCGGTTAGACGGGCGGCGGCGGGTGCGCGGGGGCTTCTGGGAGTTGTAGTCCCAGCCGCGGGCGCTGACGCTTCTGGTCCCGCCGGACGACGGGCGGGGCGGCCGATCGCCATTGTTGGGCGCGCGAGGGGCCGAGTGCGCGTGTTTGCGCGTGCGTGTGTGTGTGTGTGTGTGTGTGTGTGCGAGAGAGCGCGCCGTGGGCTTCGCGCAAGCTCCGCGTTAGAATTCCGCCACAAGTTCGGGGCCGGCCGGGGAGGGAGAGGGTCAGTGCGCGCCGGGACCGGGTCGCTGCAGGAAGCCCGCGCGGTCGGGTTCCGGTTCGGGCGAGTCCGGGAGAGCCGAGCTCCTCTCTCGAGGGACTCCGAGCTGTGCGCGGGCGGGAGTCGGACGCGACGGAAGCCGGCCGCTGCCCGATGTACGTGGGGTGGACTGGTGATGTCCCACTGAAGGACGGACGTGGATGTGGGGGACAGGCGGGAGGGTCGCCCGTGCACCCCGACATTCCCCCTGAGCATCTCCCTCTACGCCCCACCTTTCCACTTTCCAACGCCAGTTTTCTCAGGACTCTGCCCACTCCCACGAGAGAGCATTGAGGAGGAGAGCATGGCCTCCACACGCCTGGCAGCCTGGCCCAGAGTAAGTAGAGGTTTCTTTGAGGGTTTGTTTTGTGTTTTGTTTTTCAAAGTCTGCACCTTCTCTAAAAGATCCCCAAAGTCCAGAGCTCCCGAAGCCACGGAGCGGGAGAAACTGGGCCTGACCAATGGGAACCTCTGAGCACTTGTTTAGAAAAGAAACCCAATTCCGAACTGCAGATTCTGAAACTGGAGAAGGAAGTGACAGGGCCCAGCAGAAATGCCTGTATGTAGTTTGCACCCAATACTTAGCATTAACCAAGAGGTAACATGAGTTCATAAGACCAAGAGAGGTGTAGATTGAATCCTGGCAGGAGCCAAAGGTGGGATCGGAAGGCTTGGTCAGCCCAGGAACTTTCCTAGTGGGCCTACACACCAATCTCAGAGTTTATTAATATCAGAATGATAAGAAACAAACAGGTTTTAATAAACCAGAGGTGTCACTTGACCGCCGCCCCCCCCCCCAACTAATCTTCAGGCTTGGCTTTGCTTAAGGCTCCAAAGACAGGCACTTAGGGGCCGGCGAGATGACTTAGTGGTTAAAGTGCTTGCCTGTGAAGCCTAAGGACCCCCCTTTTGGTTCCCCAGAACCATGAGCCAGATGCACGTGGTGACGCATGTGTCTGGAGCTCATTTGCAGTGGCTAGAGGCCCTCCTCCCCGCTCCCCATAAATAAATAAGATATTTTTTTAAAAACATAGGAACTTAAGATGAGACAGGTAGCATGATCTCAGGTGATCCTGGTCAGCTGCCCCTGTCTTTCTGTCACCATGGAGGTGGAAATGCCCTGGCTGAGCAGATTCCTGTGGGTTTTAGGAACCTGTGAACTTTGAAGATATAGCACTGACATTTACACCAAAGGAGTTGGCACAGATGGATATCAAACAGAAGTCTCTGTACAGGGAAGTGATGCTGGAGAGCTACAGGAACCTGATTTCAGTGGGTAAGGCCAACTTTCTCAAAAAAGATCCGTGTTCGAAGGTAGTGGATGGGGTAATACCAGCACTTGAGAGGCAGATGGCACAAGCAACAGCCTAGGCTACATAGTTCCAGGCCAGCTTGGGTTATAATACTGAGATCCTGTATCAAATTTTTAAAAAGAAAGAAAAAAAGCTACTCTTTGTACCTCCAAATGTGGTGCCTCCGAACTCTGTCTGCTTGGGCTCAGTCTGGAGGAATCAGACCCTGGGAGCTTGAGAGGACTTTTTTTTTTTTTTTTTTGGTACCCATAGGAAAAAGGCAACTTTTCTGCATGTCTTTCAAAGCTTTATCCCAGTGCATACATCAGAACCTCAGGATACCAAGGGATGGTCTATCATTGAGGTTTTTAGCAATGGCTTTTTATTGTTTTGGAAGACCCTGATCTCTTCCGTCTTTGTGGTTCTTAGGAACCTTTTTATTTTCTGGATGATTATTATATGGCCAAGGCTCCATGCTCATTTCTGTGTTCAAGGAAGAGAAGGGGGCAATCCTAGACAGTTCTCTTTCTGAGCAAGGAAACAAAAGCTTTCCCAGAAGGTCCCCCAAGTGAACAATCTCCCTTCATATTGTAGTGGTTAGAACTGGCAAGGAAGGCTGACAAAAGGCATGGTGACACACGCCTTTAATCCCAGCATTTGGGAGGCAGAGGTGGGAGGATCACAGTGGGTTCAAGGCCACCCTGAGACTGCATAGTGAATTCCAGGTCAGCCTGAGCTGGAGTGAGACCTTACTTCGAAAAACCAAAACAAACAAACAAACAAACAAAAAAACAGGAATGGATATGTGGTTGTTTCTGCCCTAGGCCCAGAATCATGTCATGCCTGAGCAGGGGTGAAAACTAGGGGCAGAATATTACAGCAGAAAACCTTTTGCTCCAAGCACTCTGTCCAAGTTCTATTTTTTTCCCTTGAGCAGAACGTCACCTTTCCAAGCCAGATATGATATCTCGGTTAGAGGAGGCGAAACACTTCTGGCAGGTGGAGAGAGACTTTCCTCAAGACACTTTTCCAGGTGAGAGTGAGACGTGGGGTTTCCTACAAGGGGTGGGCCTTGATCCTCATTCAGTGAGGTCCTGCTTGCTTGAAAGTGATCCTGGTAGTGGCAGGTGGGACATGTGCTGACAGGAATTCCCACTCATTCTACTCGTTCTCTACTGCTTTCTGCTTCAGCTTTCACTTACAGCTGGTGTATTTCCAGCCCGGCATCTTTAGATATGTTTACATAGGAGTATGGAAATGCTTGTTTATTGATTGGGATGACATAGTCAGTACAGACAGGTCAGCATTCCTTTTATGAGCTTCAGTATAGTCCTATTTGATTTTGCAAATCTTGATGGCTATAACTTCACTGTACATTCTGCACATACAAGTTCATTTTTTTTATAAATTGAGTTCTTAGAAATAGAACCATTAGCTTACCAATTTATAAGCTAAAATCTGATGGCAGGGCTGGAGAGATGGCTCATTGGTTAATGTGTTACCTGCAAAGGCTTTCAACCAAGGTTCGATTCCCCAGTACCCACATAAAGCCAGATGCAGAAAGTGGTGCATGCATCTGGACTGCATTTGCAGTGTCTGTAGACCCTGGCAGAGCCATTCTCTCTCTCTACACTCTCTCTCTCTCTACACACACACACACATCCTCTCTCCACTTGTAAATAAATAAAATTTATTTTTTAAAAAAATCTAATAGCAACAAATGACTTTCTAAATCCTGTAAAATACATATAGTTTCTAAGTGTATTAACATTCCTTTCCTGTTTGTCACCATAAACTTGTAATGGTTTTTGTCTTTGTAACTCAGGCTGGCCTGAACATACATAGCTTAGGCCTCAAATTCATCATGATCCTCCTTCCTTAGTATCCCAAGTGCTGAGATTACACACATTTGGCTTATGATAGCCTTTAAGGTTTGCAAATCTGATGAGCAAAAGCGAAAATGTTTGTTTTGTTTGTGTGTGTGTCATAACTGCTGGAATAGACTATTTTGTGTGTGTTTTTAATGCATATATTTCCCCTTTTTGTCTGTGTCCTTTGGATTAATGGGAATTTGCTCTGGGTATTAATGTTGAAATATACTTTTCAGGCCAACATTTCTGTATTTTTTCAATTTTTGTTTATTTATTTTCATGTGTGTGTATGGTGTGCCATGGTCTCTTGCTGCTACAAATTAATGCACTTGTAGCTTTACATAGGTGGCTAAGGAATTGAATCGCAGGCTGGCAGGCTTTGCAAGCAAACACCTTTAATAGCTAAGCCATGTCCTCAGCCCCCTATTCTACTTTATGTGGCCTCTATACAGAATTTTTATAATTTCAAGAGCTATTTCTTTTCCAATCTCTTTTCAGTTTGGTTTTGGTTTTGGTTTTGGTTGGCACTGGAGATTGACTTGCCCATGGTAAGTAGAAGACATGTTACTGCTGACTGAACATCCTCAGCCCTGGTCTTTCTTTATTGGAGGGGGAGAAGTACGTGGAGGGTTGCTGTTTTTTATGTTGTTCATGTAGGTCAAGCTGACCAGGAACTCACTGTGCAGCCAAGGGCAACCTTGAATTCCTATATCCTCCTGTCCTGACCCTCTTGCCTCCTTCCAAGTGCTGGGATCACAGGTTTAAGTTTTTCTTGTCCTCTTTTTCTTTTCTTTTTTTTTTTTTTATTTTGTTTATTTATTTATTTATTTTTGAGGTAGGGTTTCACTGTAGTTCAGGCTGACCTGGAATCTCCTGCCTCTGCCTCCCTAGTGCTGGGATTAAAGGTGTGCACCACCACGCCTGGTGCCTTGTTTTTATATAATGTAAACATGTTCAAATGTTTTCATGAATTCAAGCACTTCAAGGTGTTTTTTTGTTTTGCAGACTTTTCTTCTGTTGACTTTGTACCAGGAAATTTCATGAAAACCATATGGTGTGGGGCAAAGTTCTTTCAACACTATGTTCTGATTAGGTTTGCTGCTGCTTATTGGAAATACCATCTTTCTGTAGACTAAATTCATATTGAGAGAGTGCACAGGCCTCTTTTGCGCTCTTCCTTGTGCTTATATTTTCTTTTTCTCTCTGGGTAAATGCCATATTTGTAAGCTTATTATTGCTTTAAAATGAGCCTGGCTAAATTTTAGCTCCCCTTGTAATTAAAACAAATTTTTCACCAGGCATGGTAGTACACATCTTTAATCCCAGCACTCGGGAGGCAGAGGTAGGAAGATCACTGCGAGTTCAAGGCCACCCTGAGACTACATAGTGAATTCCAGGTCAGTCTGAGCTAGAGTGAGACCCTGCCTCGAAAAACCAAAAAAAAAAAAAAATTCTTAGATGTCTTGGCCATCTGACCTCCAAATGAACACTTGCTAGATTGTTGGAGTTAGATGAAAAAAAATCTGCTTCAAATGTGTGTGACATTTGGATTTACATTGTTGCTGTCACCTGATCCAGTTAACTGTTCCTCAGGCTTGCATAGTTGTTCCA
Organism: Orientallactaga sibirica; assembly: GCA_036365145.1. NCBI lineage: Eukaryota > Metazoa > Chordata > Mammalia > Rodentia > Dipodidae > Orientallactaga > Orientallactaga sibirica. The sequence continues at coordinate 108,406 of JAEOAD010000605.1, forward strand.
GATGAACGTGTCATATTGATAATCCTGTTGTCATGTATAATAGATATGTTAGGGGTTTTGTTCGATTTTGGGGATAGGATCTCATGTAACCAAGCTGGCCTTGAATTTACAGGTGCTGAGATTATAGGCAGGCACCAAACACACCCAGCTTGTATTAATGGTTTTCGTGAAATTTCCTGGTACAAAGTCAACAGCAAGTATAAAGTGGAAATTGCATTAACATTTTCTTTTCTTTGGACAACCCATATGGTTAAATCATCACATTCAAAACATGGTGCTGGGGCTGGAGAGATGGCTTAGTGGTTAAGGTGCTTTCCTGCGACGCCTAAGGACCCATGTTCTACTCTCTAGATCCCATATTAGCCAGCGCACAAAGGTGAGGCAAGCACAAGGTCGCACATGGAACAAAGGTGGTGCAAGTGTCTGGAGTTCAATGCTGAGGCCCTGGCACTCCAATTCTTTCTTCCTCTGTCTTGCTGTCTCTCAAAAAAAAATGGTGTTGAGAATATGAAACTTCAGTGTCAAGATGGTAAAGTTTCTGGGTTTTAACGAGTGTTGTGCTGGTTTTGTTTTGTTTCACATTACCCTTTCTCTGGATGAAGAAATAGCCCTTTCTAATGAGTGAAAATTAGTAAACACCCTGTACTTCCCTTCCAGAGTCTTCTAAAGGGTCATAAGGATTTTTCTTTTTTCAGTGAACTGGTAATATTATAGAAATAAATGCATTGGAGTGCTTCCGGTGTCAGGGGGCGGGGTTTCAACAGATCCTGTAGCCGTGGCAGCAGCCGGTGGTGGAGCGGGAGGAGAGGGAAGCTCCTACGGGCAGCAGGCTGGGTCATGGGACACCGCCAGGGCGGGTCGGCAGGGCAGGCACCGTGTTGCACTCAGCTTTGTACCCTCAGCATCTAGCAGTGTTGGCATGTGGTAGGCACTCAAGAATGTATGTTGAATGAACGATGCCTATGACAAGCAACCGGACTTTATTCTTTCCTGACCCTTGCTCCTATGACACATCTGACTGCCACTGTCACCCCTTCAGAGCAGACCTTCTCTAGGGCACGTGGAAGGGAAACAGCTATGGCCAAGGACATCCTGGGGGAAGCAGGGCTGAACAAGCTGCAGGTGTTGGACCCAGAGGTCACCCAGCAGACCATAGAGCTCAAGGAAGAGTGCAAGGACTTTGTGGACAAAATTGGCCAGTTTCAGAAAATAGTTGGTGGTCTAATTGAGCTTGTTGACCAAGTAGCAAAAGAAGCAGAAAACGAGAAGATGAAGGTATCGGGTTGAATATGAAGCTTTGTGTAAAGTAGAAGCAGAACAAAATGAATTTATTGGCCAATTTATTTTTCAGAAATGAATTGAAAATTTTATTTTTTTATATCAGGAAGGCAAAAAAGCACCTCCTCCCCACACACAGAACAACCACCAAACCTCTGTATCATTCCAGTAACTTGACTGAACTCAAGCATGTTGTGACAGTGTAGAAGGAACGCAGCCATCAGAAGGTGGCAGTCCCGAGTCTAGGGAGCTGGTACTAAACAATCAGTGTGCAGCCACTGCTGGTGACAAGGCAGCCTCGACCTCACCTGTGCAATCTTCAATCTTCCTATGATCTAAACGCTCTGTAAACTCTGAACCAGTTTTGTAAATTCAAAGCTTTGGAAGGAAAAGCAATAAATTTACATTTTCAAATGGCAAAAAAAAAAAAAAAAAAAAAAAAAAAGAAATGTATTGTATAAGGTTATATTTTGGTTCTAATATTCATAAGTAAGATTGGAACAGTGGTTTTTTTCTGTCTTGGCTATCTTCGGATTTCTGTCAGTGTGTTGTCTTTTCTAACTGTTTCATGTTTTCTTTTGAGTGTGCTAGATGCTGCTCTGTTTTTTATTCTCTGGTAAGTAGCATCAGAGCCAACTAGGTCTGTTAGTAATTAACTTTCAAACCTCTATCTGATCCCCATCTTTGATGATAACTCATTTACCACATCAAAGAGGGTCTAGTTATATGTCTTCCTGCTTCAGCTTGAAGGCTTAGCATTAATGTTTTCTATTTGTTTGTTTGTTTTTCCCCTACATTCTGAGCTCTTCCATTCACTTTGAAAATCTTTCTCAAGCTGGGTGGAGTGACACACACCTTTCCCAGGAGTTAAGAGGCTGAGGTAGGAGTGCAGTGAGTTCAATACTAGGCTGGGATACAGATTGAGTTCAGGTCAGCCTCTGCTAGAGTGAGAACTGTCTCGCCAAAAAAAAGAAAAGAAAAGAGAAAAGAAAAGGAAGGAAGGAAGGAAGGAAGGAAGGAAAGAAAAGAAAAAAGAAAATCCTTCTGTTAGCATAGGCCACCAAACCAGACCTCACCTGCAAGACTCCAAGCAGTATCTGCCTATGGTGGTCTCTCCCCACATGGTTACTCACTTTGCTCCAACTTGCCAGTGTCCTTTCTGGTGTTTGTGGGAATGTCCACTTTCTGACAGCTCTGTGTCTTGTCCTTCTTGGAACTCCAGTCCCTGTCCCGCCTAGGCATACTTCCTGGCTCTGCATTTCTAGATGAGCTGGTAGTTTCCTGGGCCACTGTGGATATCTGAGGTTGCATTAGTAGCATCTGAGGAAAGCTGGACTCACAGCAGAGAGGAAATGAGGCAGTGTCCCAAGGTTAGAAACCATATCAGAGGAGGCGCATCAGCAGGCTCTCTCAGACTGGGCCTGAGGTGGTGGTGCACAAATCATGTCCACTCTCAAAAAGAATCCTTTTCAGTCCCTTTCTTTTTTTTTTTTTTTTTCCAAGGTAGCTCTAGCCCAGGATGACCATCTGGAATTCACTGTGTCGCCTCAGAGTGGCCTTACATTCACAGCAATCCTCCTACCTCTGCCTCCACTCCACAGTGCTGGGATTAAGGCAAACACCACCACACCTGGCTTCTTCCCTTTCATTTTTTTTCATATTGTATTTACTTATTTGAGAGAGAGAAAGAGTAGATAAAGAGGCAGATAGAGAGAATGAGCACACCTCTAGCCAGTACAAGGAACTCCAGATGCATATGCTACCTTGTATATCCAGCTTTATGTGGGTACTGGGAAATCAAACCTGAGTCCTTTGGCTTTTCAGGCAAGCACCTTAACCACTAAGCTATCTTTCCAGCCCTGCTTCCCTTTCTTGTACTTCACAAATATTTATGTAAGACCTCTTCTGTCTTGTGCAGTATACTAAACAGTTGAGGGATAAACCAAAGACTGTATCATTTATTTCATAGACTAATTGCCTATAAACACGTTGCATGTATGTGATCACTTGTAAGAAGTGTTGAAAAGAAGGTGGTTGCAGGAGTGTGAGGAATTGCTCTTGGGAAACACTGTAAGAATGACATTTGCTTCTTTTTTTTTTTAATTTTTCAATTTTTTTTGGAGAGAGACACACAGAGAGAGAGAGAGAGAGAGAGAGAGAGAGAGGAAGACAGAGATGGGCGTGCCAGCAGTGTCTCAGCTGCTGCGAATGAAATCCAGATGTGTGTGCCCCCTTGTGGTCAAGTGCAGCATTGCGCCCTTGCGTCACTGTGCATCTGGCTAAACGTGGGACCTGGAGATTGGAACCAGTGTTCTTAGGTTTAGGAGGCAGGCGCCTTAACCCCTAAGCCATCTCTCCAGCCCGACATTTGCTTCTTTAAAGCAAACAGTTCTGTAGAATGTAAGAATGGTGGTAAGCTGGTATAGCTCAGTGGTGGAGCACTTGCTAAGCAGCTGTAATGCTCTGGGTTTAATCCCACGTGAACACATAAAGCAAAACCTGGGCTTGGTGGTTCATGACTTTAGTCCCAGGCTAAGATAGGAGAATCACAGTGAGTTCAAGGCCAGCCTGAAGCTACAGAATGAGTTCCAGATAAACTTGGTCTAGAGTGAGACCCTGCTTCAAAACAAAACAAAACAAAACAAAACAAAAAAAAAACACATCAAATAAATAAACAACCACAAAATCTGTCTCAAAAAAGAAAGACAAATCTAGGAGCTGAAGAGATGGCTTAGCAATTAAGGCGCTTGCCTACAAAGCCAAAGGACCTCAGGACCCACATAAGCCAGATGCACAAGGTGGCGCATGCATCTGGAGTTCGTTTGCAGTGGCTGGAATGCCCTGATATGTCCATTGTCATTCTCATTCTCTCTCTCTCTCTCTCTCTCTCTCTCTCTCTCTCTTTTTTCCCTCTCTCAAGTAAATAAATAAAAATAAAATATTTTTTAAATATTAAAAGAAAAAAGATCAGTCATGATATATCATTTGAGATCATCATGAAATGAAAAAGAGATTGGCATATTTAGGAAACAAGAGTTGACCAGTGAGTTGAGAGTAGGTGATTGAAATGTATAAAAACATAGATTAAATTGGCAGAGCCCACATGGTGTCATAATCTGTGGTCATCATCTGTGATTAGAACTTGACTTTCATTGTTAGACAAGGTTGTGTCCTAGTTTTTGCAGCTCGCTATGGTTGGTTTGTGCAGAGAAAGCCATGGTAGGACACAAGTGATGTCAGGCAGGAAGCTGCAATAGCATCCAAGGAAGAGGCTATGATGACCTGGCCTGAGAGCAACAACAGGTTTAGAAGTAGGTGGTGTGCTTGACTCGGGGGTAGATTCAGTGGTGCTGAGTGAGTAGTTGGCTGGAGAGGGTGGACTCTGCTGAGAATTTCTTACACGCAATGGAAACCTTGAAGGGATTTCTAATTACTGTTCTTTATAACCTGTGTGCTTACTGCATACATGTCTTTTGTCATATTAGGGATTGAATCTATACTCTCACTCAGCTAGGCAAGTACTCTGCCCAGTGGTGCATCCCAGGCACATATTAGTTCTGCATGTACTATAATCTTGCTGTTTTTTTAAAAAAATATTTTATTTATTTATTTATTTATTTATTTATTTGAAAGAAAGAGGCAGAGGGAGAGAATGGGTGCACCAGGACTTCCAGCAGCTGCAAACCAATTCCAGATGCTTGTGTCACCTTGTGCATCTGGCTTACATGGATCCAGGGGAACTGAACCTGGGTCCTTGGGCTTTGCAGACAATCTCCTTTAAACACTAAGCAACCTCTCCAGCCCAAAACTTGCTTTTAAAATCAGGAAAGGATAAATATTGCTCTTGAATTTTTAGAATTAGCCACTTCTATGGAAAAATCTGATGAAGGCAAAGATTTGTTTTGCAAGGTAGGGTCTCGCTCTAGCCCAGGCTGGCCTTTCACAACAATCCTCCTACCTCTGCCTCCCAAGCACTGGGATTAAAGGTATGAGCCATCGTGCTCAGCTAAAATATTTTATTTTATTTTATTTGAGAGAGGGGCAGATAGAGAAAGAGAGAGAATGGGCACACTAGGGCCTCTAGCCACTGCAAATGAACTCCAGACACATGCTTCACCTTTTACATCTGGCTTACATGAGTACTGAGGAATCAAACCTGGATTTTAGGCTTCGCAGGCAGGTAAGCGCCTTAACCACTAAGCCATCTATTTCTCCATTCCTAAAGCTGAGCCTTTTTTTGTTCTAGGTAGGGTCTTTCTTTAGCCCAGGCTGACCTAGAATTTACTACGTAGTCTCAGGGTGGCCTCGAACTCACAACAGTCCTCTACCTATACCTCCCAAGTGCTGAGATTAAAGGTATGAGCCACCACACCCAGCTAAAGCTGATCCTTTTTGTCAGCTTAACCTGTAGGCCTCCCTCCATCTTTTCTTCATATTGGAATGACAGCATGTAATAATTAGGAAAGCACTGCAGAAAAGAGACTATTCAGTAAGTCATGATCATAGAATTCTTGACATTTTCAATTTAAAAATTAAGAAGGCTCTAGATGTGGTGGGTTGTGCCTTTAATCTCAGCACTCTACAGGCTAAGATAGGGTGATCACCTTGAATTTGAGGCCAGCCTGGGCTACAAGATGAACTCCAGGTGGGTCTGGGCTACAGCATGGCCCTGTCTCAAAAAAAAATTGAGCAGGGATAACCTGTAAATATGTTACTGACAACTCTCAAACACTAAAATATGCATTTATAAACATATTTGTGTATTTTATATGAAAAGTACTTTCTTTTTTTAGTTTGGTTGAGGAATACAGGCCAGTACTTCTAGATGATATCCTTTGTATAGCCTAAAATGATTCCCACACAGGCCATAGAGTGAACGTAGTGAAGAATGAAGGACAATAATGGAATATAATTGTTTTGTATGAGAATTCATCAAAGAACAGAGTGGATTGTTTAGTGTGAGAAAGCCCAATTTCAGTTCATCTTGGAACTTCTTAACTAAGAGAAGGCTCACACAAGTATTAATCTGTAAAGCTCTTGATGAAGGACAGAAATCTCAGGATTTCTGAGATTTAGTAGGAAAGACTAAATAATTTGGTTGTGAGTGAATTAACACTGGTCCAAAAAATGAAAACTGGCTGGGCGTGGTGGTGCACGCCTTTAATCCCAGCACTCAAGAGGCAGAGGTAGGAGTATTGTTGCTGTGAGTTCAAGGCCACCGTGAGAGATTACATAGTGAATTCCAGGTCAGCCTGAGCTAGAGTGAGTCCCTACTTCAGAAAAACCAAAAAATAAATAAATAAAAAAAATAAACTCAAGTCAGGCATGGTGGCACATGCCTTTAATCCCAGTACTTGGGAGGCAGAGGTAGGAGGATCACTGTGAGTTCAAGGCCACCCTGAAACTACATAGTGAATTCCAGGTCTGCCTGGGCTAGAGAGAGATTCTACCTTTAAAAACCAAAACAAATAAATAAATAAATAATTTATATGAAAAGTACTTTTCTTTTTTTAGTTTGGTTGAGGAATGGAGGCCAATACTTCTGGATGATACACAAAATATATCTGAGAACTGAAATGAGAATATAATTGCTATGGAAACAGTTTCATAAGTAGCTCTTGCTCTTCTACCGAATTTATGCTAGAAATACCACACAAATATAATAATTAGGAAGTCATCAAACGGGGCTAGAGAGATGGCTTAAAGGTTAAGGTGCTTGCCTGTGAAGGCTAAGGACCCAGATTTGATTACCCAGTATCCATGTAAGCCAGATGCACAAGGTGACACATACATCTGGAGTTTGCAGTGGCTGGAGACCCTGGCATGCCCATTCTCTCTCTCTCTCTCTCTCTTTGTCTCAACTAAATAAAATACTCTTTTTAAAAAGGAATCAAGTGTTACAAAATTCTCCTACAAGTGCCCAGTGAACATAACTGTATGAGAAGACCTTCAGTAGGAGTCCTCGTGCTCCATATCAGAGGACTCATATGGGAAAACATACTTAGAGTGAATTCTATAGGGAAATTATAAGCCTTATTTGACAATGAACAATAAAAACTTAATAGAAAGGATCTCACTGGATAATAAATATTAATTGTCTTGGCTTTACAAGCCATACTTCTAAACTAGAAGTCATTCAAAAGGCAAACTTAGTAAAAGTTGAACATAATTAGATAAATGTATTAAACTAATACTGTCTTCTCTAATTTGTCCTGAACATCTAGAACAAATTTTAAATGGTCTGGCATCCTTATTTTGATTCTGAATTTCCCCATTTGTTAGTATGTTGGCTGAATTACTTTGTTCTCAATATGAGATAATGGATTTAAGACAGTAGAAAAACCTCGAGGTGGACATTGCTACCTCGAATTCTGAGGGGATTTGGTTGAAAGTCCAGAATGTTGAGGGCCTATCAAAAATTTTTATTTATTAGCAAGCAGAAGGGGATAGAAGAGAGGCAGACAGAGAATGAGTGTGCCAAGGCCTTCAGCCACTGCAGACTTATTCCAGATGCATGTGCCACTTTGTGTATCTGGCTTTACGTGGGTACTGGGGAATTGAACTTGGGTCATTAGGCACTGTAGGAAAGCACCGTAACTAACTACTGAGCCACCTCTCCAGCCCCCCTATGGAACATTTTGCTAGAACGCAAGTCTATTCATATGCTTGCATGAATTGTTGATCTTCAAGGGTCTATTATATTTTGATCCCCTTATGTGAGGACTACTCTCTGGCATCCAGACCTAGTACTCAGGGGAACTACAAAGTTTGGAATGCCTTAACTGTTAATTACAAAGGGAAAACCAATGAACTAAGCTATTGAAGCAAACATTTGAGGGGTGATAGTGAGGCAAAACCTTCAAAAAGTCTGAGGGAAAGGAGGAAAATGATTTTTTTATTTATTTTTATTTTTTTATTTATTTTTTATTTATTTTTTTTTTTTTTTTTTTTTTTTTGGTTTTACGAGGTAGGGTCTCACTCTGGTCCCAGGCTGACCTGGAATTATCTATGTAGTCTCAGGGTGGCCTCGAACTCTTGGTGATCCTCCTACCTCTGCCTCCCGAGTGCTGGGATTAAAGGCGTGTGCCACCACGCCCGGCTTTGTTTTTGCTTTGCTTGTTTTTGTTTTTGTTGTTTTGTTTTTGGGCGGGGGTGGAGGGGCGTTGGTTTTTCAAGGTAGGGTCTCACTCTAGCCCAGGCTGACCTGGAATTCACTCTGTAGTATCAGGGTGGCCTCAAACTCATGGCACCTCCTACCTCTACCTCCCTAGTGCTAGGATTAAAGGCGTGCACCACCATGCCCAGCTAATGATTTGTTTTTAATAGCTGGGCCTGGCAGTTCATAGAGGCCCATCATCTCAACAACTGGGCATACTGAGGCAGGAGAACTGCAGGTTCGCGGCCACCCTGTACTACTTAGTGAGAAAAAGTGTCGGAGGCTGGGGAAACGGCTCAGCGTTTTTAGAGAACTTGCTACTCAAGCGTGAGGCCTGGGAAGACCTAGGACTAGTCAAGGTCTATTGCTGCAGAAGCAACATAAAAACTGGGCATGATCATGCAAGTCTGTGACCGTAATTTGCAGGGAAGACCATGTTTTGTGCTTGAGCAATAGAGAAAATCACCCAAAGTCTCTTCTGACTGCAGTGCGCCCAGTGTGTACATCCACACACACACACACACACAACACACACACACACACACACTCAACACACACACACACAAATGCCTACATGCTTTTTAAGAATAAGAAATGTCAGCCGGGCGTGGTGGCACATGTCTTTAATCCCAGCACTGGTGAGGCAGAGGTGGGAGGATCACTGAGTTCAAGGTCACCCTGAGATTACATAGTGAATTCCAGGTCTGCCTGGGCTAGAGTGAAACCCTACCTCAAAAAAACAAAGAAAAAGAAAATAGCTGTCTCCCTGTGTTAAGTTTAGGAATAAACAGATAATGGAAATATTTCAGTGAACATATAAAATCATCAAAATTGGCCCTACACAAAATATGGTTTTATAAGTTTTATTTAAGTGTGAGTGGGGGAGGGATGAGGAAGGGATGGAGGGAAGGAGGGTGGTGTGTTTGGCAAACATGTGGAGGTCAGCAGACAAATCTCAGGAGTCTGTCCTGACTTCCACCTTGTTTAGGCCATCTCTGTTGTTCACTCTGTCCAGGAATTCTGTTTCTGTCTTGCCACAAGCCCTCTTTTGGTTTTCAAGGTAGTCTTGCTTTATCCCACCCTGACCTGGAGTTCACTATGTAATCAATCTTGGGCTGGCCTCAAATTCATGGTGATCCTCCTACCACTGCCTCCCGAGTGCTGGGATTAAAGTTGTGTACCACCATGCTGGGATTTGTGTCCAGTTTTACATGGGTTCTGAAGATCTGAACTTGGATTTTCACACTGAGCCATCTTCCCTTCACCTTTTTTTGTTTGTTTTCCGAGGTAGAGTTGCACTGTAGCTCAGGCTGACCTGGAATTCATTATGCAGTCATCGGGAGGTCTCGAACTCACAGCAGACCTCCTATTTCTGCCTTCCAAGTGCTGGGATTAAAGGCGTGCACCACCACTCCCAGTCACCTTATTTTTTTTCTTGCAGTTTTGGGATTCAATCCAGGGCCTTGTACATTCTGAGCAAATGCTGTGCCAGTGAGCTACAGCTTCAGCACCATCCACCGTATTTCTGAGATAGTCTCGCACTGACTCAAGAGGCCACTAGAACAACTAGCCAGCAAGTCAGAGAATCCTCCTGAATGTGCTTCCTCAGCATGAGGATTATAGGTGTGTGCCACCACACTCAGCATTTAAGCGAGTGGGATTTGAACTCCATCCTCATGTTCGCTTGACAAGCACTTTACCCGCTGAGCTATCTCCCCACCCCAAACTCATATTTCTATGTAAATTAACCAATTCCACTTCAGTGCTGTACTGGGCAGAGTATTTTTGAACTTTGTTTTTAAAGATAATGTTTATGGTGCATGAACTTCTCAGTAACAATACAGGCTATAGTGTTGATGAATTCTTTCTGCAAAATACACTGTGCTATCAAAATGAGCATCTTTCATTGCAACACTGTTTAAACCCGGCACAATTCAATAAGTTATTGTGTATCATAACTATTGAAGGAAATTGTAAATTACTAGACTGTGGAATACTTAAAAAGTAGAAGCATTTGGGGCTGGAGGGATACCTCACCAGTTAAGGATACTTGCCTGCAAACCCTAGCAACCCCCGTTTGATTCCCCAGTACCCATATAAAGCCTGATGCACAAAGGGGTGCATGCATCTGGAGTTCATTTGCAGTGGCTGGAGGCCTTGACATGCCCATTCTCTGTCTCTCTTCTATCTCTATCTGCTTGCAAATGAAGAAAAATATTCAAAACAGTAGAAGCATTGGGCTGGAGAGATTGTTCAGTGGTGAAAATCACTTGCTTGCAAAGCCTGACAGCCTGAGTTGAATTCCCCAGTACCTGCATAAAGCCAGGTGCACTAAGTGGTACATGCATTTGGAGTTCATTGAGACCCTTACATGCCCACATTCTCTCTCTCTACTTCTTTCTCTCTTATAAATAAATAAATAAAATGTTTTTTAAAAAAAACAGTAGAGGGCTAGAGAGATGGCTTAGCGGTTAAGGCACCTGCCTCCTAAGCCTAAGAACCCGGTTCCAATCTCCAGGTCCCACATTTAGCCAGATGCAAAGTGACGCAAGGGCGCAATGCTGCACTTGACCACAAGGGGGCGCACACATCTGGATTTCGTTCACAGCAGCTGAGAGGCTGTTGGCGCACCCATTCTCTGTCTCCTCCCTCTCTGTCTGTTTCTCTCTGTCTCTCTAAAAATTAAAAAAAGAAAGGAAGGAAGGAAGGAAGGAAGGAAGGAAGGAAGGAAGGAAGGAAGGAAGGAAGGTAGCACCATGCCTGGCTTGTTCTTATTGTTAAAAAAAAAAAAAAAAACACACAGTAGAAGCATTGACTCTTGTGAGACCTTTCAAAAACCAGAAGTTCTTAATTTCTTTCTTTACTGATGTCTTGCAGTCATCCCAGCCTTCTGCCTCTGGGAAAATGCAGGTGGTGCCATTTTACCAGTGACCAGGAATTCAAGTATCTTACTTTGCCTGGACTGGAAAGAAGACAGGTTGAGTTATAAATCAAGTATGAAGTGCTGATGTACTGAACAACAAAGGAATGTGCTGCAGTCAGGTTCGCATTGCTGGCAGAAATCACCTGACCAAAGCAGCTTTTGGGATAAAAGGATTTATTGGGGCTTATAGACTCTAGGGGAAGCTCCATGATGGCAGGGAAAAACAATGGCATGCGCAGAGGGTGGACAATCACCCTCTGGTCAACATAAGATGAACAATAGCAACAGGAGAGTGTGCCGGGCACTGGTAAGAGAAAGCTGGCTATTATACCCATGAGCCTGTAGGAGGCTTTAATTCCCAAATCTATCAACTGGGAACCTGGCATTCAGAAGACCCAAGTTTCTGGGGGACACCTGAATCAAACCACTACAGGATAGTTCTTGTTTGTGGCAGAGTGGAGAAGACACCATGTGATTCCAGTGCTGCTCAGTGTGTACTGTAAGACAAGAATTATTTCTGGTATTTTCCATGTGATATTTTTGGATTCCAGTTGACCTTGGGTTAGTGAAACATTAAAAACTAAAACTGAGCCTGGTGAAGTGGCACACACCTTTAATCCCAGCACTCAGGAGGCAGAGGTAAGAGGATCACCATGAGTTCAAGACCACCCTGATACTACATAGTGAATTTCAGATCTGCCTGGGCTAGAGTGAGACCCTACCACAAAAAAAATTTAAAAAAACAACCACTAAAATTTCAAATAAGGGAGGACTTTTAAGGATGGGATCCAGCCATTCAGGGTTTTTATCATGCAGCTCCCTGACTGGGTAGGTCAGTCACATCTATAGCCTTGGTGGTGTAAGAAACTAATTTACCCATTGCAGTGATGAACTAAAGAGCTGCCATATGGAACAACTTCCTGACACAGAATGACCTTGAGGGCATGGAGAGTGTCCATACATTGAAATTTCAAGCACTGACGTGCATAAAATGAGAAATGAAAAAAACAAGGCTGGAGAGATGGCTTAGTGGTTAAGGCGCTTGCCTGCAAAGCCTAAGTACCTAGGTTTGACTCCCCAGAACCCACATAAGCCAGATGCACTAGATATCTGGAGAGATGGCTTAGTGATTAAAGCACTTGCCTGCAAAGCCAAAGTACCCACATAAAGCCAGATGCACAAGGTGGCACATGCATCTGGAGTGCATTTGCAGTGGCTAGAGGCCCTGGTACACCCATATTCATTTTCTTTCTGTCTCTCTCTAGCTGCCTCTTTCTCTTTCAAATAAAATAAATATTAAAAAATTTTATCTTCATTAAGGAGTACACAAACTTTTAGAAATAAAGCAATGGTTTGTCATACACACTAATTACCTTAGGATGGCGCCTGTGGCCATTACAGAGCCCCGGGCAGTGTTACTTAACCAGGTGCCTAATCTATCTGGTGAGTACTCGGGTTTGAGCCTCTTGACTTCTCGGGAAAATTTCAAGCACAAGAAAAAATTATCGTGGGGGAGGGAATAAACTCCCAGAAGTCCTAAAGGAGTTAAATACTACAAAGAAGACCTGAAAAAGTTATTCAAGGCAAATGTCTGAAAATCAAAAATAAAAATAATTTTTTTGAGATAGTTTTCCTCTGGCCCAGGCTGACCTGGAATCCACTATGTAGTCTCAAGGTGGCCTCGAACTCACTGCCATGCTCCTACCTCTGCCTCCCCAGTGCTGGGATTGAAGGTGTGTGCCACCACACTTAGTGGTGCCCTGGGGAGGCAGAGGTAGGAGCATGGCAGTGAGTTCGAGGCCACCTAGAGACTACATAGTGGATTCCAGGTCAGCCTGGGCCAGAGTGAGACCCTACCTCGCAAAACCAAAAAAAAAAAAAAAAAAAAACATCAAAGTGACCAGTAATGGCAGAGAACTGAAAAGCCTGATCCAGCGTCCTGGGGCAGCCAGGGCGCTGACTCAGCAGTTTGCAGTGAGTAAACGGGAATCAGGGGGAGGGACTTACTTTTTCTTTTAGCACTAGAATTGTAGGAGAATTTAGAAACTGTTCAAACAAAAGAGGTTGAGGACTTGGGTGCAGCGTTCTTTCACCTCTCACCACCCTCAAAGCTTCCGAGTTCTCGCAGTGTGAGGTTGGCCTTCCATCTGCTGGGAAGGTGGAGCTGTAGCTACTAATGACATCAGCTGAGGGGCCATTGTGCTCCTGCAATGCCTCCTGGGAAATGCAACTGAGGGGCCATTGTGCTCCTGCAATGCATCCTGGGAAATGCAGCTGAGGGGCCATTGTGCTCCTGCAATGCATCCTGGGAAATGCAGCTGAGGGGCCATTGTGTTCCTGCAATGCCTCCTGGGAAATGCAGCTTGAGGGGCCATTGTGTTCCTGCAATGCCTCCTGGGAAATGCAGCTTGAGGGGCCATTGTGCTCCTGCAATGCCTCCTGGGAAATGCAGCTGAGGGGCTGCCCACACTGGATCCCACAGGTCAAGTTTAGCAGGTACCAGGCTCCCTGCCCTCATTTTACCTGGTTCTCTAAGTTCAGGCCTAAGCCTGGAAGGCAAAAGGATGGAAAAGCTCCAGTTCCACGTTACACTCCAAGCCTACTTTAAGCAGTCCCCAATACTTGCTTAGCAGGAGTTTGAGCCACTGCCTCAGTAATGTTTACTAACTTCATGTGCTTTCTCTTTTTCTTATATTTTTATTTATGTATTTATTTGAGAGAGAATGGGCACACCTGGGCCTCCAGCCACTGCAAACGAACTTCAGACGCATGTGCCACCTTGTGCATCTGGCTTACGTGTACTAGGGAATTGAGCCTCAAACCAGGGTCCCTAGGCTTCACAGGCAAATGCTTAACCACTAAACCATCTCTCCAGCCCCCTTCATGTACTTTCTACCCTTTCCTCACAAACTTACTCATCTTCATACTTTTTGACCATTAAAAACCTTAAAAAGCGGTCTGGAGAGTTGGCTTAGCAGTTAAGGCACTTGCCTATGAAGCCTGAGGACACAGGTTCAATTCCTCAGTACCCACATAAGCCAGATGCACTACTTTCGCATGTGTTTGGAGTTCATTTGCAGTAACTGGAGGCCCTGGTGCACCCATATTCATTCTTTCCCTCTCTCTTTCCCTCCCTCTTTTAGTCATTTGTCGTGTTCTGCTTTTGTTTTTGCTTCTTTGAGATTTTTGAGGTTTTGTTTTTTGTTCATGGAAGATAAGATCTCATATATCTCTAATTGGCCTTGAACTTTTGTTTCTCTTGTCTTCACATCCAGAGTGTTGGAATTATAGGTGTGTACAAGTTCATTCAGTTTTATGTGTTGCTGGGGATTGGACCCAAGGCTTCTTGGTATGTGCTAGGCAAACACTCTACCAACCGTGCTACCCCTCAGCCCTTCTTTCTTTCGTTTATTTTGTTTTTGAGGTAGGTCTAGCTATCCTGGAACTTGGTATGTATACCAGGCTGGCCTCGATCATGCAGAAGTCCTCCTTCCTCTGCCTTGGCAGTGCTGGGATTACAAGTGGATATCCTACTGCTTAGCTTTTGCTCTGCTTTTAATTTGCAGAATGTCCTGGGGCTGCAGTGGACCCTCAAGTGATGCTCCTTCCTCCTGAGAATCCCCTAGAGAAGATCAAAGTTGTTGAGGTCCTTACATTGAACCAACAGGTGGCTGGTCCTCGGAATGCTGAAATTCTGGCCCTTTATGCAGAAAATGGGGGCCTGACTCAAGGCATCCTCGCCGAGCCAACTCAACAGCTAGGCAAGCATCTGGCTAACACTGAAGCCGCTCGTCAAAGGTTTCGGCATTTCCAGTATGAAGAGTCAGCTGGTCCCCAGAAGGCCGTGACCCAGCTTCGTGAGCTCTGTCACCAATGGCTACAGCCTGAGGTACGCTCAAAGGAACAGATTGTGGAGTTGCTGGTGCTGGAGCAGTTTCTGGGTACACTACCCGAGAAGTTCCGATTGTGGGTGGAGTCACAGCATCCAGAGGACTGTCAGACAGCAGTGGCCCTGGTGGAAGACGTAACCTCAGGATCTGCGGTGGATGGTAAGAGATAGTTCTGTGAGTGCTTCTTGGAGGACTGAAGAACTTTACTCCAGGCTTTGTGGGGTATTAGCTAGGGACGGGTTGTTCCCATCCTATCCAGACCAAGAACATGTGACCTCCACATGTTACCAAGTCAGAGCTAAAGAAAATCTGAGGTCGAGCACCACCCTGCCTTTATCCTACCATGATGATTCATTATGAACTTGACTGCACAAACAATTCACGGGTTAGTCATAGTCCCATCAGGTTATGTTCTTAGGCCCTGTCTCCCTGACCCCATTCCAGTGAAGTGATTGGGATTCGCTGTGATTGGGTGCCATTATGCTTCAGTCAATCTGAGGGAGGCAGGGATCAGTGCCTCAGGATGCTGCTTCCCCTGCATGGCTCTCAGAATCTTTCTGCCTCTCTTGCACAATGCTCACTGAGCCATGGCAGGTGTGCTATAAGTCTACTCTAATGTTGAGCTCTCTGCAACCTCGAGATTTCTGCTTTGATGAGCACTTTGAAGAGTGTCCCAGCGTAGCGCATCTCCCTGGGGCTGGCTGTCAAGCTAGCAGTGAGAGCACCATTCATGTTGACGTCACCACTTCTTCTGTGTAGTGTCTCCTGGGCCCTGGCAGATGTGATGGAGATGGATCATCTTGTTCTAGACACTCCACTCTCTTTTCTTGTGTTGGCAGATCTTGGTTCTCCCTAATTTTTGCTGCCATCTATTAAAACAAATTAAAAAATTAAAAATTAAATAAAATAAAAACCAGATTCTCTAACCAAGAATGAGAGCAGCATGGATTAAAGGGGCTGACCATAGTTATTCAAGAGACTTGGTTTTTCGAGGTAGGGTCTCACTCTGGAGACTTTTTAAAATGTGTATAGCCCCTCTACTTAGCCAGAGATCAGTGGGAGCTTGACTGGGGTCTCTGACCTTGCTATCCATAGGATTCTGACTTGGTTCTTAATACCAGGTGTCAGTTCTCACCCACTCACTGGGCCTCATGCCCAACCAGGGAGCCATTGATTATCCACATACCTACATAGACTTGTGCCACTATTCCACAGGTGTTTATCTGGTCCTGCTGGTTCATTCTGTCATTTGGAGGGTCCTCTACTTATTCATTCTGTTGATGGCCATTATCCCCCAGGAGCTCACAGAACTCCCCGGCACTGTAAGGTCTAGCCAGCAGGGCTCTGGTGTCCCTCTCACTTCTGCCATGAACTCTTGAGGTCCTGTGTCCACCGTGCGTGATATCTTCATTTAGCTCTGCCAAGTAACCAAGAGCTTTGGCAATGACCTGCATTGTTTTAGATACTTCATGGATCTCCCTGACCAACAGCTCACTGTGGGAAGTGACCCAGTTCTGTCACCGGGTTTTACCAGCCAGGGCCCATGGGTGTAGGATTGAGCTTTCTCCACACTCCACAGGGCCGTTCTGCATGGACAGTCTCCCCACCCTTATGAAGTCTGCTCTCCAGGAGGAAGGTTTCCATGGTGTTGACACATGCTGTCACTAGATGTGTGTATTCTGCGTGGACAGTCTCCCCACCCTTATGAAGTCTGCTCTGGACAGTCTGTATTCCCAGTCTCCCCCACCCTTATGAAGTCTGCTCTCCAGGAGGAAGGTTTCCATGGTGTTGACAGTCTCCCCACCCATGAAGTCTGTCAGGAGGAAGGATGGTGTATTCATGCTGTCACTAGTTGTGTGTATTCTGCGTGGACAGTCTCCCCACCCTTATGAACAGTCTCCCCACCCTTATGAAGTCTGCTCTCCAGGAGGAAGGTTTCCATGGTGTTGACACACGCTGTCACTAGATGTGTGTATTCTGCGTGGACAGTCTCCCCACCCTTATGAAGTCTGCTCTCCAGGAGGAAGGTTTCCATGGTGTTGACACACACTGTCACTAGATGTGTGTATTCTGCGTGGACAGTCTCCCCACCCTTATGAAGTCTGCTCTCCAGGAGGAAGGTTTCCATGGTGTTGACACACGCTGTCACTAGTTGTGTGTATTCTGCGTGGACAGTCTCCCCACCCTTATGAAGTCTGCTCTCCAGGAGGAAGGTTTCCATGGTGTTGACACATGCTGTCACTAGTTGTGTGTATTCTCGTGGACAGTCTCCCACCCTTATGAAGTCTGCTCTCCAGGAGGAAGGTTTCCATGGTGTTGACACACGCTGTCACTAGTTGTGTGTATTCTGCGTGGACAGTCTCCCCACCCTTATGAAGTCTGCCCTCCAGGAGGAAGGTTTCCATGGTGTTGACACACGCTGTCACTACCCTTTGAAGTGTGGTGTATTCTGCGTGGACAGTCTCCCCACCCTTATGAAGTCTGCTCTCCAGGAGGAAGGTTTCCATGGTGTTGACACACGCTGTCACTAGTTGTGTGTATTCTGCGTGGACAGTCTCCCCACCCTTATGAAGTCTGCCCTCCAGGAGGAAGGTTTCCATGGTGTTGACACACGCTGTCACTAGTTGTGTGTATTCTGCGTGGACAGTCTCCCCACCCTTATGAAGTCTGCCCTCCAGGAGAAAGGTTTCCATGGTGTTGACACACACTGTCACTAGATGTGTGTATTCTGCGTGGACAGTCTCCCCACCCTTATGAAGTCTGCCCTCCAGGAAGAAGGTTTCCATGGTGTTGACACACGCTGTCACTAGATGTGTGTATTCTGCGTGGACAGTCTCCCCACCTTTATGAAGTCTGCTCTCCAGGAGGAAGGTTTCAATGGTGTTGACACACGCTGCCACTGGTTGTGTGTATTCTGCGTGGACAGTCTCCCCACCCTTAAGAAGTCTGCTCTCCAGGAGGAAGGTCTCCATGGTGTTGACACACACTGTCACTAGTTGTGTGTATTCTGCGTGGACAGTCTCCCCACCCAGTATGACAGTCTCCCCACCAGGATGAAGTCTGCTCTCATCTGGAAGGTTTCCATGGTGTTGACACACACTGTCATTAGTTGTGTGTATTCTGCGTGGACAGTCTCCCCACCCTTATGAAGTCTGCTCTCCAGGAGGAAGGTTTCCATGGTGTTGACACACGCTGTCACTAGTTGTGTGTATTCTGCGTGGCACATCTTCACCTCTGAGTAGGATTGACAGTCTAGCACATCTTCCCCACCCTTTATGAAGTGTTCTGCTCTCCAGGAGGAAGGTTTCCATGGTGTTGACACATGTTGCACATCTTCACCTCTGTAGGATTGAGTGTTTGTATGTCACTAGGATTGAGTGTTTGTATGTACATCTTCACCTCTGAGTAGGATTGAGTGTTTGTATGTAGCACATCTTGCTCTCCAGTCTTCACCCCACCACTGAGTAGGATTGAGTGTTTGTAGACATCTTCTGAGTAGGATTGAGTGTTTGTAGCACATCTTCTCCAGGAGGTAGGTTTGAGTGTTTGTGTTGACATCTCACGCTGTCATTGAGTGTTTGTGTGTATTCTGCATGGATTGAGTGTTTGTATCTCATCTTCACCTCTGAGTATGAGTGTTTGTCTGCATCTCCAGGATTGAAGGTTTCCATGGTGTTGACACACACTGTCACTAGTTGTGTGTATTCCCCCCTCACCTTGCCTTCCCCCTTTTCCACCCTGTGTTCTGTCCCTTACTTCACCTGGCATGTATCCCTAGGATTGAGTGTTTGTATGTAGCACATCCTTCCCTATATACACCTTCATTCTAGTGTTTGATGCCCACCTCTTACACTCCAGTCATTGAGTGTTTGTATTTTCCAAGGATTGAGTGTTTGGAGCTGCATTATGCACATCTTCAGAGAAACAGGCAGCATTTCTTTTTCTTATAAAAGTGCTTAGTATGTTTTTTTTTATTCCATCTCTTTTCCTGCAAATTTCATTATTTTTCCTTACCTCTGAGTAGGATTGAATGTTTGTATGTAGCACATCTTCACCTCTGATTAGTGTTTGATGTGTTTGTATGTTGTAGGATTGTGTTTGTATGTAGCACATCTTCACCTCTGAGTAGGATTGAGTGTTTGTATTGTAGCACATCTTCACCTCTGAGGATTGAGGATTGAGTGTTTTTGTACATGTAGCACATCTTCACCTCTGAGTAGGATTGAGTGTTTGTATGTAGCACATCTCTGAGTAGGATTGAGTGTTTGTATGTAGCACATCTTCACCTCTGAGTAGGATTGAGTGTTTGTATGTAGCACATCTTCACCTCTGAGTAGGATTGAATGTTTGTATGTAGCACATCTTCACCTCTGAGTAGGATTGATTGAGTGTTTGTATTGCACATCTTCACCTTGTAGGATTGAGTGTTTGTATGTAGCACATCTTCACCTCTGAGTAGGATTGATTGATTGAGTGTTTGTGTTTGATTGAGTGTTTGTATGTAGCACATCTTCACCTCTGAGTAGGATTGAGTGTTTGTTTGTAGTAGGATTGAGTGTTTGTATGTAGCACATCTTCACCTCTGAGTAGGATTGAGTGTTTGTATGTAGCACATCTTCACCTCTGAGTAGGATTGAGTGTTTGTATGTAGCACATCTTCACCTCTGAGTAGGATTGAATGTTTGTATGTAGCACATCTTCACGTCTGAGTAGGATTGAGTGTTTGTAGGATTGAATGTTTGTATGTAGCACATCTTCACCTCTGAGTAGGATTGAGTGTTTGTATGTAGCACATCTTCACCTCTGAGTAGGATTGAGTGTTTGTATGTAGCACATCTTCACCTCTGAGTAGGATTGAGTGTTTGTATGTTGCACATCTTCACCTCTGAGTAGGATTGAGTGTTTGTATGTAGCACATCTTCACCTCTGAGTAGGATTGAGTGTTTGTATGTAGCACATCTTCACCTCTGAGTAGGATTGAGTGTTTGTATGTAGCACATCTTCACCTCTGAGTAGGATTGAGTGTTTGTATGTAGCACATCTTCACCTCTGAGTAGGATTGAGTGTTTGTATGTAGCACATCTTCACCTCTAGGATTAGTGTTTGATTGACATGTTTGTATGTAGCACATCTTCACCTCTGAGTGATTGAGTGTTTGCACATCTTCACCTCTGAGTAGGATTGAGTGTTTGTATGTTGCACATCTTCACCTCTGAGTAGGATTGAGTGTTTGTATGTAGCACATCTTCACCTCTGAGTAGGATTGATGTTTGTATGTAGCACATCTTCACCTCTGAGTAGGATTGAGTGTTTGTATGTTGCACATCTTCACCTCTGAGTAGGATTGAGTGTTTGTATGTAGCACATCTTCACCTCTGAGTAGGATTGAGTGTTTGTATGTAGCACATCTTCTGAGTAGGATTGAGTGTTTGTATGTTATTGAATGTTTGTATGTAGCACATCTTCACCTCTGAGTAGGATTTATCATCTTGATCTTCACCTCTGACATCATCTTTCTGAGTAGGATTGAGTGTTTGTATGTAGCACATCTTCATCCTGAGTAGGATTGAGTGTTTGATGGACATCTGGCTGTCTGAGTAGGATTGAGTGTTTGTATGTAGCACATCTTCACCTCTGAGTAGGATTGAGTGTTTGTATGTAACATCTTCACCTCTGAGTAGGATTGACATGATCTGTAGGATTGAAAGATTAGTGTTTTATGTAGCACATCTGGTAGGATTGAATGTTTGTATTGAGTGTTTGACAGAGTCCTTAGTAGGATTGGCATGATTGTGTTTGAGGAGCACATCTTCACCTCTGTAGATTGAGTGGATCAAGTGGTAGGATTGGTTTTATTTTTAGCTTTTGAGGAATCTTGTCATGGATTGACTCCATCTTCACCTCTGGTAGGATTGAGTGTTTGTATGTAGCACATCTTCACCTCTGAGTAGGATTGAGTGTTTGTATGTAGCACATCTTCACCTCTGAGTAGGATTGAGTGTTTGTATGTAGCCATCTTCCCCAGCACTGCATGCACATCTTCACCTCTGGGTTTGTTTCCATCTTCACATCCCTAGGACAGTGTTTGTAGCACAGTCCTTTGATTTTTGGATAATTGCCATTTTGACTGGAGTGAGATAGAATTTTGTTTGTTTGTTTGTTTGTTTGTTTGTTTGTTTGTTTGTTTTTGGTTTTCTGAGTGGTAGGGTCTCACCTCTGAGTAGGATTGAGTGTTTCAGGCTGAGGATTGAGTGTTTGGAATTCACTAGTGTGTAGGATTGAGTGTTTGTCTCAATCTTCACCTCTGAGTAGCTCACAGCGATCCTCCTCACCTCTGAGTAGGATTGAGTGTTTGTTGCATCTTCACCCTGAGTGCTGGTTTGATTAGTAGGATTGAGTGTTTGTATGTAGCACATCCACACCCAGCCTGTTTTAGCACATCTTTCTTGGGGTGACATCTTACATGTTTGTTCTAGCCCTCTGGATTGAGTGGGATTGAATGTTTTTGGCACATCTTAAAGTGGTAAATAAGGCTAACACCTGGGTTTGTCAGCCTGTGGTCTCACGGGAAAGATGGGGGAGTGACAACTGAATATGCTGTGACAGTGCCAGGGTAGAGAAAAGGTGAGTTTGAGTGCACATCTTCACATCTGAGGGACTTGTGGAGGCCATTTCATTGATAGCTAACCCTGATGTGAATGATTGAAAGTATTTCAACTGGCCAGGTGTGGGTTTATTTTTAAAAATGATTCCGAGCCCTCCCCAGCAGGAAGAATGCCATTTTGACCTATGTAGTCTCAAAAGGACCATGGGGAGCCAAGAGTTTTCATTGGACAGTGCCAGGGTAGAGAAAAGGTGAGGAGTGCTCGTGGGACTTGTGGAGGCCATTTCTATAGCTAACCCTAATGTGAACTACAACTGGCCTGGGAATGTACCAAGGACCATGAGCCAAGAGTTTTCAAAGCTTTAATGTCTTCTTTCCTGCTTTCTCCAAGAGGAACAAAGCTTTATCAGCTCCTGGGTTTTAGAGCACTAGTCTCATGCCAGAGCTTTAGAAATCAAATTTATCATACTCAGTGGCACAGGCTGTAAGCTGAGCTATTGAGAAGCTGAGGCGGGCACAATGAGAGTTGAAGGCCTGCACAAGCTATGAGTGAGTTCACGTCCTGTCTGAGCAATTCAGTAACACTGCCTCAGATTTACAAAGATGCCGGTGCCGGTGCTGGCCAGGGCTGGAGTGTTTGCAAAGCATAAACAAAATCCTACCTTCCTTATGCCAGCTCCACAGAATTTTTATCACTAATTTGAACTTTTACGTTTGTAGTTGTTTTTTATAGCAGTAGGCAACTTACACATATAAAAATAATAGAGTGCATGTTATGAAAAACAATGAGTCTGTCAAATTTTTAACACTTCAAGGAGTAATGAATTCAGTTTTACAGAGGGCAACAGGAAAAAAAAGCCTTCCTGAGGATCCCAAGAGAACTATTCTGTAGTCAGTGTACTATTTGGGACTCTGATATGATCACCATAAAACCTTAAAGTAGCTTCAGAGAGGAGAATTTATTACTGGAAGAATTCTAGGACTGGAGAGATGGCTTAGTGGTTAAGATGTTCACCTATGAAGTGTAAGGACCCAGGTTTGATCCTCCAGATCCCACGTAAGCCAGATGCACAAGGTGGCACATGCGTCTGGAGTTCATTTTCAGTGGTTGGAGGCCTTGGTGTGTCCATTCTCTCTCTCTCTCTTTCTCTCTCTCTCTTTCTCCCTCTCTCTGTCTCAAATAAAAATAAAATTTACATCTTTAATCCCAGAACTTAGGAGGCAGAGATAACAGGATCACTGTGAGTTTGAGGCCATCCTGAGACTATATAATGAATTCCAGGTTAGCCTTAGCTATAGTGAGACTCTACCTCGAAAAACCAAAATAAGTAAATAAATAAATAAATAAAAATTTAATTTTTTAAAAAAAAGGGAATTCTAGGGCTAGAGAGATGGCTTAGTGGTTAAGTGCTTGCTTGTGAAGCCTAAGGTCCCTGATTCGAGGCTCAATTCCCTGATGCGCCCATTCATTCATTCATATTCTCTCTCTCTCTCTCTCTCTCTCTCTCTGCCTCTTTCTCTCTCTGTTGCTCTCAAATAAGTACAAATGAACAAAAAAAAACTTTTTAAAGGAAGTCTAGAGTGATATAGCTGTAGGCATAACTGGACCCAGGAGTTCCAATATCCAGTAGGCCTCTTCAACTCATCCCCTCTCCCATAATTCATTTGGTTTCCCACTGTTACCTTCATTTTCAGGAAGGCCTTCCAGCACCAACTTTCTCTTTCACAAATGTTACAGCAAAAGCATTTTTGGCTCCAAGAGCCAGCAGGTTCCATGTCTGCTACAATTCCATTACGGTACCCCAGAAGGCATGATGGCCTAGTGGGCCAGCCTGAATCACATGATAGGTAAGATAGAATCAGCATCATAGATGCCCATGGGTCATTTTGCAGCAAAAGATCAAGACCAGACCTGAAGGGGCCCTTACAAGTAGACATGGGGCTTGGCAGGGTTGTTTGCTAAGGTAAAGGAGCCAAGAAGATAGGTGCCTAGCCTTTGACCAGAGGAAGACCTCTCCCAACTCCCCTAAGCCAGCAGACGGTAGAAAGCCGCATGAGCAGGGCAAGGGCTTGGAGGTTAGAAACAGGCCTTGCCTCTAAGGAGAAGGCACAAAGCCATTGCATTAGAAACAGACCCTGCAGGGCAGAGGGGGAGAGCAAAGCTCAGTGGTTGTGGTACATCCGTGCCTTATGGCCCGGGGTGACCATGCAGGTATGGGTAGTGGTCATCTGTTGTGAGATCACTGGAGAACCACAGGGAGATGTGGGTGCATGGATCAGGATTCCAGAGACCTGCCATTCTTTCTGAGAACCATTCACATGGTGTCTCTTCCAGCACTGCATCTCTTCTCTGAGGCCAGTATTCAACAGGATGGAAAAGGGGACATGGACATCTCAGTGATGGTGCTACCTGAGGTAAGAACCTTGACTCTTTGTTTCCATGGTCGCAGCATCCCCTAGTGTGTTACTCTTAAGGTGTTCTGCACTAGGCCTTACACACAGGGTAGGCTGCTTCATCCTTCTGAGTTCTTGGAACTTACCAGGATTGTGAAACAGCCCAAGTTCCAGTCATTGTGACCTGAGAGTGGAGAAAGCATAAAGCAAGAAGGTGACTAAGGGCTGACTGTGATTTGACATGGGGAAACAATCACTGGCAGGCTATGGGGACCACATTGTACTGTCAGAAACACATATTTAAGGAATTAGAAGTAAAAGGCCATACTGGGAGGTATGAAGCAAACTGGCCTGACCCTGCCATCCATTAACGTGATTTTGGTGGTGGTTGCTTTTTATTTTTATTTATTTTATTTTATTTTATTTATTTATTTTTTTTAATTTTTCAAGGTAGGGTCTCACTCTAACCCAGGCTGACCTGGAATTCACTGTGTAGTCTCAGAGTGGCCTTGAATTTGCGGTGATCCTCTTATATCTGCCTCCTGAGTGCTGGGATTAAAGGCGTGCACTATCACACCCACCTAAGGTGATGTTGTGTATGTGGCATTGGTCAGTGCTCTGTGCACTGTGTGTGGAGAAGCTCTCATGTAATAAGCAGTCTGGGTTAGGCTTTTAGGCAAGATGGATGTGAGGTAAAGAATCATGGTTCTGTGTTTTGTTCCTTCTGAGGCAGGCTTTGTTCCATCTGGACAAAATGTGTCCCAGAGCCAGTCAAAGGGCTGAAGCAAGGGAGAAGGTCTTTCCTCCTGGGCTCTTAATCGTCTACCCGTAAAGAAGTCAGACTTGACCCAAAAAGCAAGGGTTCGTCTTCATTATTGGTTCTGCCATGTGGTGTAAGGCTATTCCTAGAAGGGAGGTGCTCTCCACTAGGATTTTGTCCATACAGTGCAGGCCTGATACAGGAGTGGGTATGATAGAAGCCATTTGCTTATTGCACTTGTAACTCTTAGTGAACCAGGAGCTCCACCTCCCAGCTCAGGACCCACACTCTGATCTGTGAGAAGGACCCTTTCCTGGGCTCAGTATTGTTGTCTTGAGCAATCCCTCAAGCTCTAGCTGTTCTAATGTCCCAGTAGCCTTTCTTCTCTCTCTATTAACAAGTCCCAAACATATCTCATATTACAGAAGCCAGTGACCTTCCAGGATGTGGCTGTGGACTTCAGTAAGGAGGAGTGGAGGCTGCTAGGCCCATCACAGAGGACCCAGTACCACGATGTGATGCTGGAGACCTTAGACAACCTAGTCTCTGTGGGTAAGACTGTGCTTGCTTCTGGAGTAACACAGGGTCCGATCAGAGCTCTTTCCTTCTCATCCCTACTCCAGAACCCTGAAGGGTCTCTTGTTCTGTCCAGGTCCTTGAGCTGAAACTGGTGGGAGCCTTTGATGAACAGAGGCAACCTCGGGATCTAGCCCTGAGGAAATGAGAAAAGGCTCCTTACCTTAACCATTTCTTAGTCACCTAATGGTTTCGTTTTGCTGCTGCACTTTTTCACAGCCTAGATTGAATGACCGCGTGTGTATCTGTGGGGGATAGTTTCCTGTAATTATGTGTTACATTGTCAAATACATCCTGGCACTTTGACTGCAGTATCCACAACTTTTGGTTTCTTTTAGGGTGGCAGACTACATTGGAAAGCAAAGAGTTAACTCCAGGTTCAACAGTGTCAGCAGTAAAACCAGTTTATGATATGAAAATGCAAGACTTCTCAACGAGTGATACCCATTCCTCTGTCTCAGAAGGTGTCTTCCAAGGGGGGGCTCAAGAAGTCACAGGCACAGGATTGGAACAAATGGAGCTTGTGCAGGAGGCAGAAATCACTCAGAACCAGCTCTCTGAAAGCTCCAAATCCCAGGGAAAAAGTAGCCTTCATACAAGCCAAGGCTCACTCCAGAATGTTCCTCCTAGAAAGCACATGCACACACCTGGCTCAGAGATTAAAAGTGTAACTCAAGGGTCACAAGTAAAAATTGACCAAAGGGTCTGTGAAGGGAGAAATGTCACAGACAGCAGCAGTTCCATGACACATGGTTCACCTGTAAAAACTCTCCAGAAGGGTTGTGAGGTGGGGGAAACCAGAGACAGCAGTAATTCCATGACATGTGGTTCACCTGTAAAAACTCCCCAGAAGGGCTGTGAAGTGGGAAACGTCAGGGATAGCAGTAATTCCATGACATGTGGTTCACCTGTAAAAGCTCCCCAGAAGGGCTGTGAAGTGGGAAACGTCAGGGACAGCAGTAATTCCATGACATGTGGTTCACCTGTAAAAGCTCCCCAGAAGGGCGGTGAAGTGGGAAACGTCAGGGACAGCAATAATTCCATGACACATGGTTCACCTGTAAAAGCTCCCCAGAAGGGCGGTGAAGTGGGAAACGTCAGGGACAGCAATAATTCCATGACACATGGTTCACCTGTAAAAGCTCCCCAGAAGGGCGGTGAAGTGGGAAACGTGAGGGACAGCAATAATTCCATGACACATGGTTCACCTGTAAAAGCTCCCCAGAAGGGCTGTGAAGCGGGGAAAGCCAGGGCCGGCAGCAGTGCCATGAAACATGGCTCCTATGTCAGAACTCACCAGAAGGACTCTGAAGGGGGAAAGGCCAGGAATAGCAGCAGTTCCATAAGACATAGTTCACCTGTCAGAATTCACCAAAAGGTCTCTGAAATGGAAAGAGTCAGAGAAAGTAGCACTTCTCTGAGACACACTTCACATGTCAAAATTCACCAGAAGAGTTCTGAAGGGGGAAAGAGCAGGGACAGCAGCAGATCCATGACACACAGATCACATGTCAGAATTCTCCAAAAGGTCTCTGAAGTGGAAAGGGTCAGAGAAAGTAACACTTCTGTAAAACGCACTTTGCATGTCAAAGTTCACCAGGAGGTCTCTGAAGGGAGAAAGGCCAGGGACAGCAGCAGATCCATGAAACACAGTTCACATGTCAGAATTCACCAGAAGGACTCTCAAAGGGAAAAAGTCAAGAAACACAGCAATTGTAGGAAAGGCAGCCAGCATTCTCAGCAAATTACTTTTATAAGAATTCACAAGGGGAGCCAAATTTGCAGATGCAGTGAATGTGGTAAAACATTCCGGAATCCAAGATACTTTTCTGTCCATAAAAAGATTCACACAGGGGAGAAGCCTTATGTGTGTCAATCCTGTGGAAAAGCATTTGTTCAGAGCTCCTCCCTCACACAGCATCAGAGAATTCATAGTGGAGAACGACCATTTGAGTGTCCAGAGTGTGGGAGGACCTTCAATGACCGCTCAGCCATCTCTCAGCACCTGAGGACTCATACTGGAGCTAAGCCTTATAAGTGCCAGGACTGTGGGAAATCCTTCCGCCAGAGCTCCCACCTCATCAGGCATCAGAGAACTCACACTGGGGAGCGCCCATATGTGTGCAACAAGTGTGGAAAAGCTTTCACCCAGAGCTCGCACCTTATTGGACATCAGAAAATACACACTAAGATGAACCACAAGGAGCAGCAGCCTTGGGTTGAAACTCTGGAGAAGGATTGACTCTGACAGCGTGGATAGCAATCCCTTGTCAAAGGGTAGCTCAGAGCACTCAGTAAGCAAGAGCGAGCAGGAAATTATTAATGAATTAACTTACTAATTTTAATTAGTTAAATATTTAGCCAAGCATAAATTTAAAAAAAAATAATAAGGAAGGGCTAGAGATATAGCTTAGCAGTTAAGGTATTTGCCTATGAATCCTAAGGACCCAGGTTTGATTCCCTAGTACCCACATAAGCCAGATGTACATGGTGGCATATACATCTGGGGTTCATTTGCAATGGCTAGAGGCCCTGGTGCAAATAAAAAAAAAATTGATGAAATTTTCAAATCTCCTAAGTTTTGAAAAGCCAGTAAAGGGTGACAAGTTCCATATACCCTTTTTAAGAAATAAGCTTTGGCTGAGGTTGTACCTCAGTAATAGAATGATATGCACTGATAATTATATTCAGGGTAAAGTATTTATGTGTATGGGAAAGGACCAAAAGAATGTAGATAAATAAACTATTTTTCAGCATATAAAACTTGTGTCTTTGCATTTAATTAGGCATCTTTAATGCTTAAAATGATCAACATTCAAACAAGAATATGGTCAGATAGTTCTAGCAGATCAGGGCAGTGATACTGACCTGTAGCCCCCAAGTTGCAAGTGATTTGGAGGAGCAGGTAATTCCCTCCTTAGGGTATTTGATAGTAGGGCTAGATGTATAGATGGTGAGAATTTTCAAAGGATCACTGGAGACCCAGTGGGCTGGAAGTCTTCAGTGACCCAAGTGCCACCTGGGAATATTTACTCACTTTAAATTTCTACTTATCCTGGGCTGGAGAGATGGCTTAGTGGTTGAGGCGCCTGCCTGCTAAGCTTAAGAACGCTGGTTCCAATCTCCAGGTCCCACATTTAGCCAGATGCAAAGTGACCCAAGGGCGCACACATCTGGAGTTTGTTCACAGCTGCTGAGAGGCTGCTGGGGCACCCATCTCTATCTGTCTCCCTCTCCCTCCCCTCTCTCTCTCTCTCTCTATCTCCAAAAAAAACAATTCTACTTAGGGACTCAGAGAACTTTCCCAGGAGCTGGAGAGATGGCTTAGAGGTTAAGGCACTTGCCTGCAAAACCCAGGTTTGGTTCTCCAGGTCCCACATATAAGCCAGATACACATGATGGCGCATGTGTCTGGAGTTCATTTGTAGTGGCTAGAGGCCCTGGCACACCCATTTCCCCCCCCCTTCTGTCCTTCTCTGTCTCTAATAAATAAATAAATAAATAAAAATAAAATCAGAAAAGAGACCTTTCCCGGTAAGTTGCCCACCACAGAGATAAGTGACAAGATACGGGCAGCGCAAGGGCCTATGACTGATACCACTTCACATGATAGGAGAATTCTCCAGGTCAGGCAGCTTTTTTTTTTTCGAGGTAGGGTCTCACTCTGGTCCAGGCTGACCTGGAATTAACTATGTAGTCTCAGGGTGGCCTCGAACTCTCGGCAATCCTCCTACCTCTACCTCCCAAGTGCTAGGATTAAAGGCGTGCGCCACCACGTCCAGCTCAGGCAGCTTTGTAAATATGCTATACTTTGACCCATGCTCCAAGACTCTCTTGGGTTTCCTGAGTTCTGTATACCATTTGAAAACATGCCTGGGCTGAGACTGTACCTCAGTGGTAGAGAACATGGTTTGTATGTGTGAAGCCTTGTAGGCTCAGTATTGGTGCCATGCACACAGTGTACTAGTGCCCTTGGGAGCTAGTCCACAGGCAGGCTCATTCGTGCCTTAAGTGAATGCTTTGCTGCTTTTTCTGAAGGAAACGGTCCGTGGAGACTGCACCAGAGGACGTACAATGAGGCCGCCGGTGGCTATACTGGGGGGAAGGGCTCACCCTGGGGGAAGGACTTCCTCCTTCAGTTAATCCTTCCTGGAAGCACCCTCAAAGACCCACTCAAGAAGAATATCTGGATTTCTAAACAGGTCAAGTTGACAACAAAACCATCACAAGCCCACTCCTTGTCAACTTGACACCAAACCATATCTCCTTACATCATGCTTAATTTCCAAATGAAGAGAGTAACAAGGTCATAATTCTGCGTGAACATAGTATAACTGTCCCATGTACAACTGGAAGCACACTCTTCCCCCCTCCAACACAAAGCAAGGTCCCTTGAGGAATGCTCAGTCCATAATATACAAGGTCGAATATAAATTCAACAACAGTTAACTAGTTATATGATCATAATCAATATTAATTGCCTAATAGAGAAATAGAAGAACAAAAGCATCTTAATATTGGTGTCGATATATACAAACACTCCTTAACAAGGTTGGACAGAAACATTCATAACAGCTACAGTCATCTTTTGTAACTGGTCCCGTGGCCTTAGCTGGTATTTGTTACTGCCTTCTTCTACTACCCATTCTGTATTTCCTCCACCTTCAGCAAGCACCTCAGCAGGTCTTGGTTCTTTACCTGGAGGGGTGACCCATACCTTCATTCCTGAAGGATCTGGGCTATTTATCACACTGCCTTGATTTGGCTGTTGCAGTTGTCCATTGACTTTGATAACAGGGCATGGTAACACCAAGAGATGCCCTAGAGAATCTCCAGCACTCCAGACATACTCTTCCTTCCCTCCATTGTGGAGGAGCAGTCCGATTTCCCCCTGGTGGTCTGGATCAATCACCCCTGCTAACATTGTAACTCCTTTCTCAGCCTGTGCACTCAAGGGCATTAAGAGCCCAAAGTGGCCAGGGGGAAATCTTAGCTGCCAGTTCAATGGAATGTTCTCTGTGCCTCCTGACAAAAGTACTCGCCCCTCTGGAACCAAGACCTTTAGGCCAGCAGAGATTAAGTTGCAGGAATAGAAAGCAAAAAATTGGCTGGTGGATCACTTGGGGTGATGGTAAGTGGTACCATTCCCATTTCCACCCCTTGATTCCTGGACCCGTGAATCTGGGCTATAGGAGAAACAGCACCATATATAGGACGCTGATTCAGAGCATATACAGCCTGCTGGAGGACACGCCCCTAGCCCTCCAAGCTATTGCCACCTAATTGGTGCTGTAGCTGTTTCTTTAAGAGGCCATTCCACCATTCTATCAAGCCAGCTGCTTCAGGGTGGTGGGGCACATGGTAAGACCAGTGAATTCCATGATCACGAGCCCACTGTTGTACTTCCTTGGCTGTGAAGTGACTTCCTTGGTCAGAAGCAATGCTGTGTGGAATTCCATGACAGTGGATAAGGCATTCTGTAAATCCATGGATGGTAGTTTTGGCAGAAGCACTATGTGCAAGAAAAGCAAATTCATACCCAGAACAAGTGTCTATTCCAATAAGGACAAAACGCTGCCCTTTCCATGATGGAAGTGGTCCAGTGTTGTTAACCTGCCACCAAGTTGCTGGCTGGTCACCCCAAGGAATGCTGCCGTGTCAGGGGCTCAGAGTTGGTCTCTGTTGCTGGCAGGTTTGGCATTCAGCAGCAGCCGTAGCCAGGTCAGCCTTAGTTAGTGGAAGTCCATGTTGTTGGCCCCATGCATAACCTGCATCCCTGCCACCATGGCCACTTTGTTCATGGGCCCATTGGGCAATGACAGGGGTGGCTGAGGAAAGAGGCTGACCACTATCCACAGAACGGGTCAGCTTATCTACTTGATTATTAAAGTCCTTCTCTGATGAGGTCACCTTCAGATAAGCTTTAACATGGGACACAAGTGTCTTTATATCCTTTGTCCATTCAGAGAGCTCGATCCACATACACCTTCCCAATGTCCTTCTCGCCAATTTTTCTTTTTTTTCTTTTTTTTTCTTTTTTTAAGCTTCTGGCAAGTTTAATTAAAGAAAAAATTTACAGTTTACTTTTCACCAGTCTGCTCTGGCATGCTTCTAATAATGTCAGAATCACCTGGATCAATGATAGACAGTGTGCATACTCTGTAGTATTTACCACATGCTGTGCCCAATTCAATATTATTGCCACTATAGTGATGGACACCAGTTTTGGCCAACATAGCATAGTGTTCTATTTCAGATTTCCTCAACACCGGGCAGTTGTTGGCGAGGATGACCAGTTTCGCTTTGCCCTGTCTGATCATCTTCAGCGTCTGCTTGTAGCCCAGCACGTACCTTCCACTCTTCATCACGAGCTGGAGCCTGGAGTTGAGGGACTCCAGCGACTTTTTCATCTTCTTTGCCGCCACCATCTTCCTGCCTTAGGTGCGGGATGGGCCCCAACCAAGAGCAGCCGCCAAGATGGCCGGGGAGCGAGAAAAGGCTCGCCAATTTTCTAATTGTGCTCCTTCCAAGTCCCGGACCATCCTGCCAAACCTTTGGCCACAGCCCACGAATCAGTGTATAACCGTACATCTGGCCATTTTTCCTTCCAAGAAAAATGCACAGCCATGTGCACTGCCTGGCAGTCTACCCATTGTGAAGACGTCCCTTCAGCACAGTCCTTCAGAGTTGTCCCAGAAAGGGGCTGTAATGCTGCAGCTGTCCACTTCTGGGAGGTGCCCACATAATGTGCTGAACCATCTGTAAACCATGCCCTAGTCCTCTCTTCCTCAGTCAACTGACCATAGGGCACACCCCATGATGCCATAGGTGCATGCTTGGGAACAGAAGGCATTGTAACAAGAGTAGCAACTATAGGCATTTGGGCAACTTCCTCATGTAACTTACTTGTGCCTTCAGGGCCTGCTTAGGGCCAATCACATATATACCACTTCCACTTGATGACAGACTGCTGCTGTGCACGTCCAACTTTATGGCCTGGTGGGTCAGATAACACCCAGCTCATAATGGGCAGTTCAGGTCACATAGTAACTTGATGGCCCATTGTCAAGCGTTCAGTTTCTATTAAGTCCCAATAGCAGGCCAAGAGCTGTCTCTCAAGGGGAAAATAATTGTCTGCAGATGAAGGCAGGGCCTTGCTCCAGAATCCCAAGGGCCTCCGCTGTGATTCACCTATGGGGGCCTGCCAAAGGCTCCAAACAGCATCCCTATCTGCTACTAACACCAAGTGCCATCAGATCTGCTGGATCATATGGCCCAAGTGGCAGAGCAGCCTGTACAGCAGTCTGGACCCATTGAAGAGCCTTCTCTTGTTCTGGGCCCCACTGAAGACTAGCAGCTTCCCGAGTCACATGATATATGGGACAGAGTAACACACCCAAGTGAGGAATGTGCTGTCTCCAAAATCCAAATAGGCCCACTAGACTTTGTGCTTCCTTCTTAGTGGTAGGAGGGGCCAGGTGCAACAACTTATCCTTCACCTTAGAAGGAATATCCCTGCATGCCCCACACCACTGAAACAGAAATTTCACAGAGGTGGAAGGTCCTTGAATTTGGGGTGGATTTATTTTCTACCCCCTGATGCGCATATGCTGTACCAGCAACTCCAGAGTGGCTGCCACCTCCTGCTCATTCAATCCAATCAGCATAATGTCATTGATATCATGGACCACCATGACACCTTGTGGAAGGGACAGACCATCAAGACCCCTGCAAACTAAGCTATGGCACAGGGCTGGAGAGTGAATATAACCTTGAGGTAGCACAGTAAATGTGTACTGCTGACCTTGCTCTAGTGATCCTTATGGACAGGTATGGTGAAGAAAATATTCACAAGATCAACAGCTGTATACCAGGTGTCAGGAGATTTGTTAATCTGCTCAAGTAAAGAAACCACATCTGGCTGGGCATGGTGGCACACACCTTTAATCTCAGCACTCAGGAGGCAGAGGTAAGAGGATCACTGTGAGTTCAAGGCCACCCTGAGACTACATAGTTAATTCCAGGTCTGCCTGGGCTAGAGTGAGATTCTATCTTAAAAAAAAAAAAAATCAAGAAACCACATCTGGTACAGCAGCTGCCATTGGAGTCACCACCTGATTAAGTTTCCAATAATCCACTGTCATTCTCCAGGATCTGTCTGTCTTCTGAACAGGACACGTAGGAGAGTCAAAGGGAGACATGGTGGGGACCACCACCCCTGCATCCTTCAAGTCCTTTATAACATTAATTTCTGTAATCCCTCCAGGGATGCAATACTGTTTTTTTGTTTTTTGTTTGTTTGTTTGTTTGTTTGTTTTGCAAGGTATGGTCTCACTCTGGTCCAGGCTGACCTGGAATTAACTATGTAGTCTCAGGGTGGTGACGAACTCTCGGCTATCCTCCTACCTCTGCCTCCCAAGTGCTGGGATTAAAGGCGTGCGCCACCACACCCGGCTATGTTTTGTTTTTTATTTTTAAAATGCCACATTTTATTCGGATTTTAAAAAGGAGTGTAGAAAGGTGAGGCTGAAAGGTAAGGGGAAACAAAATAGAGAGAAGAAAAGTACACCATGTGGAGCCCCAAAGCCCGTATAGGCCACGTGTAGCTTAGGAGGCCATGTGACCAGATAGGGATCTGGAGGGAAAAAAAAGTGGAAAGAAAGTTCAAGGAGTTCCTGCCATGTGGAGAGCTGGAGGCGATAAAGAACCCATGCGGAGAATAAGGGTTAGGGGGCCCTTGAGGCTGGGACTGGGTCTGGGCTGAGCCAGCCCAGGCCCACCTGTGGGGAAAAATTCACCCACATCTGGAAGTTCTCAAGTTATCCAAAGCCAATACTGTTTTTTTTTCTTTAAAAACTTATTAAGAAATAATTCATTCATTCAAATAGTGTTGAATGGAACGCCTATCAATATTTGCCTTCACTACTTTTTGTTGTTAGAGTTTTTTCTTCTTCTTTGAAATTATTACCCACAAAAAGAAACAAAAATTATAGATAAAATCTTAGTCTTGGCCAAGCAGGCATAATGACACACATCTAGGGGACGAGGTGGCTGAAAGAAGATAAGAGCCAAAGGAAGGGTAGGACTCGTTACAATGTGCTCCTCCAGACACAAAATGGCCTGGACATCCAATGGTTTGTTTTTTTTAATATTTATTTAATTATTTTCAAGCAGAGATATATAGAGAGAGATAAAGGAGAGAGAGAATGGGCACACCATGGCTTCCAGCCACTGCAAATGATCTCCAGATGCATGTGCCTCTTGTGCATCTGGCTTACGTGGGTCCTGGGGAATCGAACCTGGGTCCTTTGGCTTTACAAGCAACTGCCTTAACCACTAAGCCATTTCTCCAGCCCTCCAATAGTTTTTGATTCACTATTTTCTGTGGTAGTGCAAGCACCAGTGGCTTCCATTTGGCCTTTCCAACCATTATAGCCCTCGCTCTACAAGTCAGGGAACCAACAAACTAGAACAAAATAAATGCAAAAGAGGGCTGAAGAGATGGCTTAGTGGTTACAGCACTTGCCTGTGAAGCATAAGGACCCAGGTTCAATTCTCAAGGTCCCACATAAGCCAGATGCACATAGTGGCACATGTGTCTGGAGTTTGTTTGAAGTGGCTAGAGGCCCTGGTGTGCCCATTTATATATATGGTCAATAAGAATATGTGAACTCTCAGCCGGACATGGTGGCACACGCCTTTAATCCCAGCACTTGGAAGGCAGAGGTAGGAGGATCACCGTGAGTTCAAGACCACCCTGAGAATACATAGTGAATTCCAGGTCAGCCTGGACTAGAGTGAGACCCTACCTCGAAAAAAAAGAAAAAAAGAAAAGGAAAAAAAAGAATATGTGAACTCTCAAATCACAAGCAGTTAGGAAGTACAAATTAAATGAAATGTTATGCTCTTTTTGTTTGTTTTTTTGAGGTAGGGTCTAACTCTATCCCAGGTTGACCTACAATTCACTATGTATACACTTATTCTTTAACATGGAGAACTCCTTGGGACTTTATCAATAGAAACAAAGGCATTCATGGGATTCATGAGAGAGTTTAACACAGCATTGCTTGTCAACATGTTTAAAGATTGAAAAATGAGCCGGGCGTGGTGGCGCACGCCTTTAATCCCATCACTTGGGAGGCAGAGGTAGGAGGATCACGGAGAGTTCAAGGCCACCCTGAGACTACATAGTTAATTCCAGGTCAGCCTGGACCAGAGTGAAACCCTACTTTGCAAAACCAAAAAAAAAAAAAAAAAAGATTGAAAAATGTGCAAGACAAATCGTAGGCACTTAAAATCGATGAGAGGAAGGTTGTAGAACTGAAACTGAATCAAATGAAAACCAGTGTGCTACAAATAGATCATGAGCAATCTGAATATAAAGTTTATGTATGAATTTTTTAATATGTTAAAATTCATTATACACTTGGGCCAGAATTAAATAGGGATGCACCGTAAATGGAAGCATTAATTTAACTTCAATATGGTAATCTAAATCATCTTCTTGAATTTTATAGTACAAGATTTTTCCATTCCAGATAACTCAGGCATGACAACATTTACACATATCTGACTCACAAAGTAAAAATGTTTGAAAAATAAGTCCATTTTCAGTAACCATTAGGCAAACAATAGAAGTGGGAATAGAATACAAAAAATGAGTATACATGTGATTCCTACCAAAGCTTTACCTTAATAAAATAATAAGAAATTAAAAATAAAATCAGGCTGAGGTTGGAGAGATAGCTTAGCAGTTAAGGCACTTGCCTGCAAAGCCAAAGGATCTAGGTTTGATTCCCCAGGAACCACATAAGCCAACTGCACAAGGTGGCGCATACATCTGGGGTTTGTTTACAGCAAGAGAAGGCTCTGGTGTGCCCATTCTCTCTCCCTCAACTTCTCTCTCCCTCTCTCTCAAATAAATAAATAATAAAATAAAAAAGAAGTCTCCTTTAACAGCCTTAAAAATAAATAACAATAAACTCTACAGTATGCACTGATCATTCTTTCTGCCATAATATGTTTTTAATAATCAGAAGAAAAATCTCAATAGAGTAAAAACTTGTGATTATAATAAATGATGAAGAATTTCACCATAGCATATCCCTAAATGAATGCCAGGCAATCCTTGCTGCAAAATAATTCAGTAGTTGTAGTAAGTGTAAGAAATCTTCTTTCTCAAAGCTCGTGTGTTTCTCAAAATTGGGAAACTCATTGAAGAGCAAAATCATACATATGACCTGAATCCTCATACCAGCAAAGCTATAAGGATGTAGTGAAACAGGAGGTCAAGAAGCTTGTGCAATAATTAGCAATTAGTGAGCTTACACAGAAGTAAAATGTTCCACTGAATCGCTTGAATGAAATGTTTCAGTTGATTTAAATGCACCAAAAAAGCATAGTTGATAACAGTGTCATCAAATCAAGAAATCTATCTATTGAATCTATGGCCTTATTTAGCAAGAAAACACTCATGCTGGAGAGAAGCGTGATGAATAGAATTAATGTAAGGACTTCAGCTGGAGTTCTCACTTTGTTACACATCTGAGAATTCATACTGAAGAGAAACGTCATGACTGACCAGATGCAGTTTGAACATCTCTTGAGACACTTACGAGTGTTCTCAAGATGGAAACCC
This sequence comes from Orientallactaga sibirica, assembly GCA_036365145.1. Classification (NCBI taxonomy): domain Eukaryota; kingdom Metazoa; phylum Chordata; class Mammalia; order Rodentia; family Dipodidae; genus Orientallactaga; species Orientallactaga sibirica. Next base: position 145,625 of record JAEOAD010000605.1, read on the forward strand.
ATCATCCAGTCATGGGGAAAATCCTTCACGTGTTCTCCCTTTTTTATATTTTATTCGTTTATTTGAGAGAGAATGAGCATAACACAGCCTCCTAACACTGTAAATGAATTCCAGATACATGTGCCAAATTTGTGCATCTGGTTATACATATGGGTACTAGGGACTCAAACATAAGACATCAGGTTAAAAGTGCCTTTAACTGCTACACAATCTATCCACCCATGTTTATTCATTCTTTCTTTCTTTTTTATTTTTAGTTTTTCAAGGTAGGGACTCACTCTAGCCCAAGCTGGCCTAGAATTCACTAATGTAGTCTCAGGGTGGCCTTGAACTGACAGCAATCCTCCTACCTCTCTGCCTCTCAAGTGCTGGGATTAAAGGCATGCACCACCATGCCTGGCTGATGTTCTCACTTTCTTATGGTAAAAAATTCTAATTGGTATCCAGGTATGGTGGTGCATGCCTTTTATCCCAGCACACAGGAGGCAAAGGTAGGGGGATTGCTGTGAGTTTGAGGCCAGCCTGGGACTAGAGAATGAGTGTAAGTCATCCTGGGCTAATAGGAAACTCTACCCAAAAACAAAACACAGTTTCTAATTGTGAAATAATTGGTGAAAAATCATGAATGATTTTGAAAAGATCTTCAGCAGGACATTGAAACTTGTGTCAGCAGAAAACACTTAATAGGGAGAATCTCTATATTTATTTTCAGTTGAAGAAAAGATTTCAGGAAGGACTCTACTTATGTTGGGTACCAGGTAACTTATTGTTGTTTTTTTAAATTTTTTTTTAATTTTACTTATTTGGAAGCAGAGAGAGAGAGAGAGAGAGAAAGATAAAAGAGAGATAGAGAGGATGGGCACACCAAGGCCTCTAGCCACTGCAAATGAACTCTAGATGTATGTGCTCCTTGTGAATCTGGCTTACATGGGTTCTAGAGAATTGAACATGGGTCCTTTGGCTTCAAGACAAATACCTTAGCAGCTAAGCCATTTCTCCAGCCGCAGATAACTTATTCTTTTTTTAAGATTTTATTTATTTATTTATTTATTCATTCATTCATTCATTTATTTATCAGAGACAGAGAGAGGGAGAGGAAGAGAGAGAGTGAGACCCCACCTCAAAAAAAAAGAAAAAGGGCAGGAGAGATGGCTTAGCAGTTAAGGCACCTGCCTCCGAAGCCTAAGAACGCTGGTTCCAATCTCCAGCGGTTCCAATCTCCAGGTCCCACGTTTAGCCAGATGCAAAGTGACGCAAGGGCGCAATGCCGCACTTGACCAAAAGGGGGCGCACGCATCTGGATTTCGTTCACAGCAGCTGAGAGGCTTCTGGTGCACCCATCTCTATCTGTCTTCCTCTCCCTCTCTCTCTCTCTGTGTCTCTCTCCAAAAAAAAAATCTAAGAGGATATAAATAAGTCATATGGAAACCTACTTTTCTGGACAATGAAACACTCAGAAGCAATAGATTGTTACTACAAAATTTTCAGTGCCAGGGATGAGATACCTTCCAGTGAGTTGTTGGCCAGGGAGGTCGGTGATACCCCCAAAACATTATAGGCCATTACCAAGGCCCTTGGTTTCCCACCAGGAATAGATGGGAAGACCCTATTGCTGAAGACTCCACACATTTGGGCTGCAACGTCACTGAGAAATCTTGCTGGAGCTGAGCTAAAGCCTCCTCCATGTGGACCAGCTGACAGAAAGCTGGAAAAAGCTACACTACTTGCAGCTCAGTGGAAGAGAGAAAACACCAGTGAAGGTACTCAACAATGGACACTGCAAGCCTTAAATACGGCCAGCTAGGCCAAATGAGCCAACGGATGCAATAGTGGCTTGTCTGTTATGGGGGAAACCAACCTTTCTAATTGGACTTGAGGCCCACGTCATGGGAGGGAATACATCCCTGATACTGAAAACCTAAGACAGGGGTAGGAGAGAGACAGAGAATGCGTGTGCCAGGGCCTCCAGCAACTACAAATGAACTCCAAATGTATGCACCCCTTTGTGCATCTGGCTAACGTGGGTCCTGGGGAATTGAACCTGGGTCCTTTGCAGGCAAACACCTTAACTGTTAAGCCATCCCTCCAGCCCTATTTTTTTTTCTATTTTTCTTTTTTTTTTTTTTTTTTTTTTTTTGAGGTAGGGTCTCACTCTAGCTCAGGCTGACCTGGAATTCACTCTGTAGTCTCAAGGTGGCCTCAAACTCACAGCAATCCTCCTATCTCTGCCTCCCAAGTGCTGGGATTAAAGGCATGCGCCACCACACCCAGCCCCATTTTGCTTTTTCAAGGTAGGATCTCACTCTAGGCCAGTCTGACCTAAAATTCACTCTGTAGTCCCTGGCTGACCTTGAACTCACAGTGAACCTCCTGGAACCTCTGCCTCTGGAGTGCTGGTATTAAAGGCATGCACTACCATGCCTAGCTTAAATAATTTATTTTATTATAATTTTATTCATTTGAGAGAGAAAGAGAGAGAATGGACATGCCAAGGTCTGTAGCCACTGCAAGCAAACTCCAGACACATGTGCTACTATGTGTGTCTGGCTTACATGGGTACTAGGGAATTGAACCTGGGTCTATAGGTTTTGCAGGCACATACCTTAACCACTAAACCATCTCTCTAGACCTTGAATAATTTTTTTTCTGGTTTTTCGAGGTAGGGTCTCACTGTAGCTCAGGCTGACCTGAAATTCACTATGTAGTCTCAGGGTGGCCTCGAACTCATAGCGATCCTCCTACCTCTGCCTCCCAAGTGCTGGGATTAAAGGTGTGCGCCACCATGCCCGGCTCTTGAATAATTTTTTAATTGTAAATAAAAAAGTTTTGAAAAGAAGTTTTCAGATCATGTCAAGAACTGCTGAGGACTTATAAGATTTCATGGGGAAAACAAAATGGGAACACTAGAATTAAATAGCACTTGGTGAGGGCACATGTTTTTAACCCCAGTACTTCGCAGACTGACATAGGGCTGCCATGAGTTCAACACTAGCCTGGGCTATACAGTGAGCTCCAGCTCAATTTGGGCTAGAGTGAGACCCTGTGTCAAAAACAAAGAAAAGCATTTGTAGGGTTGGAGAACTGGGTCAGTGGTTAAAGGTGCTTGCTTCCAAAGCTTACAGACCTAGTTTTGATGCCCCAGTACCCATGTAAAGCCAGATGCACAATGATACATGCTTCTGGAGTTTGTCTGCAGTGGCTTGAGGCTCTGACATGCCCATTCTCTCTCTCTCTCTCTCTCTCTCTCTCTGAAAGAAATAAAATAATTTTTCAAAAAAACTACCCCAACAGGTGTGGTGGCGCACGCCTTTAATCCCAGCACTCGGGATGCAGAGGTAGAAGGATCGCCGAGAGTTCAAGGCCACCCTGTGACTACATAGTTAATTCCAGGTCAGCCTGGACCAGAGTGAGACCCTACCTCACAAAACCAAACAAACAAACAAAAAAAACTACCTACACAAGACCATCATAGTAGGAGGAAAAGATTATGAAATCAAAATTAAAAGAGAGACTGACTGAGAGGGGGAGGAGATATGATGGAGAGTGGAGTTTCTAAGGGGAAAGTGGGGAGAGGAAGGGAAGTACCATAGGATATTGTCTACAATTAAGAAAGTTGTCAGGGCTGGAGAGATGGCTTAGGGGTTAAGGCGCCTGCCTCCTAAGCCTAAGAACACTGGTTCCAATCTCCAGCGGTTCCAATCTCCAGGTCCCACGTTTAGCCAGATGCAAAGTGACACAAGGGCACAATGCCGCACTTGACCACAAGGGGGCGCGCACATCTGGATTTCGTTCGCAGCAGCTGAGAGACTGCTGGCGAGCCCATCTCTGTCTTCCCCTCTCTCTCTCTCTCTCTGTCTCTCTCTCTATCTGTCTCTCTGTGTCTCTCTCCAAAAAAACAATATAACGAGCCGGGCGTGGTGGCGCACACCTTTAATCCCAGCACTCGGGAGGCAGAGGTAGGAGGATTGCCGTGAGTTCAAGGCCACCCTGAGACTACAGAGTAAATTCCAAGTCAGCCTGAGCTACAGTGAGACCCTACCTCGAAAAACCAAAAAATATATATATGTCTCCAATGAAGCAGTCAAAATTATCAAGACTTCTTGTTGGTCAAGCTTTGGCCCTAGAGATGTTGTTAATAATATAACGAATGGAGCCCATTGTTAGACCCGCTACTAACAGTCACAGGCCTGTGGGTATTGGAACGTACATGAGCGAAGACAAGGAGAGGAGGAGGAAGTTTGCTGCTAAATGTGACATTAAAGGTTAATTAGGAAGCCAAGATGATAGATCAACACTGATGTAAACAACGAAACAGAGGAGCAATACTGTGCGTCAAATCCTCAGAGAGCAGAGCAAGAGCTCAGTGGGATTTAGATGTGCTCAAGGATCAGAGCCAGCGTGGAAGCGTGGCCAAGGGGATCGGCCGGGTAGTGCGGGGCAAAGACGCAACTGCTTTCCACGGGCAGCAAAGCACTTCATTCCCTGGCGACACACTTTTTTTTTCCTGGTAAGCATTCATTTATTTATTTGTTTATTTTGTTTTATTTTTCAAGGTAGGGTCTCACTCTAGCTCACGCTGACCTGGAATTCACTCTGTAGTCTCAGGGTGGCCTTGAACTCTCGGCGATCCTCCTACCTCTGCCTCCTGAGTGCTGGGATTAAAGGTGTGTGCCACCACACCCAGCCTAGAAAGTTGTATTTTGGTTCATGGTTTCAGAGGTTTTGATCCGTGGTATCTGGCCTCCTTGCTTTGGTTCTGAAGCACACAGCATAGCTGAGCATGTGGTGGAGAAAAGCTGCTTCCTCCCTCCCCCATGATCAAGAAGCAGAGATGTAAAGCCGGGCGTGGTGGCACACGCCTTTAATCCCAGCACTCGGGAGGCAGAGGTAGGAGGATCGTGGAGAGTTCAAGACCACCCTGAGACTACATAGTGAATTCCAGGTCAGCCTGGACCAGAGTGAGACCCTACCTCGAAAAACCAAAAAAATAAATAAATAAAAGCAGAGATGTGTAGAGAGACGGCTCAGCCTTTAAAGATGCTGATTTGCAAAGTCCTACGGCCTGGTTTTGAATCCCCACAGATACACAAAGTGGCACATATGTCTAACTCTTTCTCTCTTTCTCTCTCTCTCTCTCCCTCCTTTCTTTCTCTCCCCATCTCTCTCAAATAAATAAAAATATTTTTAAAAAGAAGAAGAAAAGCCGGGCGTGGTGGTGCACGCCTTTAATCCCAGCACTCGGGAGGCAGAGGTAGGAGGATCGCTGTGAGTTAGAGGTCACCCTGAGACTACATAGTGAATTCCAGGTCAGCCTGGACCAGAGTGAGACCCTACCTGGAAAAACAAACAAACAAAAAAAAAAGAAGAAGAAGAAGAAGAAGAAGAAACACAGAGAAAGAACCAAAACCCAATATGCTCTTCAAGGGAATGTCCACGGTGACAGCGCTTCCTTCCATTAGGCTCCTCCTTGGAAATGTGCCACCCACTCCCCAAAGCACCATGGGCTGGCAACCAACCCTTGCAAATGGCCGCTCATGGGCATTCATGATCTGAACCATAACAATACATAGCTACAGATGGCAAGGCATACACAAGGACATCAATAACTGTATTGTATAGTTTCCCTTCTATTTTTACAATTAAGTTTGTTTTACTTTTGTTTATATATTTAAGAGAGAGAGAAAGAGGCAGAGAGAGAGAGAGAGAAAATGGGTGTACCAGGGCTTCTAGCCACTGAAAATGAATGCCAGAGGCACGTGCCACCTTGTGCATCTGTCTTACGTGGACTCTGGGGAGTTGAACCCAGGTCCTTAGGCTTTGCAGGCAAGTGCTTTAACTGTGAAGCCATCTCTCCAGTCCTAGAGTGATTATTATTAAATTCCAACCTGAAATCAAAAGAAGGAAAACTAGGGCTTGTGTGACACAAGCACATGAGGTCACACTTGCACACAAAATGGCACATATATCTGGAGGCCCTGGTGTGTCAATTCTCCTCTCCTCTCTCTCTCTCTATCTCTTCCCCTCTCTCTTTCTTTCTCCCTCCCTCTACTCTTGCTGTCTCGCATTTAAAAAAAGGCCATTCTGTTGGGCTTGCCTCTAAAGAAATTACAGCCAGGCACGGTGGCACACACTTTTAATCCCAGCACTCGGGAGGCAGAGGTAGGAGGATCACAGTCAGTTTGAGGCCACCCTGAGACTACATAGTGAATTCCAGGTCAGCCTGGGCTGGAGTGAGACCCTGCCTTGAAAAAACCAAAAAAAAAATAAAATAAAATAATTAATCAAAATAAAACCTTAAAAAATTCCCTTTAGAGCAACAAGTTTTCCCCCATAAACTTGGGTGTTCTGAACACTGGTTTCCCCAGCTGATGGCAATTGGAATTGACACCTCCTGGAGGTAATGTATTGTTGGGGGTGGGCTTATGGGTGTTATAGCCAGTGTCCCCTGGCCAGTGTTTGGCACACTCTCCTGTTGCTGTTGTCCACCTTATGTTGGCCAGGGGTGATGTCCACCCCCTAATCATGCCATCATTTTCCCCTGCCATCATGGAGCTTCCCCTCGAGCCTATAAGCCAAAATAAACCTCTTTTTTTCCCACAAGCTGTTCTCGGTTGGGTGATTTCTACCAGCAATGTGAACCTGACTGCCACAGGGAGACATCTGAAGCAAACCACCACATTCTGTCCCTGACCCCATAAACTGATAACCATTCAGGATGTAAAATGCAATGCATTCAGTCGCTTTAAAAGTCCCCATAGTTTTTATCAATCCTAATGATGTTCAAACATCCCCATAATCCAAGGTCTTTTAAGTGAGTTATAATACCAAACAAACAAACAACAAAAAAAACCATAATGGCATAGAATAAACATTCACACTGCAAAAGACAGCATAGCAAAGAAATATTCAACAAATACAAGATTAAAATAGGGCAATGAGTCCAATGACTCTATCAGAGACAAGCCTCCATGTTCGATACTTCTAACCAGCAACAAGTCTCTGGAGTTACAATTCCACCTCTCCAGCTAGGCTACTCACAGTCCTGGAAAACTTTCATCCAGGGCCGGCAGCTGTACTTAGCAGCCATCTCATGGTCCCAGCATCTCCACTGAAACCCATGGTCCACACTCACAGCTCCATCAGGTCTCCATGCAGGCATCCAGCAAACCTGCTTCACACTGCCCATGGTCGTTTCCAAAACACAAGACCACATTACAAACTCAATGACCCTCTCTTTCCTGCATTTCTTATACTCCACAATACCAGGTGGGGTGCCAATTTGTTAATCCAGGGGGGAATAAAGCAGGAGAACAGGACACTCCTTGAGCACTCAGGCCCCTTCAAAAGAGTCTGCATTCTTCCTGTTGCCCAAGTACAGGTCAGCTGGCCCAATCTCAAAGGTTATAATCTCTTATGTAATTGCAGCTGAATGGACAGAGGTTTCAGCACAAAGATTTCATTTCTGTGCCATATCCCTCTGCACACACCAGTCCATTTCTACACAAAGCAACCCTGCACAAGTTCTCAGGACATGGGCATAATGGCAAACCTCTCACACAAACTGCTTCTAGCCCAGTCCAGGAAAAGCTCTCACCCTCACAAGCCAAACCTCACAGTCCATAGTTCTTTCTACATTCAGGTCTTTCAACTCTGACCAGAATAGTCCATCAAGCTGTATTTATAGCACTGCAAGGCATTTCTTAGGCGAAGGTTTCAAATTCTTTCACATTCTTCTTGAAAATCAGCTCCAAAAGGTCAAAACCACACAGTCAGGTGTATAGCAGCAATCCCACTCCTCGGTACCAACTTTACTGTTGCAGTCAGGTTCACATTGCTGGCAGAAATCACCTGACCAAAAGCAGCTTTGAGGGGGGAAGAAAGGGGTTGTTTTGGCTTACAGACTTGAGGGGAAGTTCCATGATGACAGGGGGAAATGATGGCATGAGCAGAGGGTGGACATCACCCTCTGGCCAACATAAGGTGGACAGTAGTAACAGAAGAGTGTGCCAAACACTGGTAAGGGGAAACTGTCTATAATACCTGTTGGGGTCCCCCCCCAAGGCCAGCTCAGGAGGGACGATAGGGTCTCTGCCGAATTGGGGTGAGCAGCGCGGAGTCACGACACAGACTCCGGGAGTTGGGTGAAAGTGGAGCGAGAACCCACAAACTCGTTTATTCAGGAAGTGCACATGGGTTTTAAGGGGCTGTTAATCCTTGTATGGGGCGGTCCCCTTTTGGTGACCAATGACAGCTTGTCTCTGGACAAGACATCTCGTAGTAGGCTTCTCGCGAGCATGGGGCTGTAACTGTTGTCACATCAAGCCTGCGCAAAACGCCACTTTTACAGAAGCCACTTCCTATTGTCTTTTGCCATGCGGTCTGGCTAGGACCAGGCCTGTATTGTGCTATACAAATACCAATAAGCCAGCCCCCAACAATACGCTGCCTCCAGAAGGCATTAATTTCAAGCCGGGTGTGGTGATGCACACCTTTAATCCCAGCACTCAGGAGGTGGAGGTAGGAGGATCGCCATGAGTTTGAGGCCACCTTGAGACTACATAGTCAATTCCAGGCCAGCCAGGGCTACAGCAAAACCCTACCTCAAAAAAAGAAAAAGCCAGGTGTGGTGGCGCACGCCTTTAATTCCAGCACTTGGGAAGCTGAGGTAGGATCGCTGTGAGCTCGAGGCCACCCTGAGACTACAGAGTGAATTCCAGGTCAGCCTAGGCCAGAGTGAGACCCTACCTCGAAAAACCAAAAGAAGAAGAAGAGGAGGAGGAGGAGAGGGAGGGAGGGAGGGAGGGGAAAGAAAAACATAAAAGGTGGCACTAGAATTAGTCTCTAAGACACATCTTTGAAGAGTCTGCCCAAGCAGGTTGAGATGGTACAAAAATGCACAATTTGAGGATACTTTCTGTGTTTAACTTTTTTTGGTAAAGAATATCAAAATCACATATCCACATTTGTTTTGTTTTTGTTGGTTTTACCTAAAATTTATATGTGTGGCTTGTTGAAGACCCTAAACAAACAGGCATGGTGACATATGCCTTTAATCTCAGGGCTGCAGAAGCTGAAGTAGGAGGATCGCTAGGTCAAGATTAGTCTGGGCTACATGTAAGGTCAAGTTTGCACTGAGATGGCAGGGGAACTGGGGAGCAGCTCAGCAACAGTTCAGGGTTCATTCGGAGTAATGGATCTCCGGCAGAGGATCCGGAGCCTGCATTCTGCTTACAGAGTGGGGTAGTTATAGGGCCCTGCAGCTACCTAATCCTTTGAGAGGAGGAAATGGGAGAGGACAACACTGATCCCATTAGAAGAAAGGAAGTGGGGGTGGAAAGTTTCAGTTTAGAGAAAAAAAAACTAGCTGTTTTAATTATTTGCAAAATGGAGGCTCCTAGAGGTAACACAACATAGTGAGCTCCAGTCCAGCCTGGAATAGAGAGCAAGACCCTGTTTCAGAAAGCCCGAACAAAAAAAAAAAAACAAGAGCGAGGAATGGTAGAATATGCCTGTAAGCTCAGCACGTGAGGCAGGGGGATCACTAGGTTGAGGCTACAAAATGAGTTCCAGGCCTGGGCCACATAGTGTGACCCTGCCCCCTCCCCCCAAAAAAAGATAGGAAAGGGGACTGGAGAGATGGCTTTGTGGTTAAGGCCTTTGCCTGCAAAGCCAAAGGATCCTGGTTTGATTCTCCAGGACCCACGTAAGCCAGATGCACAAGGGAGCACGTGCGTCTGGAGCTCATTTGCAGTGGCTGGAGGCCCTTGTGCACCCATTCTCTCTCTCTCTCTCTCTCTCTCTGCATCTTTCTCTCTCTCAAATGAATAAATAAAATATATTAAAGGCAAAAAAAGATAGAAAAGGATTGGAGAGATGGCTTAGCAGTTAAGGCATGAAGCCTAAGGACACATGTTCGACTCTCTAGATCCCATGTAAGCCAGACACACAAAGGTGAGGCAAGCACAAGGTCGCACATGCCCACTAGAGAGTATTTGGTAGAGGACGGGAGAAAGATGACTCCACCCTGCAAGAGAGAGACAGACAGACAGGCAGGAGGAAAGGTAGAGTTGAGACAGACGCTATGGTACTGTGCTATATAGAAGCTGATGGTGGGGGGAGTGCCTACCAGAGACACAACAGGGCTGAGGGTAAAGAAAGAAAGAGGGAAAGGTGGCTGGAGAGATGTCTTAGCAGTTAAGGCGTTTGCCTGCAAAGCCAAAGGACCCAGGTTCAATTCCCCAGGATCCATGTAGCCAGATGCAGAAGGTGGCACACACGTCTGGAGTTTGTTTGCAGGGGCTGGAGGCCCTGGTGCGCCCATTTGCTCTTACTTCTCTCTGCCTCTTTCTCTCTCCCTCTCGAATAAATAAATTAAGTTAAAAAAAAGAGGGAAATGAAGATGAGACTGAAACACTAGCTTAAGCAGGTGGGGATGGTAGATAAACAGGATGCTCTGCTGGTCTGAATAGCCTTACCCCGGGCCTGCATTGTTGAGCAAAATCCTCAAGGGCAGATAATCGGGGCATTTGGAGATTCTTGGTGGCAGGCCTACCTCACACCCCCGCCCCCCACACACACACCAGGAGATTCCTGTAACTGACCAACAGACCTGTTCACAAGTTCGTTCTGTTTTTTCTTCCCTATAATCTTCTAAGAATGTGAGTTGTGATTTATGGCTTAACACCCATCTTGTTTTTTTGTTTTTTTCTGGCTTGAACTTTTATTTCAGAAATAAACATTCTGTGGAGTTTGAAATGGTTAAAATGGTTATTTCTGGATTACTAGAATAAATATTTCTCAAAAACAGCGATCTAAATTGTCATACAGGCTTCTTTCCATTTGCTGAAGACTTCCAAAAATAGCTTCTATATCAAAAAATGCAAACTGTCACAAGGAAGAGAAGCAATAGTGTCTGGAGGGAGCGTGTTCCAAGTCAAAGTCTGGAGGCTCCTCATTGCACTCTCCACTCAGACACAAGACAACCGGTTTTGCTTTGCTTTTTTATGTTTAGTCTGAGAGGGAATGCACAAAGATCACAGCTTTAGAGGAAAAACTGCGCTGCTAACCTCAGTGTGCACCACAAACTAGCTTTTATGACAAGGCTGTTAAAGCTCAGAGACGAGGAAGCAAGGATGCGTTCGTTCAATTAGATATCCAAACATATGCAATAAACTTCAGCAAATATATTTATATACTTGAAAATAAACAAACCTCATGCTATAGTGTCTTATCTTGAAAATAAAGAGACTTTGTTTATAGTAGACTTGAAAGTAAAACTCATATATACATCATTCCACCAGGGATTCTCGGTATGAACATTCTGAACTGTCCTGACAATGGAAGGACACGTGGAGAGCAGAGGAGAACTCCTGCATCCGTGTCTCCTGGCTCAGCATGATCACGATGCTACACCCCACACACTCAAAAACCTCTACACCGCTTACAATATTCTCCATGCCTCAAAACAATCAGATGCATTTAGTTGCCAATGTAAATTAAAAATACTTACATTCTTATACACAAATCTTGGCTTTCACCTCCAGTAAAGCTTTTTTAACCCAAACACGACAGTTATAAATTTATGTGCTTACTTGGGAGAGAATTACTGAATCTATTCTCTAGAAAAAGGAAGCCTTGGTGGGGAGGTCACACTACTTGAACATTTTAAACACGGAGACATGTTCTTCTCTTCTAAAGCTTGATGAAAGCTGCTTGCACAGTCTATTGATTACGTGTCTTCACTAAACAAGACATCCGATGCAGCAGAGAGCTGTCCACAAGTTGACCTTTCACTTCTTTCTGTTGTTGCACTTGCTAGCATAGTTGCGACTCACATAAACATATGTAATGCATCCATGTAGATTCCCAACATCAAGTTGATGGGATCGTATTCGTGAGCTCCATACGCTGGTGCTGTTTCTGCACATCTGATCACTTTCTGAGTGTCATACAGAAGGAACATGCAGAAAAGAAGTAGCCCACCATACATTGCCACTGAGTACAGAGTGGCACCAGCCACTGTGGAAGGTGGAAGCAACATAGATCCCAATGAGGACACAAAGACGACACCCAGGCCCACTCTGAGAGGTACCCCCGTGTTCAGAAATTTCTCACTGGGTGCACACATGGCTACAGTAGAGAGAGGCCGCCCACAATACCAGCAGTATACCATACAGCTCTGAGGAGCAGAGGCCCTCCTATGATCGTCAGGGAAGCCACCACTGCACCCATTACACCAGAATGCAACATCCAAGCAAGATGCTTTGGGCGCAGGGTAGACGCATATGGTAACCAAGCACCAATCGTGGCCGCAAAGGCTGCGCCAATTGTCACCCAAGAGCCTCATCATGAAGTACATGGATCAGGAGTTCTGGACACTGCCAAGGCAGACAAAGCGGAGAACCCAATACTTCCTGCTAAGTACATATAGGTAGAATTAATTCTATCCTTCACATACTGAGGCCCATTTACAGCCTTTTCAATAGCGCCAATCTCATTAGACAGTTCCAAGCCACAAAGCAGTGTTCCAAGACCAACACCGGCCCCTCCAGCCACAAACCACCTTCCCATCTGATCAATTGTAAATAATTTTTCTATTGACAGTTCAAACGCTGCTTCTTTCAGGTCTTGGGTAGTTTTCCCACGGCGGATCCCAATTCTTGTCTTGGTGACATATTCCCTGCTGAGTGTCAGCAGACATTGATTCTTTGTGACAGAATTCTTCACAATGGGGGAGGCCTTGGTGAAAGTTGGGTGGAAAAGCTTGGAAGATAGTGTCCGGAGACACACAAACCTAGCAGCCATGGTGATGCACCAAGTTTGCCAAGCAGATCTGACTGGCTCAGTTCCTGGTCACCTGGACCACGCAGCTGTCCTTCCCAGCCTGCGAAACCCCGAGCAGGCATCTCCCTCGGGTATGTGTCCGCTTCTCCAAGGCATTCCCCAGCCTGTTTTGCAATAAACATTTTGTAGTTTTTTCCAATAAAAGCTGACCCTCCAAAAAGTTCGGGGCTGCATCCTGAGATCCAGAACGCTGGGTGTAGACCTGGTACACCAGCCTTTCTTCTTTTTCTTTTCTTTCCTTTTTACGTAATAAAACTTGCCCTCAAATTCCGGGAGTCCACGGCTTTACTCGTACGACACTGGACCCTATAACAAGACAGGACCCGCCGTTCACTCCTGACGATCTCTCACATAAACAACAGCCAGCGTGAGATGACCATGCGCCTGTCTTACCTGCAGGTACACTACCTCTCCGTGCCACCCCGTGACACGTCTGTGACTGTAACAAACTCTTAAAGGTGCCTATCATTCTGGTTCAGGTAAGTTTAAGTATAACCAGAGAATAACGGAGCAAGGGGTCGAATGCCCCGGCTTCGCCTGTGCATTTATTTTCAGCAGCAATGAAGCCATTGGCATTCCAGCTGCAGAGCGCAGAGCGCAAGCTGAGACGCCCCCGCCACCGAGGCGCTGCTGCTCCGCGCCCCACCACTGCCACCACTGCGCAGGCGCACGTGCCCTGCCACAGCTCGGGAGGGAGGTGAACTCCCGCCACCCAGAGCCCTGGCGCCCGCACCCGCTGGACACGGCATGCTGGCCGCGCGTAGCCCGCCCCCTCCGCGCTCGGTGACCGCCATTGGCCGCGGCCAGAGCGGGCGATGGCTCCCATTGGTCCAGTTCTGCGCCTCGCCGCGTGGGCTTCTGGGAGTTGTAGTCTCCGCGTCGGGGCTCCTGCCGCCATTGTCCAGCGAGCGGCTGGTCGGGTGGTCTCTTTGACAAGAGCTGCTGGTCCGGCTTCGGGGTGGGGGTGGGGGGAGGGTGCTTGGGGCGCCTGCGCTGGACCTGGTGTCCCAGGATGGACCCCCAGGACGGAACGACAGCAGTGGCGGTGGCCGCGCGGCTGGCGGCAGCACGATTTCAGGTAACAATAGCAGCGGTGGCGACCGAGCGGGCTCCGGGCCCAGCCTCAGCCCCGCGGCGCGCGGGCACGGGCCGGCCTGGACGCCGTGCGCCCGAGGGAGGCAGACGCGGAGAGTCGGGGGGAGGGGAGAGGGGGGTCCCTGCCCAGGCCGCTGGGTCTTCCAGTGCGCATGCTCGGGCGCCCCGCCTCCCTGCCATGGGGAGGCCCTGCCAGACCCACCTCCCAGGTTCACCTCTGCCCTAGGCGACCCACTCCCCCCATGTCAAGAAAGGCTGCTCTCGGGCTGGAGAGATGGTTTAGCGGTTAAGGCGCTTGCCTGCAAAGCCAAAGGAACCCGAGTTCGATTCCCCAAGACCCCCCCATAAGCCATATGCACAAGGTGATGCATGTAGCTGGAGTTCAATTGTAGCAGCTGGAGGCCCTAGCATGCCCATGCTCTCTCTCATAAATAAAAATAAGGTATTAAAAATGACAGTAAAAATATTTAATGGGGCGGTGAAGGTGCCTGCCTCTTAAGCCTAAAAGCGGTTCCAATCTCCAGGTCCCACGTTCCAGGTCCCACGTTTAGCCAGATGCAAAGTGACCCAAAGGGCCATCTGGATCGTTCTCAACAGCTGAGAGGCTGCTGGCGTGCCCATCTCTATCTCTGCTGGCGTGCCCATCTCTATCTGTCTTCCTCTCTCTCTCTCTCTCTCTCTCTCTCTCTCTCTCTGTGTGTGTCTCTGTCTCTGTCTCTCTCTGTCTCTCTCCAAAAAAAAATAATAATAATAATGGCTTAGTGGTTAAGGCGTTTGCCTGCAAGGCCAAAGGATCCCGGTTCGATTCTCCAGGACCCACGTAAGCCAGTTGCACAAGGGAGTGCATGCATCTGGAGTTCCTTTGCAGTGGCTGGAGGCCCTGGCATGCCCATTCTGTCTCTCTTATCTGGAGTTCCTTTGCAGTGGCTGGAGGTCCTGGTGTGCCCATTTTCTCTCTCTCTTACTCTCAAAAAAATTAATTAATTAAATATTTAAAATAATAATAATAAAAAGGTTGAAGAGATGGCTTAGTGGTTAAGGTGCTTACCTGTGAAGCCTAAGGATCTGGGATCGATTTTCCAGGTCCCACATAAGCCAGATGCACATGGTGGTGCATGTGTCTGGAGTTCATTTGTAGTGGCTAGAGGCCCATTTCTCTCTCTCTCTCTCTCTCTCTCTCTCTCTCTCTCTCTCTGTCTAATAAGTAAATAAATAAATAAAAAGAAATCTTATTAAAAAAAAAAAAAAGAGGCTGAGCCAGCCATGGTGGCACATGCCTTTAATCCCAGCACTTGGGAAGCAGAGGTAGGTGGATTGCTGTGAGTCCAAGGCCACCCTGAGATTACATAGCGAATTCCAGATCAACCTGGGCTAGAAAGCAAGACCCTATCTCGAAAAACCAAAAAGAGAGAGAAAGAGATGACAAATGACAAATGGCTGAGCACTCCAGATGGCAGGTACCGTAGTGAGGACACTTGCAGATCATAAGCACCAAGTTAGTGTGACAGGAGTGACAGCCACGGTCACTCCCAGTAGGATTATAGGAGAACAACATAGGGCTGTCAGTGTGTGCAAAGCCATCTGGTCATAAGAGCTGCAGCACTTCTAGGTAACCCAGCTGCTTACTCTGAAAGTTCCACGACTGTCTCAGCAGAAACCAAAAACAATTCGCAGTTCAAGTTCTGGAACTTTGAAATTATGTACTTCCTATCTTGTGCACATATGTGGGGGTGGTGTTTATGGGGTTTGCATTGTTCTGTATTCGGTACACAAAAGATTATTTATAGCCTTATATTTATTGCTTTTTAAATATTTTTATTTATTTATTTGCAAGAGAGACAGACAGACAGAATGGGTGTGCCAGGGTCTCCTGCTGCTGCAAATGAACTCCAGACCCATGCACTACTTTGTGCATCTGGCTTTACTTGAGTACTAGGGAATCAAATCTAAGCCATCAAGCTTTGCAAGCAAGCACCTTAACTGCTGAGCCATCTCCCCAGCCATAGTCTTAGATTATAATTTTTTTTTTCGAGATAGGGTCTCACTCTGGTCCAGGCTGACCTGGAATTCTCTCTAGTCTCAGGGTGGCCTCGAACTCACAGCAATCCTCCTACCTCTGCCTCCCGAGTGCTGGGATTAAAAGCGTGCACCACCACGCCCGGCTAGGTTATAATTTTTTAAAAAACATATATTTATTTGGGCTGAAGAGATGGCTTAGGGGTTAAGGCGCCTGCCTCCTAAGCCTAAGAACACTGGTTCCAAACTCCAGCAGTTCCAATCTCCAGGTCCCACATTTAGCCAGATGCAAAGTGACACAAGGGCGCAATGCTGCACTTGACCACAAGGGGGCGCACACATCTGGATTTCGTTCACAGCAGCTGAGAGACTGCTGGCACACCCATCTCTGTCTTCCTCTCTCTCTCTCTCTCTCTCTCTCTCCCTCCCTCCCTCTCTCTCTCTCTCTCTGTGTCTCTTTCCAAAAAAAATAAAAAAATAAAAATAAACATATATTTATTTGAGGGACAGAAAAGGGAGAGAGACAAAGAGAATGGGCACACCAAGGCCTCTTGCCACTGCACATGAACTCCAGATGCATATGCCACTCTGTGCATCTGGCTTTATGTTGAGTACTAGGGAGTTGAACCTGGGTCGTCAGGCTTTGGAAGCAAGCACCTTTAGCCACTGAGCAGTCTCTCCAGCCCAGATTATAGATTTTTGCATGAGATAAGAGCACAGTGTAGAACTGAGAATTTTAGCCACTTGACAACAGCTATACGAGTGTGCCACATCGGTGGTGAATCCTTTAGCTGCAGTCAAATCTGAGGTAACAATGGCCGGGCATCTTGCCAGGATGTGTTATCTGTTGCTGTGTAAGAACACACCATGGGCAGGAGAGATGGCTTAGCGGCTAAGGCACTTGCCTGCAAAGCCTAAGAACTCCTGTTCAAATCTCCAGGTCCCATGTAGCCAGACTCTAGGACTACAGAGTGAGTTCAGATCAGCCAGGACTAGAGTGAGACCCTGCCTTGATAAAACAAAATAAGAGTGGAGAAAGTGGACACCCTTGTCTTGTTCCTGATTTTAGTGGAAATGCTTGAAGGTTTTTCCTCATTTAGTTTACTGCTGGCTATAGGCTTGTTGTATGTAGCCTTTATGATGTTGGGATATGTTCCATCTTGTCCCACGTTTCTTCAGTACTTTTGTCATGAAAGGATACTGGCTTTGGCCAAATGCCTTTTCTGCATCTATTGAGATGATTATGTGATTTTTGTCCTTGAGGACATTTATATGGTATATTATATATGTTTATTTGCATATGTTGAATCATCCCTACATCTTTGGAATAAAGTCCGTGTGGTCCTGGCAAAAGATCTTTTTGATGTCCTCCTATATTCTATTTGCAAATATTTTGTTGAGTTTATCTATGTTCATCAGAGAGGTTGGTCTGTAATTTTCTTTCTTTCTTTCTTTCTTTCTTTCTTCTTTCTTTTTTTTCTTTTTTCTTTCTTTTTTTGGTAGGGTCTTAGGGTTGAGCTCAGGCTGACCTGGAATTCACTCTGTAGTCTCAGGCTGTCTTCAAACTTACAGTGACCCTCCTACCTCTGCCTCCTGAGTGTTGAGATTAAAGGCATATGCCTCCATGCCTGGCTAGGCCTGGGCTTTTTTTCAGTTGGGAGGTTTTTGGTTTTTTGTTGTTTTTTTGTTTGTTTGTTTGTTTTTTGTTGTTGTTGCTGCTGTTGGGTTTTTGAGGTAGGGTCTCACTGTAGCCCAGGCTGACCTGGAATTCACTGTGTATGTAGTCTCTGGCTAGCCTCGAACTCACAGCGATCCTCCTACTTCAGCCTCCCAAATGCTGGGATTAAAGGCGTGTGTCACCACATTTGACTTAAATATTTAAAAAAATACTTTATTTATTTATGAGGAGAGAGAGAATGAATGAATGGGAGCACCAGAACCTCTAGCCACTGCAGACGGACTCTTGACGTTTGCACTGCATTGTGTATTTGACTGTACGTGGGTACAGGGGAATCAAACTCTGGCCAGCACACTGTGCAAGCAAGTGCCTTTTAACTGCTGGCCACCACTCCAGCCTGTCTTCTTATTTCTTAATCTCTTTTTACCCTGCGTGTGTGTGTGTGTGTGTGTGTGTGTGTGTGTGTGTGTGTGTGTGTGTGTGTTGTATGTACATGAAGATGCAGATGCAAAGCCGGGCGTGGTAGTGCACACCTTTAATCCCAGCACTCGGGAGGCAGAGGTAGGAGGATCACCATGAGTTCAAGGCCGCCCTGAGATTACAGAGTGAATTCCAGGTCAGCCTGGGCTAGAGTGAGACGCTACCTCAAAAAAAAAAAAAAAAAAAAAAAAAAAAAAAAAATGCAGCACACAGATGCAGAGCCCAGTGCACACATGGGTGCTGGAAGAGAATAACAGGTGTCCCTCTCCATCACTAATCTGCTTGCTTTCCTTGAAACCAAATCTCTTCACTAATTCTACAATTTGCATGTTACATGAGCCCCACTGATTCTCTTGTCTCTCTTCTCCACAGGACTGGAGTTACTAGTGTGTGGCCACGCCCAGCTATTTACATGGGTTGTGGTGATTGGCCCTATCAGACCCCCATGCTTGCAGAGGAAGTGGTCTTAACTGCAGAGCCATCTCTCTAGTCCTCTTATTTATTTGCTTACCAAACTCTAGATGCATGAACCACGTTGGGCTTTCAGCTTTTAGGTGGGTATTGGTGAGTCCAGCCTGGGCCAACAGGTTTTACAAGCAAGCACTTTTAACTTCTGAGCCATGTCCCCAGCCTCATATTTTCTCATTTTTGATAACCATTTGAACCATGAAAGCTTTTCATTTTTTTTTAATATTTATGTATTTATTCATTTGCAAGCAGAGAGAGAGAGAGATACAGACATAGCTACAGAGAGAATGGGCATGCCAGGGCCTCCAACCACTGCAAATTCCAGATGCATGTGCCACTTTGTGCATCTGGCTTTATGCAGGCACTGGGGAATTGTTAGGCTTTGCAGGCAAGTGAAGGTTTTCTGCTCGGCACCAGCTTGATTTCTCAGTGACCTTGCTGCTCAGGCAAGTGAGGTCTTCAGCAATAGGGTTTTACCATCTGTTTCTCATGGGAATCCAAGGGCCTTGGCAATAGCCTGTAATGTTTTACCTCCCTGGCCAACACCTCACTGGAAGGTATCCCATCCCAGGCACTGAAAATTTTTCTAGTAGCAATCTATAGCTTCTGGATGTGCCATTATTCAAAAAAGTAGCTTTGCATAAGTCTTATTCAGAATATCTTGAATTTTGATTGACCCTCACCCCGCCCTTCTTTTACACATTCTCTTCCCCTGGCCTCACTTAGGCCTTTCCCCTCCCTGTGTTCTGTTCTTCTACTTTCATATATACAATACCATCCTCTTAAGTCCTTCCCTCTCCTCCCTCCCTTATTAGCTTTTTCTAACTTACTGGCCTCTGCTACCAAGTTTTGGTTCCAGCTCACACATAAGTCTATACATTTGTAATGAGGATCCACATAACGAGAGAGAACATGTGATGTTTGGCTTTCTGAGCCTGGGTTACCTCACTTAGTACAATCCTTTCCAGATCCCTCCATGTCCCAGAAAATTGCATAATTTCATTTTTCTTTACTGATGAATAGAACTCCATTGTGTAAATGTACCACATCTTTATTATCCATTCATCTGTGGAGGGACATCTAGGCTGGTTCCATTTCCTAGCTATTGTGAATAGAGCAGCAATAAACATGGTTGTGCAAGTATCTCTAAGGTAGTGAGAAGACTCCTTTGGATATATGCCTAGGAGTGCTATAGCTGGATCATATGGTAAATAAATAGATAAAAATAAAAAAAAATTTAAAGGCCAGTCTGCTGAGCTTGCCTTAAAAAAAAAAAAAAATGTGGTCTAGCTGGGCTTGGTGGTGCACATCTTTAATCCCAGAACTCGGGAGGCAGAGGCAAGAGGATCGACATGAGTTAGAGGCTGCCCTGAAACTACATAGTGAATTCCAGGTCAGCCTGGGCTTAAGCAAGACCCTGCCTTGGTGGGGGGGGGGAGACAACAGTGTTCTGTAATTCCAGCATTTAGGAGGCTGAGGCAGGAGGCTTAGGGGCCATTCTAAGGACTACATAGCCCAGGCCAGCCTAAGGTACAGACTAAGAGTACCTCAAAAGAAAATATATATATATATCAGGCATAGTGGTGCATACCTTTAATTCCAGCACTGGGAGAATACATAGTGAATTCCAGGTCAGCCTTGGCTAGAGCGAGACTGTACCTTGACAAAGCAAATATATATATATCCAGTAGCTATTGGGGGTTTTGGGGGGTTTCAAGGCAAGGTCTCACTCTAGCCCAGGCTGACCTGGAACTCACTTTGTAGTCCCAGGTTGCCCTCAAACTCACAATCCTCCTATCTCTGCCTCCTGACTGCTGGGATTAAAAGTGTGTGCCACCATGCCCAGCCCAGCTTTATTTATTGCTCATGTCAGGTGGGAGGAGGCAGCGTCTCTTGCCACTGCAAACAAATATCTGCTCAACTTTACGTGGGTGGCTGGGGAATTGAACACAGGCTGGCAGGTTAGGCAACCAATCGTCTTTAACTGCTGAGCCATGTCCCCAGCCCCTGTAGCTGTTTCTTTAGGTCAGAATCAGCAAGTCAGTGGTCCAGGCTGGTCTGTGTTAGCAGCTGTAGCTGGCTTTGCTGATCTTGCCCAGTGCCATTTAAGTCATCACTTCCTATACGTTGTTGTCCAGCAGGTGCCAGGGAGGCCTGACATCGTTAGAATATGCATTCTCTCAGGACACCTCCTTCACCAGTCCAACTGATTGAGAATGTGTTTGAGGGGCTGGAGAGATGGCTTAGCAGTTAAGGCACTTGTCTGCGAAGCCTAAGGACCTAGGTTTGACTCCCCAGAACCCACATAAGCCAGATGCATGTGGTGGTGCATGCATCTGGAGTTTATTTTCAGTGGCTAGAGGCCCTGGCGTGCCCATTCTATCTCTGCCTCTCAAATCAATCAATAAATGTGTTGGATGTTTCAGGAGCCAGTGACTTTCCGGGATGTGGCCGTGGACTTTACCCAGGAGGAGTGGGGGCAGCTGGATCCTACCCAGAGAACTCTGTATCGAGACGTGATGCTAGAGACCTTTGGGCACCTCCTCTCTGTGGGTAAGGCCTGCTTCCCAAACTGCGATGACTGAATCTTCCTGAGTCGTAGGTTGTAGCCTCTGGGATGGAGTGGGACACAGTCATGCGGGGCGCAGGGCTGGTTTCTTGGTTACAGAGCACAACCTTCTCTTGATTGCGAGGCGTCATGTGTCCTGATGGTCAAGAATCCGAGCTGCCTGAGCTGGCTCTTCCCCCACAGAGCACTCTCTGACTGCCTATGTCTTTTCCTGTTTCCAGGTCCTGAGCTTCCCAAACCCAAAGTCATCTCCCAGTTGGAGCAAGGGACTGAGCTCTGGGTGGCAGAGAGAGCAGTCACCGGGGATTGCCATCCAGGTGAGAACTCCATCAAGTGGGTCCCCTCGTGGGGGTATCCAGGCCACTGGAGATACACTTCATGGGAAGAGTCGTATTTCCTCCAGAGATGGGCTTCCCAGGAGTACTCGCGGCATGATTAATAATAGTCAGAAGGTAGCAAAACCAGGCAAGGGAAAAGGTGCCTGGGACAAGGTCCAAAGCACAAGTTTCCAGACCTCCACCTGTGCAGTCACGTGGGATGTGCTCAGTCCCAGCACTATGGCCTTACAGGCAAACGCCTTAACCACTAAGCCATCTCTCCAGCCACCTACCACCCCCCCCCCGTTTTTTGTTTATTTTGGTTTGCTTTTTACTCTATTTTTATTTGAGAGAGTTGCCAAAAGAGGCAGAGAGAGAGGCACACCAGGGCCTCTAGCCACTGCCAATGAACTCCAGAAGCATGTGCCACCTTGGGCATCTGGCTTATGTGGGTCCTGGGGAATTGACCTCTTGGTCCTTAAGCTTCACAGGCAAGCACTTGAACTGCCAAGCCATTTCTCCAGCCCCCCTTTTTTTTTTTTTTTTTTTTTTTTTTTTTTTTTTTTTTTGGTTTTTCGAGGTAGGGTCTCACTATAGCTCAGGCTGACCTGGAATTCACTTTGTAGTCTCAGGGTGGCCTTGAACTCATGGCGATCCTCCTACCTCTACCTCCCAAGCGCTGGGATTAAAAGCGTGCGCCACAGCACCCACCTTTTTTTTTTTTTTTTTTTTTTTTTTTTTGAAACAGGGTCTCACGTAACCCAGGCTGGCCTCAAAGTTGCTATGTAGCATAAGAATGACCTTGAATTTCTCATCCTCCTGTCTCCATTTCCTGAGTGGAAGGTTAAGCAAAGCAGGAAGAGCCTGGTAGCAAGACTTTGCCAAAAATAAATAAATAAATAAAAATTTTTAAATCTCACAGATTTATTTTCTTATACTTGTGGAAGTTATAGTCCAAAATGGCTCATCAGGACTGATATAAAAGTATATGTTGGAGCCGGGCATGGTGGCGCACGCCTTTAATCCCAGCACTCGGGAGGCAGAGGTAGGAGGATCGCCCTGAGTTCGAGGCCCCCTGAGAATACATAGTGAATTCCAGGTCAGTCTGGGCTAAAGTGAGAACCTACCTTGAAAAAACAAAACAAAAAAAAGTATGTGTTGGGGCTGTAGAGATTGCTTAGTGGTTAATGCACTTACCTGCAAAGGTTCAAATTCCAAGTACCCACATAAAGCCAGTTGCACAAAACAGAGCATGCATCTGGAGTTCATGTAGTCTCTGGAGGTCCTGGTGCTCCCATCCTCTCTGTATGCCTGTCTCTCTTGTATCTCTCTCTGCTTGCAAATAAATAAATAAAAATTAAATTGTAGGGCCGGGCGTGGTGGCGCATGCCTTTAATCCCAGCACTCGGGAGGCAGAGGTAGGAGGATCGCCGTGAGTTCGAGGCCACCCTGAGACTACATAGTTAATTCCAGGTCAGCCTGGACCAGAGTGAGACCCTACCTTGAAAAACCAAAAAAAAAAAAAAAAAAAAAAATTAAATTGTAGGGCTGGAGAGATGGCTTAGAAGTTAAGGCACCTCCTGCCAAGCCTAAGAACACCTGGATCTCCAGGTCCCACGTTTAGCCTGCTGCAAGCATGCAATGCCATGCTTGCCCACAAGGGGGCGCACGCATCTGTAGTTCATTCACAGCAGCCTAAATGGCCCTGGCGTACCCATGCACCCATTCTCTCTCTCTCTCTACCTCATCCTCTCTCTCTTCTCTCTCTCTGTCTCTCTCTGTCTGTCTCTCTCAAAAAAAAAATTTAAATTTAAAAGAAGTGTGGATTACTGTAAGGGTCTGAGTTTTTGATAAGTTGTGACAGCTTAAGAATAAGAAGCTAGTACATTTTTTTGGGGGGGTGGGCAGGTTTTGGTCCAGCTCAGGCTGACCTGGAATTCACTATGTATTCTCAGGCTGGCCTCAAACTCCCAGCAATCCTACCTTTGTCTCCTGAGTGTGTGTGCCACACCCAGCTGAAACTAGTACATTTTCACTTCTTTGCCAGTACTGGCCCAGGAATAAAGCTATGTGTGGGTATATTATTTGAGGTATTCATCATTTTTTGTTGTTGCTACAACAGTGTTCTTAACCAAAGCAGCTTAGGAAGGAGAAGTTTATTTTGGCTCATGGTTGAGGTTCTAGTCCATGTCGGGGAAGGCATGGCAGCGGGAGTTTGCGGTCACATTGTTCCTGCAGTTAGGAAGCAGAGAGAGATGAATACTGGTGCTTATCTCACCTGCCCTTTCATTCAGTCTGGGACCGTAGCCCGTGGAATAGTGTCGCCTCGTTTAGGGTGAGTCTCCGACCCAGATGTTGCTATGTGGTTCTAAATCCCACCCAGTTGACAAGACTAACCATCATAAGAGGGACCCAGGGGACTTTCTAGGGCGGGGTCCTAGGACCCCGTACCCGTAGCAGACACCCGAGGTGTTGGGAACGTGTTTCCTTATTTTTCCTACAACGGCTCAGCATTCTGTTTTTCCTATAGGCTGGGTGCTTGGACCTGAAAGCCACACGTCACTTAAGGGGCAAAGCCTTTTTGAGAAGGACCCGTCCCCTGTCACAGAAAGGGCAGGGTTTCCACGGGATGCGCCTTGTCCCTCCGTGACAAGAACAGATGGGGAGTACGAGGGCCAGAGCCCCACCTTCAGGGAGGACTGGGGGACTGGGGAGCAGCTGGAAGGCCTCAAAGAAGTACCAGTTCCGAGGGCAAGCGATGAACGGCTTGGACTTGGGGGAAACTGTGACCTTCGTTCTTACCCAGACCCATTACCAGAGACTCCTAAGACAAAGAACTCCTGTTCTTACGACTCACGAGTGAAAAGCTCAGAGTGTGAGTCAAGCTTACCCAGGCAGCAGACAGGCTCCCCAGGAACACAGCCCCTTGGTGGCAGTGGCTGTCACAGAGCCTCTCACCAGACTGTCTCTGTTACAGAACTCACAAAAAGCCAGGCGCAGAATAAACCCTACAAGTGCGCTGACTGTGGGAAGTCATTTAACCATAATGCCCACCTCACAGTGCACAAGAGGATCCACACGGGAGAGCGACCTTACATGTGTAAAGAGTGTGGGAAAGCCTTCAGCCAAAACTCCTCCCTCGTTCAGCATGAGCGAATCCACACTGGAGACAAGCCTTACAAGTGTGCTGAGTGTGGAAAATCTTTTTGCCATAGCACACACCTCACTGTCCATCGTAGAATTCATACAGGAGAGAAACCCTACGAGTGTCAGGACTGTGGGAGGGCCTTCAATCAGAATTCATCCCTGGGTCGGCACAAGAGGACACACACTGGGGAGAAGCCGTACACGTGCAGTGTGTGTGGGAAATCCTTCTCTCGAACCACCTGCCTCTTCCTGCACCTGCGGACTCACACCGAGGAGAGGCCCTACGAGTGTAACCACTGTGGGAAGGGCTTCAGGCACAGCTCTTCCCTGGCCCAGCACCAGCGGAAGCATGCCGGAGAGAAGCCCTACGAATGCCGACAGAGGCTGATCTTTGAACAGGCACCAGCTTTAACAAAACATGAATGGACCGAAACCCTCAGCTGTGACCCACCTTTGAGTCAAGATGAAAGGACCCAGCGAAGTGATCGGCCCTTTAAATGTAATCAGTGTGGAAAATGTTTCATTCAGAGCTCTCATCTCATTCGACATCAGATAACTCACACCAGAGAGGAAGGGCCCCGTGGACGCACCCGAAGACGGGAACCATCGTGTGGCCGGGGCTCAAAGCCCATTCGGCATCCACACTCAAATTCAGGAGAGAACCCTGTAGCCCAGGCAAAGCCAGGACAGCCAGCCAGCAGGGCACTGGCCTTGTTTGACCTCCATGAAATCAGGCAGGAGAAAAACCCTGTGCATGTTATTGGGGTACAAGAACCTTCCCTGTTATTTGACATGAGAGAATCCACATAGCAAAGAAACTCATCACATGACCTTTGAGCCACAATTACACACAGTGGTTAGTCTACCCAGTGTACTCGCAGTGAGAGAAGATGGCCTAATGCTGACGGGGACCTCTGACCTTTAAGACGTGGTGCTTCCCCCTACAGACTGGTTTTGTCTGGTTTTATTTTTGAGACAGGGTCTCATATAGCCCAGGCTAGGCTTGAATTTGCATGTATCCAGGGATGACCTTGAACTTCTGATCTTCCTGCCCCCACTTCCTAAGTGCTGGAGTTACAGTTGAGTTCCACCACACCCAGTGACAACAGACATTTTTTTGGCTTTTTTGTGGTTTGTTTGTTTGTTTGAGGTAGGCTCTCACTGTAGCCCAGGCAGATTTGGAACTCTGTAGCCCAGGCTGGCCTGGAACACACTGTAACCCTCCTACCTCAGCTGGAGAGCTGGGAACTACAGGCCTGAGCCAACATAACAGACATCTTAGGGTGTGTTCTCCATCAACCCAGAATGAGCTCGCCAGTGGTAAAACTTACATATATATATATGGCCCTATTTTTGTAAAGGATTGTTAAACTGAGAGTAATTTTGTAATAGAATGTGTACTGAGTTAATATGGCATCTTGCCATGTCCTTATGTTGGCCCACTTTCACCAGGAAATCTGAGGCAATAATATGTTACTGCAGACTGGTAAAACATCCTGTTTGCCACAAACATACCATAAGGGACATTCCTGTGCCAGATGTGATTTTCAGACTAGTAACTAACTCTTGTGAAAATTCTGAACAAAACAAAATGATACTGCGTTTCTGGGAAGTTCTGCCCAAATTCCAAATGTAAAAGAATTGGTTTATGTTTATGTTTGAGTTGGGATGGAATCTCAGTTTGTGTTCCACTGGGCTGAGTCACACCTTGTGATGGCTCACTGGGACCAGTGCGGGCACTCATGGTCATCACTGCATGCCTGACTCCTGTCACACTCCAGTTACACATACTGCTCCCCTCATTTCCTGACAAAGAAGCCCCCACAAAATTCTGTAACGTTCCATGGGGGAGTCATAGCCCCCATGAAAACCACTGCCTTGGGGCATCTAGTGGTACATAAGCCAGACATTCCCAACTGCAGTAGTTTTGCCCTCTGAGGCTATGTAAGAAAGGGTGCCGTTGGCATCTGGGTAGAAGCCAAGGTGTTGTTCAGCATCTTCCCAGTGTCCAGGGCAGCTTTTCAACAAGGAATCTTCTAGCCCCAAGTGTTAGTAGCACCAGTGTGCAGAAGCTCTAACACACCCTAATCCAGCACTAAAGTCAGCATTTTCTAAACTGTAAATGGATTGATCAAAGCTGTATTATCAGCCATGTAAGTTTGGCTTTAACAAATAGATTTATGAATTTATACACAATATTTATCAAATCTTCACCATTTTGCAATATGTATTTTTGGTGTAAAAAGTCCACTTTTTCTGAACAATCTTTCAGCATTTACATAGATATTTTTAAAGAAGAATGACAGCTTTTCACTGGGTCTTACGCCCACCTCCTCACCCCTTTCCTCCTTATATTTCATATCAAATCCAGAAATATTTCATTCATAGTTCTGAGTATATTTCTAAAAGGCTAGGTTATAAATATGTATAAACATACTGATCCACAGGGACAAAGCCATTTTCACATTAAGCTATCATTTGAGTTTTTGCCACATTAATGTTTGCACTGGTAGTTAATGCACCTGGTCCTGAGTTTGAAAGAAAGTTGTGTCCTGAGGTCATTGTTTATATTCTGTACCTGGTCATTGCAGAAAAGAAAAAAAAGATCAGGAAAGTTCTTCTGTTACACCTCAGATAGAACTATATTATTACATTTAAAACAATCTCATCAAATGTCTAGTTTTCAAGTGTTCCTGGTTACCTCGTGATTTTGTATTTATTTTATTCTAATCATAATCTAAACAAGATCAACACAGTACATTTGGTTAATATTTTTCTTTCTTAAATCTCTCTTAATTGTATTGTTTCTTAGTCTGTTGTTTATTATTTGATAACCTAAATTTTGTTTCCACTCAAGCCAGTCCATTGCAGCCTCCATTCTTTGCATTGGCAGACTGATGACTGGTTTGTCATCAAGCCACTGCGCTCCGGTGAGGCCCCTTTGCGTCACGTAACTCCTGCTCTTCTCAAAGCTCATCTCCCCACCTTGCCTGGGACCTCTGCAGGAAAACTGTTGGAAGGACTTCCTCTCAGCTGTCATCGCCAGGAACAGCGAGACTTTCGTAATTACGTGAAGCAGTGCATTCGACCTTGACCATTTTAATATCCACTATGGGAACGTCACCTTATCCGATTGCTCTCTTCCAAGTGTTCTCTTAAGGAAAGCTACACTTCCTGGCCTTGGTGCATGCAGTTCTTAATGTAAAAACAACATTGTGCATCGAATGTTATCATAACAAGAGATAAAAACCCAAGGATTTCAACCTGCTTTTTAACCTAAAATGAAGCAAGTTGCAGACTGTCCTTAACCTGCAGCTACAACTAAGTGCCTGTGCAGGGGGACGTGAGTCTGATGACCTAGTTACACAGAACACTTGCCTGTCAGTGTACAGCTTGAAGCGGTCATTCTTTCGTTTGGTATTTCCACTGCAGTCACATCTAGTGACACTGAAGCAGAAACTGGATAGAAGGAAAATGAATCGAGGTGCAGCTCAGCATGTGAAAAGCGGCTCCCAAAATGCACTGCAGGAGGATGGCGGGACCTGCCGGATGTGGGGCGGAAGAGTGGCCGTTGGGGAAGCACAGCGGCCGTTAGCACTGTCGGGTGGCTGAGCTTCACAGCTTGTAGCGTCTGGTTTTGCTCTTGAATGCTGGGATTGCCACAGCTGATGGGGTGTCCACCCGACACGGCCTGGGTTCTGGGATAGTTTGGATCAGCCTTTTGGTTCCTCTCTTTGGGTTCTACAAGAACCCTGCCAATACCTTGGGTTTGCTTTTCTACCCTGACCTTTTCCTCATGGTTATCATTCCGGGTCTGACTTCATAGCAGCCCAGCTTTTACACTTTGGCCTTTGTGTCTTTCGTTTCCGTAACTAAGACAAGAGACAGCTCCTGGCAAGCTGCCTCAGTGGTGGTTCTGCCAGGTGGTATTATTTTATAGATGAGAAAAAAGGTTGCACAGAACAAATGTAGCCATGGCTACACAGGTAGAAAGTAATAGAGTAAGAATTTAAAGCCGGGCATGGTGGTGGACACCTTTAATTCCAGCATTCAGGAGGCAGAGATAGGAAGATCACTATGAGTTCGAGGCCACCCTGAGACTACATAGTGAATTCCAGATCAGCCTGGGCTAGAGTGACACCCTACCTCAAAAACAACAAAAAGAATTTAATAAGAACATATAGTTGGCAGTGGCTGAAACAAATGAGGCTTTTTTTGTTCTTTGTTTTGTTTTTTTCAAGTTAGGCTCTCACTCTAGCCCAGGCTGACCTGGAACTCACTCAGTAGTCCTCGAACTCAAGACTGATCCTCCTACCTCCCTCCCAAGTGAGTGCTGGGATTAAAGGTGGGCACTACCATGCCCAGCTAAGTTGGGCTTTTTTGGAGGCTGAGATTTCAGTGACCCAGTTATGTCCAAGGCCATGTTTTCTTCATCTCAACCTTTCTCATGGTCATGGGCAGAATGCTAAAAGTTCAGTCTCTAATGAAGACTGGAAGAAGAGGCAACAGGACCGGCCAACACTCATCTCTTACAAGGTTTCAAATAAAGGCCTTTCTGGAGGAATGTATCACACACTTGTGACTTGTTGGCCAAGAATGGATCATGAAATCACTCATAATGAGGAGGCTTGGAAAAGTAGCATTTAACATTCTGAACTTTAGTGGATACAAGAGAGAAAGGTCAGCCGGGCGTGGTGGTGCATGCCTTTAATCCCAGCACTCGGGAGGCAGAGGTAGGAGGATCGCTGAGAGTTTGAGGCCACCCTGAGACTACATAGTGAATTCCAGGTCAGCCTGAGCCAGAGTGAGACCCTACCTTGAAAAAAAAAAAAAAAAAAAAAAAAGAGAGAGAGAGAGAAAGGTCTTAGGAAGTGGGAGACAGATAGGTGGCTTCGCTCCCCTTAATCACCTGTGCTTCCTGTTTCCTTGACGCCAGCTCTCCCCTTACTCTGCCCCCGCTGCTTCACAGAAACTCAAGACCACAACCAAGTGCCACTACCATTGCCTTAGCATGTGACCACTGAAGCTAGCCAATGTCCTTGCCCTACTCTGTCCCCTTGTTTCTGGTTCTGTCCTCCCCTCTACGTGTTGGGGCCCCTGGACATTGTCTAGGGGCCCATCTTACTCCAACGCCTTCCCAAGGTGCATCCACAACCCTGGTTTTGTGTTGCTCACCCAGTGTCTGAGTATGTTGTGCTTCTGACTTCAGGGCTGGATGGCAGCAGTCCGCTGTTATGACCTCCCCCAGATGTCTCATAAGTTCACTCAGCCTGTCCTGGAGAAAACTGGCCTTTCCAGATCTAAACTGGTCTCCCACCCCTTTCACCAGCCATCCCATCACTGAAGCCAAAAAAAATGAGCCTTTGGGGCTGGAGAAATGGCTTAGCGGTTAAGGTGCTTGCCTGCAAAACCTATGGACCCACGTGCAGATCTGCAGGTCCAGCCTAAGCCAGATGCACAAGGTGATGTGTGTGGAGTTCAACTGCAGTGGCTGGAGGCCCTAGCACGCCAGCTTCCTCTTGCCCTCGCTTTCACTTTCATAAAATAAATTACAAAATAAAAAGTAAGCCTTTGAACTTTCTTTGTACTTATTCTGCACTGGCAATCCTAGTGTTTTTACCATGTAGACATCAGGTCTGCTCACTTCCTCCGTCCTCACCACCGCTGTCAGTGAAGAAGTGAGAGACATGGGAACGTGCTGTCAAGTGGCCTAATCAGGATCTGAACCAGACTCCGCTAACCAGAAACCCACCTTTTCCCCCTCCTCCTCCCTGCCCTCTCAGGAATGTGGGGTTCAGGCTTGGAAGTGCAGATGGTTCATGGGGGACACTGCATAGGCAGTCTGGAAACCAGGCCTTGTTCCCCCCACGCACATTGGCTCCACAAGCAGGGTCTTATTTGGACATTTCTCGTAGCGGATGCTGGTGTGGGGCTGAAGCTATAGCAGTCCCACTGAGAGAGGGAGA
The DNA here is from genome assembly GCA_036365145.1 of Orientallactaga sibirica. Lineage (NCBI taxonomy): Eukaryota > Metazoa > Chordata > Mammalia > Rodentia > Dipodidae > Orientallactaga > Orientallactaga sibirica. Next base: position 176,204 of record JAEOAD010000605.1, read on the forward strand.
GGCTGGACAGGAGCAGGAGACAGGTCTGCACACTTTCAGTTCACATGTAGGTATGAGCTCCCTGCTGATTTCCTGGTAGATACCTTGACACAGATAAACTCCTCAGAGGGAATGACCTTAAACTAGGATGGGGCTAATCGTGTTTTTATCCCTTCTTGAAGGTAGCATGAGTTCTTTGCAGCAACACTTGTGAACTAAAGTATGAACATTAATTTCAAATTTAATCTTCATACCTCAACCATCCAGAGATGATCATTGCCATTAAGATTTTGCAAGTTTTCCTTGAAGTTTGTTCTTAAATATGCTTACACACACACACACACAGAGTATCATGAATCTTCAACATAAGACTTATATGCATAGTATGGTTTTGTGTTTATAATTTCAGGGTTTTTCCTGGCTCTCTTGTAACGCTTGCTTCTTACTATATTTTGAGCATTTTCTGTCTTAATGAATTTCATATGGCTTTATTTAACTTCTGGAGGATTCTAACATTATGGCTTCCACCTAGTTTTTTTTTGTTTGTTTGTTTGTTTGTTTGTTTGTTTGTTTGTTTGTTTGTTTGTTTGTTTTGGTTTTGCAAGGTAGGGTCTCACTCTAGCTCAGGCTGACCTGGAATTAACTCTGTAGTCTCAGGGTGGCCTCGAACTCTCGGCGATCCTCCTACCTCTGCCTCCCGAGTGCTGGGATTAAAGGCACATGCCACCACGCCTGGCTTCCACCTAGTTATTTTGCCAGCTTCTGTGGAGGACAGTTTATCAGTCCCTAAGGTGCAATCACATGAACCTTTTGTCACAGCAAAGGTGCTAGGAATGAATCCTATAGGATGTGTTTACACACATGCAGACTGCGTACAGGGTTTTCACTATGCTGTTGATCTTTAAAGTCTCAAAGCAACATTCGTGTCTACCATAGAGAACTAGATTTTATGGTAAAATAAGGATCACAACCATATGGAGACTGTCCTTATGTATTAATGTGGGAGAAAGCTCCAAGACACTCTACGTGAAAACAGCGAAGTATAAAACTACAGTGTGTTTTCATGTCTGTAAAAAGGAAACCTTTTCCTATTTACACACATGAATATAATATCTGAAAGTAAAAAAGCAAGCAGTTTTACTGGTTGTCCTTGGGGAGAAGTAGGAGTGTGCAAAGACAAGGAATAATTGCCACCATATCTTTTTATATTTTTGGAATTTTAAAACATGTAAAAGTATTACCAGTTTTAAAAAATAAATGTAACATAAATCTCAAACCTTTTAAATTAAAGTAAGTTTTATAATTTGTTTCACTGTTTACCGACTGTCTCCCCTGCTAGAATGCCCACAGGAGCAGTGACAACTGTATGTCTTTGTGGCATCTGAGTATGTGTGTTTTTGAATATTTTATTTATTTGAAAGAGAGAGAGAGAATGGGCATGTCAGGGCCTCTAGCCACTGCAAATGAACTCCAGACACATGCACCACATTGTGTATCTGGCTTGACATGGATACTGGGGAATCAAACTGTGGTCCTTAGCCTTTGCAGGCAAGCACCTTAACTGCTGAGCCATCTCTCCAGCCCTGATTTTTTTTTTATTTTTGAGGTAGGGTCTCACTCTAGCCCAGGCTGACCTGGAATTCACTCTGTAGTCTCAGGGTGGTCTCGAACTCATGGCAATCCTCCTACCTCTGCCTCCTAAATGCTGGGATTAAAGGCGTGTGTCACCTCGCCCAGCTCCTGAATATTTTCTATTTATGTGTATGTACGGGCACACTAAGACCTCTTGCCACTAAAAATTAACTACAGATGTGTGTGCCATGTTTTGCATCTCACTTTACATAGACACTGGGGACCCAGACCTAGACCAGCAGGCTCTATAAGTAAGCACCTTTAATTCCCCTTTAAGTCCCCTCAAGTCCCTGAGCATTTTGTCGTTGTTGTTGTTGTTGGGGTTTTTTTGTTTGTTTGCTTTTGTTTTTTGTTTTTTCGAGGTAGGGTTTCACTCTAGTCCAGGCTGACCTGGAATTCACTATGTAGTCTCAGGGTGGCCTCGAACTCATGACGATCCTCCTACCTCTGCCTCCCGAGTGCTGGGATTAAAGGCGTGCGCCACCACGCCGGCATGCCTGCATTTTTTAATTCATGAAAGACAAAATTAATGGACTCTGAAACTTCAGTTTCACATAATACTATTATTTTGATCCTTCCCTCCCCTCCGCTGCCACCTTCCCAAGCTCTTGAAAAAGGTAAAGCTGGGCATTCTTAGCTGGGTAAAGTTTACAGAAGTGATTTTAAGGTCTGGATTCTTGCCCATACTCTAGGACCTTTGTGACCTGACTGTGCTTCTACACCTCACCTATGGCTCACTCTCCACCTGTCGTACTCCCTGCCCCTGTTGTCACTGACTGGATTACAAACTGAGCTGTCAATCCCAGAGGTCCTCCCTGGCCACCTGGTCAAAAATAGGTACCACATCCACCCACATTATGTACTTCTCGCATTTGAAAACACTTGTTATTCATCACAGGCCACATTTCATGATGTGTTGTACGGCACACGGGATTTATCAAGTGAGTGAACAAACAACCTTCCTCAGGAGGCACTCTGACTCCTGCTCCCTTTTCCAGATAGGAAACAGATCCTGAGGTGACTAGACCAGAGTGGTGAAAGGGGGTTTGGTCCTGTGTGTGACAGAGCCAACATCATGGAGAACATGGAGAAGGAGGCTTAAGGCACCAGGCAAATCAAATCAGGGCGCTAAGGGTCTATTCAGTACCCTTCCCTCTGTGGGCAGGAACAAAAGGCTTCCTTCCCTCCACAGGGTCGGAGGAAATCAAGACTGATGTACTACCAGGTTTGTTTTATTTGTTTTTTCGCGTTTTGATGTAGGGTCTCGCTGTAGGCTAGGATGACCTGGAATTGACTCTGTAGTCTCAGGGTGGCCTCGAACTCACAGCGATCCTCCTACCTCTGCCTTCTGAGTGCTGGGACTAAAGGCGTGCGCCACCGTTGCCCGGCCAGTATTTTTCTTCAGAGCACCTGCAGTCCCTATCAGTGGCTGCTATCAGTGAAGTCTGAGGCTGCAAACGGTTACAGCGTACACAGTTCGCTTTGGAGCTCAAAAACAGCCCAAACCAGAGGGGAACTATGGCAAGTAATGGAGCTGTCCCTGGTGCTGAAGTGGCCTAGTCCTGAGCCGTCCCTCAGGGTTAGGATGAGTTAGCGGACTGGTTAAACTCAAATACAATTACAGGCACTGTGGCTCACTGCGCATTCTTACTATTCACAAAGCCCTGGTTTCCATCCCTGGCACGAGAAAATAAGTATAAAAGGTTACAGACGCAGTTTTCTGGTCACATCAGCCTTTTTTCTTGTTTCTCGTGTTCAGGAGCTAAATGAGGTGGATTAGCACCTTACAGGAAAACCTTTTGTGGACAAGTTCTTATATTATTTTTGGTGGTGGTGGTGTTTTTCGAGGTAGGGGCTCACTCGAGCTCAGGCTGACCTGGAAAGCTCTATGTAGTCTCAGGGTGGCCTCGAACTCACGGCGGTCCTCCTACCTCTGCCTCCCAAGTGCTGGGATTAAAGGCGTGCGCTACCATGCCTGGCTTTATTATTATTTATTTGCAATGAGAGGTGTGTGTGTGAGAGAGAGAGAGTGTGTGGCCAACAGCATTGTCTCCCTGACTTACCTTCCTGATCCTTGGCCCACCGAGCTCAGAAAGTGTCTTGTACGAAGTGCCCTGCCATGTTCAAAACAAGGAATTACAGCAGTTCCCTGAAGACATATTAGCATGACTTTTCCCCATGATATACATTTACTGTTCCCATAAGCTATGCATACTAACAGTATTTACTGAAAATAAGATGCATACTTTCACTGAGCTTGCATTCTTTGAAAAACAACACATTGTTTTAATAACCTTGTCTACAACAACCTTACTTGAGCTGTGCTGTGCTGTGCTGTGGGAAATATCTCAGTTCCCTCCAAGACCCCCAGCCTCTCCCTGCAGAAGTTTCAACTAGAGGCTGGGTGTGGTGCACACCTTTAATCCCAGCACTCAGGAGACTGAAGTAGAAGGATCACTGTGAGTTCAAGGCCAGACTGAAACTACATAGCGAATTCCAGGTTAGTTTGGGCTAGAGAAAGTCCTGAACACACAAACACACAACACACAAAAGAGAGAAAATGAGCCAGCCATGATGACGCACACCTTTAATCCCATCTCTCAGGAGGTAGAGGTAGGAGGATTGATGTGTGTTCGAGGCCAACCTGGGAGTACAGAGTGAGTTCCAGGTCAGCCTGGGCTAGAGTGAGACCCTACCTTGAAAAAAACAAAATAGAAAGTGATGACTTTGATATATTCACTTCAGCCATGTCCTCACCTCACTTCCTTGTATTCAGGCCTTGTCGTGTGGAGTCATTCTTATATTTATTTCTTTTCTCTTTGTGTAGCTGTGTGTGCACATGGTGTGTGTGTTTGGGGGGTGCATGCCACTGAATACATATAGAGGTCAAAGGACAACCTTAGGTGTTGAGTGTCACCTTCTACCTTGTTTGAAGCAGGGTTTCTTATTTTAATACTTTATTTATTATTTATTTGAGAAAGATGCTGAGAGAGAATGGGCAGGACCTCTAGCCATTGCAAACAAACTCCAGATGCACGTGTCACCTTGTGCATCTGGCTTTACATGGCAACTGGAGACTCAAGCCCAGGACCATACTCAAGCACCTTAACCACTGAGCAGTCTCCCCAGCCCTGAAGCAGGGTTTCTTGTTTGCCACTGCATTTCTTAGTCAAGCTGGCCTCTGAGCTTCCAAGGACTTTCCAGTTTCCACTTCCCATCTCACCATAGGATCTCTGTGATTTCTGACATTTATTACTGCATTTGGCTTTATATGGGTTCAAACCCCAGAACCCACATAAAAATTCAAGTGTGGGGCTGGAGAGATGGCTTAGCGGTTAAGCATTTGCCTGTGAAACCTAAGGACCCCGGTTTGAGGCTCAATTACCCAGTACCCATGTAAGCCAGTTGCACAAGGTGGTGCATGGATGTGGAGTTTGTTTGCAGTGGCTTGAGGCTCTGGTGCATCCGTTCTCTCTCTGTCTCCCTCTTTCACTCTCTCTGTTTGTTGCTAGTAAATAAATAAAAATAAACAAATTTTTTTAAAATGTCAGGTGTGCTGGGCGTGGTGGCGCACGCGTTTAATCCCAGCACTCGGGAGGCAGAGGTAGGAGGCCACCCTGAGACTACATAGTGAATTCCAGGTCAGCCTGGGCTAGAGTGAAACCCTACCTTGAAAAATCAAAAAAAAAAAAAAAAAAGTCAGATGTGGCTGGGTGTGGTGGTGCATGCCATGAATCCCAACACAGAGGCAAAGGTAGGAGGATCCCTGTGAGTTAGAGCCCGCTCTAGGACTACAGAGTGAGTTCCAGGTCAGCCTGGGCTACAATGAAACCCTGCCTCAAAAAAAAAAAAAAAAAAAAAAACTTAAGCTGGGCATAGTGGCGCATGCCTTTAATCCCAGCACTTGGGAGGCAGAGGTAGGAGGATCACTGTGAGTTTGAGGCCACCCTGAGACTATATAGTGAATTCCAGGTCAGCCTGAGCTAGAGTGAGACCCTACCTCGAAAAAAAAAAAAAAAAAAAAAAAAAAGTCAGATGTAGGGAGCGAGCGTTGGGGTAGACAGACAGGCTTGCTAGCCAGCCAGTGTAACCTAATTGGTGAACTCCAGGCCAGTGAGATGCCCTGTGGGGCCCATTCAAAATAGATGAATATCAGGGGCACTGCTGCCCAGAAGATGGAGCATGTGCCGAAGCCCACAGCTGCTCCCCAGACCTCGGTCAGCCACGGAGGTCCACACGGAGGATGCACTTGCATGTGCTTGGTGGAGGGATGGCTTTGGCAAGAACAATTTCCACATAAGCTACCAGTGGATTCCTGAGTGATGGAAGTCCGACCGTGTGTGAGGAGTGAAGGCGACGGTGACAGCCACACAGGTCAGCCATTGGTGAGAGACTAGACGGAAGTGCAGGCCTCGTGCTGGATTGGCCCGGTAGGAGGTTGACCAGCCAGCAAGGACAGAGCAGCCAGAGTACAGTCTTTTGGATAGGAAACAAATGAAGCTTTTCTGGTATCTGAAGTTCAGGGGGAGGCGGGGATCAGAGTCCTTCCCTGTTGTCAACAGCATGGTCTGAGGACAGATGGTTTCTGCTTGACTTAACTCTCTGGTTCTGGCACACTGAGCTCAGGAGGAAGTGTGCTGCACACAGCACTTCCCGCGTTCAAAACAAGGGACGACTGCAGTTTCCCCGAAGATGTGCCCCCCCACGTTATCTATATTTATTGTTCCCATAAGTTATGCGCAATAAGAATATTTACTGAAACAAGATGTGTACTTTGGTTGCTCTTGTAATTTTTTTTTTAAAACAACACTTTTTTTTTTTTTTTTTTTTTTTTTTTTTTTTTTTTGGTTTTTCAAGATAGGGTCTCAGGCTGGCCTCATACTCAGCAATCCTCCCACCCCTGCCTCCCGAGTGCTGGGATTAAAGGCGTGCACCACCACACCTGGCCTGGATTTTGTTTTTACATCCTTATTTTACTTCTTGAACTCTGCTAATAAAAAATGATGACATCAAATTAAAAGAGAGAGTAATGGAGAGAAGGAGGGGATATGATGAAGAGTGGAGTTGTGAAGGGGAAAGGAGGGAAGATATCATGGTTTACTGTCTGTAAGTATAGAAGTTATCAATAAAAAAATTTTGGGGCTGGAGAGATGGCTTAGTGGTTAAAGCGCTTGCCTGCAAAGGCCAAGGACCCAGGTTCAATTCTCCAGGTCCCACGTAAGCCAGATGCACAAGGTGGCTCATGTGTCTGGAGTTTGTTTGAAGCAGCTGGAGGCCCTGGCATGCCCATTCTCTCTCTCTCCTCTCTCTCTCTAATAAATAAATAAAAATAAATAAATCCTTTAAAAAAATTTTTTTTAAAGCTGTAGTAGTGCGGGACTGAGGCACTTGCCTGCAAAGCCTAACAACTCAGGTTTGATTCCCCAGTACCCACATAAAGCCAGATGCACAAAGTGGTGCAGGTGTATAGAGTTCGTTTGCAGAGGCAGAAGGCCCTGGCATGCCCATTCTCTCCCTCTCGCTCTCTCTCTCTCTCTTAAATAAATTAATAAATAAATGCTTCCAAACCATCCCGAGGCACTTCCCAGATTTATTCTTCCTCGCAAGACCAGAGGACCTCCAACTGTTTTTTTTTTTTTTTTTTTTTTGTTTGTTTTGTTTTTTTGCCTTTGTTATTTATTGTTCGCCTTTGTGCACCATGTACAGATTGCCAGTGGGCAGTGAGCTGCATGGACTCTGCAGGGACAGCAGGGCAGAACCTCGGACTATGATTCCACTGGAGTGTAAGCACGGCAGCAAGAGGAAACCCATGAGGGCTCAGGGTTCTCACTTTACCTTTTGGGTCGCCCCTGGAAAGATGTAGTCTGGTAACCTGGGCAGAGAGACATTGATTGACTGATTGTTACTCCCCGGAGCAGCTGGAAGACCCCAGGCACTGGGAGAGTCTTGAGTCTTTTCCCTCGGCAGTCCCGGAGTGTGGAGTTCAGAAGACTTGAACAGATTGCCGTGGCTCCTACCGAGAATTTGAGAGGGTCTGTAGGACGGAATCCGTGAAATGATGGAAGCTGCTGGATCCTCTATGCAGAGGCCAGGCCCGTGGGGTGTATGCACTGCCACTATGGGAGTGTGTCTGTACACATCCCTAGGACTGTAACTTTTTTTTTTTTTTTGGTTTTGCAAGGTAGGGTCTCACTCTGATCCAGGCTGTAGGACTGTAACTTTTTACAACCCCTCATCCCTCATTCACGCACCCACAGTCTACACACAGGTTTCCTCAGCCCTCACCCAACTGCAGGACATCCAACTTCTCGCGCTCAGGCCCGCAGCCGAAACCTCCACTCACAGCCACCTCCACCCAGCTCTGGTCCCTGCAGCAGGCCGGTGCGCCGGGACTACAGTTCCCAATGGCCCCCGGGGCGCGACGCTGCGCTTTCTGGGTCCTGTAGTACCAGTTGAGGAGCGCTGCGGCCAGGGGCCTGCGCGCTGGGCGTGCTGGGAGTTGTAGTCCCCGGGCGCAACCGCGCAGCTGGGGTTAGTCCGGGACCCGCGCCTCCGGCAGTGTCTCCCGGGCGCCCGGCCGCGGTGGTTTTGCTCCGGCTGCGAACGGCCGCGGCGGTCAGAGCTACACGGAAAGGCCTTGCGGAGAGAGTCCCGTCCCGGGCCATGAGGTAGACGCCTGGCGGCCTGTGCGCACAGACAGCTCGGCAGCGACATGTGGACCCAAGTGTGGGGACGCGCGAGCGACAGGTGAGCAAGGAGAGGCTGAAGCGCGGGCGGACACAGGGAGTGCTTGACCAGATTCGGCAGGTGGGTTGTGAGGCGAGCTGGTGGGCGTGTGACTGTGATCTCAGGAGTGACCGGCATTGCCCCGTGTGTTTGCGATGGTGACCAAGGTCAGGAATGACTGTGGTGGCGTAATGATGCACAGTCGTGCAGTTGAGAGCTTGCCTTTGCGTCATTTAACTACTCATGGGAGATACTGAGATGTGTGTGTGTTGAAGGAACATTGACAAACTGGAGGAAGGAGGGAGGGAGGATATATGACTATGAGAATGAATGAGATTTTGTCGGGGGGGGGTCTCACTCTGGCCCAGGCTGACCTGGAATTCACTATGTAGTCTCAGGGTGGTCTCGAACTCAAAGCAATCCTCCTACCTCTGCCTCCCAGGTGCTGGGATTAAAGGCGTGCGCCACCACGCCCAGCAATTTTTAATTAATAATATAATTACTTAATTTGTGAGATAAAGAGGCAGACATTTGTGAGATAAAGAGGCACACCAGGGCCTCTAGCCGCTGCAAATGAACTCCAGATGCATGTGTCACCTTGTGCATCTAGCTTATGTGGGTCCTCCACATACATGCATTTGCTTTACATGGGTACTGGGGAATCGAACCCAGGTCGTTAGGTATTGCAGGCAAGTGCCTAAACCGCTGAGCCATCTCCAGCCTGGTTTGGGGTCATTTGTTTGTTGGCTTATTACTTGCTTTGATATGGGATCTCATGCACCCCACACTGGCCTCAAACTTGCTGTGTAGCTGAAGCCATCTTCCCAGCCCCCTTAGCTGGAAAACTTTAAAGCAACTTTTTCCTCTGTTTTGTGTGTTTGGTTGGTGGGTTTTATTTTTAGAGGTAGGGTCTCTCTCTAACCCTGGCTGATCTGGAACTCACTCTGTAATCCCAGACTAGCTTTGAATTCACAGAGTCCCTCCTATCTCTGCCTCCCAAGAGCTGGGATTAAAGGTGTGCACCACCACACCTGCCTAAAAAAAAAGTTTATCTTGTGATGTGCTCCACCATGCCCTGCTCCCCCTCTGTTTTCATATAGAACAGGAAGAAGGTGTGATGGAAGTTTTGAAAGCCAGCATAAAGAACCATGCTCAGCCCTGAGTGGGCACTGTCCTGGTCCTCAGGATCATCTGTCTCTGTGAGAGTGAATCACATCTCCAGGTGAGAGGGGGTACAATTAGGGAAAGTAAAAAAGGCAGGAAAGTCTGCACTTGCTAGATGATACGATTCCTTATCTCTTGCCTAGTTCCCTAGACCTGTTTTTCCACAAACAACCAGGACCCCTCCTGGGAGGGAGTCTTTCATAGGATTTAAACTTTGTGGTTGGTCACATTCAGCCCCTGGAACTTGGTGTCAGGGCTAGCCTCTTCCTGAGACGGCCCCTATCCCTAACCAACCAGCTGGCCCTCTGGTTCACCTGAGCCAGAAGATAGCGCACCACTGTAAGGTTATAAATACCTTTGCAAGGGGTGGGCAGGCTCTCTGACCACTTGGGAACGTCCAGCTGTGGGTTTTTCCTTAGCTGGGCCTGGGCTGGCCCAGCCAGGTTGAGCGGAGGGGAGGTTCCCCTAGCCCTTACTCTCCACCTGGGTTTTTTTTTTTTGTTTTTTTTTGTTTTTGAGGTAGGGTCTCACTCTAGCCCAGGCCGACCTGGAATTCACTCTGTATTCTCAGGGTGTCCTTGAACTTGTGGTGATCCTCCTACCTCTGACTCCTGAGTGCTGGGATTAAAGTCGTGGGCCACCACGCCTGGCTCACATGGGTTCTTATCCCCGCCAGCTCCCCACATGGCAGGAGCTCCTTGAACTTTCTTCTCTCTTTTTCCATGCTTTTTTCCAGGCCCTCCACATGGGATCTCTAGCCACATGGATACTTTTCCTGGGCTCTGTACTTCCCTCAATAAATATAATAATTTAATAATTATCCTTGTCTTTTTTATTCAATTTTTTGATTAAAATTAGAAGTGAACCTAGGGTTTGGGGTTCAAGGACTTTGCTAGGCCCTGAGCACCCCATTACACAGGCCTCAGGCCTCCCCTCCCTCTTTCCAGGTGATGACTGTGACATTCCTGCAGACGAAGTTCTGAGGCTCCAACCATCCTGTGTCTCACCAAGCACTGCTACCCAATGGCCGTCCCCAAGTGCCCCTTGAGCCCAGTTCCCTGGGAACAGGACAGCTTCCTTCAGGTGAAGGTGGAAGAGGAGGAAGAAGCCAGCTTCCTCCCAGGCCAGGAATCCAGCCATAGCCTTACCGCCCAGCTTGAGGCCGCGCGCCTGCGCTTCCGGCACTTCCGCTATGAGGAGGCATCCAGCCCCCATGAGGCGCTGGCCCGCCTGCAAGAGCTGTGTCATGAGTGGCTGCGGCCAGAGTCCTGCTCCAAGGAGGAGATGTTGGAGCTTCTGGTGCTGGAGCAGTTCATGGGTGTGCTGCCTCCTGAGATCCAGGCCTGGGTGGGAGCCCAGTGCCCCAAGAGCGGAGAGGAAGCTGCTGTGCTGGTGGAGGGTCTGACTCAGCTGCTGGACAAGAGAGGTAAGGGGGACTAGCAGGCAGGTGTTTACAGCAGAGCCTGGGCTGTAATGTGGGCATGCAGGCTGTGGTGTGGGGCCACTTGTACTTATTCTCACGTCTATACCCTAGCCACAATTATGAGGTTATAATTGAAATACCCACCTTTGTGTGGGACTCCTGAAATTTGCCTGGCATAGGCTGAACATGAAGTTATACCTGTAGGATAACACGTTGAACTCCCTGACAAACAGACTCTTATCAGTTAGTTTCCTCAGTGCTATGACAAATACCTGAAAGAAGCAACTTAAGGGAGGAAGGAGTTTCCTTGGCCCATCATTTCAAGGGATATCAGTTCATCATGGCCGTGGGAGCAGGTTAAGCTGTGGCGGCTGGAACATATGGTAGAGCTCCTTATATCTTGGTAGACCAGAAAGCCAAAAGCTCCAGCCAGAACTGGATGTAATATAATCCTCAGGGTCTGCCCCCACCAACCTACTTCTGCTAGCTGGGCCACATGTCTCAAAGGATCCACCACCTCCCAAAATAGGGCAACCAGTTGAGGACTAAGTATTCAAAACATGAGCCTGTGGGACATTTCATATGTAAACATAAAACAGACCTCTGCAGAAGAGGCAGCTGGGTCCTTCCTTAGCCCATCAGCTGTGCCAGGCAGAGGTCCCACCGATAGGAAGGAGAGGAACGGGTCCCTTCCTCCTACTGCATTGGCAAAGGCGATAGAGAGAGGGCAACGAGTGCTAGAGGAAGGGCTCCAGGCTGAGGGCACAGGGGGCAAAGACTCAGCAGTGTATTTGGACCGGTGCATTTTGGGAAGAGAAAGTGGGAGCAGGAAAGGGAGAGAAAATGTCCAACGGGTGGCTAGGGAGGCTGAGGAAGATGGGGAACTGGAGGAGGATTTCCAAAGCCAAAGTCCCGACCTTACTTGGTCTCTCTGTGCTAACTCTGATCTGTACCAAGTACTCCTCAGCTGGGCCTCGGTTTCCTCATCTGTGGTGGCACCACGGAGTACCCCCTTCTGGAGTGAAAACGGGGTGATAGAAGTCACACACCACACCTGGACCAGCATGTAGCAAAGACAGCAGCCCTGCAAAGCAGATGGGTAAATTGAGGCCCAGATGAGAACGAGATTGGTTGAGGCTTTAGAACTGGCCTGCTCAGTGCCTAGTGGTAGAGCAGCGGCTGTAACTCTGGGCTCCATCAATAAATGTTGGCAGGCAGAGTATCCTCAGGCACTCTTTGCACCCAGGAAGGACTTGTCAGGGCTCTTGTGCCTCCTGAGAGCTTGGGAGGCCAGGTGGGTACATTACTCACCACCACCAGCAGGTCCCTGCCCAGGGTTCTGCTGTGGGAAGTTTCACCGTCACGGGCATCTGGATTGATTCCTTATTCAGCCAGTCGTCACAGCACCGGCAGACCCATCTGACCCAGAGACTGAGTGTGAGGGACAGAGTTGGACTTCACGGAGCTGAGCCCTTAGGAGAAGTGCCTGACTAGGACCAACCTCCTGGGCTCTCACTTCTTTCCTATCAGTTCCACCTGAGGGTTTGCCGTCTCACTTAGCGAGGTCAGGACCCCTAGAGGGGGGTGGGCTTGGTAGGTAAGGAGAAAGGAGAGCAGTGATGCAGTTTTGGGGTGTGGGAAGACGGCCCTACACCCTTTGGTCTAGAGTACATTAAAGGAGAAACTTCCATTGGGAAGAGGCCACATGTCCCCTTACAGAGTGACGGGGGGTGGGGGGGAGGCACATAGGGTGTCTTGGTATGGTGAGCTATGACAGAGGAGAAATGACAATGTGGTTTGGATGATCTCAGGATGGGAGCCAGGAGCTGAGCCTAAAGAGGCAGACTGCAAGCAGGGAAGTTCAGAAGAGTCAGGGCCACAAGAGGCAGCCACTAAAACCCTCATGGGAGGCGGTTCCCCCGAATCCACCTTCGTCAATGTCAATGCCTGTGAACCTGAGGACAGCTCAGAGAGCCAGGCAGAGCTCTTAGGGGCAAGCTGGATGAGGTCTGCTGCCCAAGAGATGGACTTCAAAAGAGCTCTGGGCCCGCGCTGGGATGTCCAAGAAAACCAGGCTGGCCATGAGTCTGAGGCTTCAGGAAGCAGTTCCAACGGGTGGCCAAACGTCCCCTGCCAAGAGACGGCTCCTTCAGAGCAGAAATACAGTCCATCAGACAGTTATGGGACAACGCACACATACACAGGGAAGAAGCCCTCCAGGTGTGCTAAATGTAGGAGAACATTCCAGAACACCTCAGCCCTGGAGGCCCACCAGAAGAGCCACTCTCACAAAACACCTTATGCCTGCATCAAGTGTGGGAAGGCCTTTAGCCGAAGCACCCACCTTGCCCAGCACCAGGTTGTGCACACGGGGGCAAAGCCCCATGCCTGTAAAGAATGTGGCAAGGCCTTCAGCCGAGTCACCCACCTGACCCAACACCAGCGCATCCACACCGGGGAGAAGCCGTACAGGTGTGAGGCCTGTGGCAAAACGTTCAGTCGCAGCACCCACCTCACCCAGCACCAGCGGGTGCACACGGGGGAGCGGCCCTACGAGTGCAGTGAGTGTGGCAAGGCCTTCAGCCAGAGCACCCACCTGACCCAACACCAGCGCATCCACACCGGGGAGAAGCCGTACAGGTGCGAGGCGTGCGGGAAAGCCTTCAGCGACTGCTCGGCACTGATCAGGCACCTGAGGATCCACTCGGGCGAGAAGCCCTATCAGTGTAAGGTCTGTCCAAAGGCCTTCACGCAAAGCTCCTCCCTCGTGGAGCACCAGCGGGTCCACACGGGAGAGAAGCCCTATGAGTGCAGGGACTGCGGGAAGGCCTTCAGCCGCAGCTCGGCGCTCATGGTGCACCTGAAGGTCCACATCACCACGCTGCAGTGACTGGGAGCTCCCGAGCAGAGGGAAACCCTGAATCCCCCAAGAGCCACGAACAAGATGGGTTGACAACGACAAGGTGCCTAAGGGAAGGCTGTGTTGGAAGACCTGTGTGAAGTCTCCTGATGAACACAGAGATTTGGGCCAGCTAGCAGTGTTTCCAGAAGGTTCCTGCTGCCTTCCATATTCCACTCAGACTGATCCCAGAGAGAGGACAGCTGAGCTGTGGATTTGTGTTGGGCTTTCAGGGCCAGAGTTAAGTGAAGTATCTTGTCAGGGCTCGAAGGCCCCAGACACTCTGGACAGGGGACCCCAGGTCTGTGTTTCCACGTGGCTGCCATTGCCAGTTTCCCCCGCTGCTCAGCGCAGAAGGGACGCACACCCATCCCTGCCTCTGTGCCTTCACAGCCACCTCCACTCCACATTAACTCGTGCCTAACTCCAAGGCCAACTTGTGGGTTTGCTCTCCTATGAAGCCATCACACCCTCCCTATCTTTCACGTTCTCCCGAATTTAGTCTGCTGCTTGGCTCTGCCCTCACACCTCAGCCTCCAGTCCCCTTGTTACCTCAGGCTCATCCCTGCTCCTGCCCCCTTCTCCACTGTTTTCTGTGAGCCCGCAGCACTCCCCCTGGGTTTGTTTTAGGGCCTTCCTTCTCTCCTCCACTTTCTTCCTGCAGGGCTCTTTCTGCTACCCAGCTCTGATTGTGTCATTCCATCCAGTGGATCACTTTCCGCAGCAAACTTTCCTGCACAGGTTACAAGTTTGCTAAGGTATAGGCCACTCAGGCCTAAGCTGCTGTTGTGTTATCCTCCAATGTGCAGATGAACGGTGGCATTTGTGCACCGTGACTTGAAAGTGGTGTGCTGTTGGGCAAAGCAAACCCCTCCCTTGTCTGTGCTAGTTCTAGACCCAGCCTCCCCAGCCTCATCTGCTCCTCTAACCCCACCTCCCAAACTGGCCACGAAGAACTGCTTCAGCTCCCAACAAGGCGTACCTCCCCACCTATGTGCCTTCTTACTGTATCTGGAACTCAGATTTCCTCTTTCCTGCAGGAAGTCTCAAATGTCCTTCCCTTAGGAGCCTCCCCTACCACCCAGACCTGATTCCAGCTTGCCCTCTCTGTTGCTGGGGGTGCCTGTCTTACACCTCCGACCACATCATTTTTGGGGAGAGACATAGAGAGGACAGAGAGGGAGAAGGAGACAGAGAATGGGAGCCAGCAGTCTCTCAGCTGCTGCGAATGAAATCCAGATGCGTGCGCCCCCTTGTGGTCAAGTGCGGCATTGCAGCCCTTGCGTCACTTTGCATCTGGCTAAACGTGGGGCCTGGAGATTGGAACCGGGTTCTTAGGCTTAGCAGGCAGGTGCCTTAACCGCTAAGCCATCTCTCCAGCCCTGCACTTACTTCTTGCAGAGCCCACAGAATGGGTTTCCTATGGAGAGATGCAGCAGGCGCTGTCTTCTGAGTGTGACCTCTGGGCAGTCTCTGTGCTTCACCCCATCCTGTCCTCATACACACTGACATGTGTGCCTCAGCACCCAGATTAGCCCAGCTGCCGAAACCAAATGGCTAGACTGAGTCTTCTTTGCCCATGTCCTTTTATCTCCGGTGCCAGACTGACAGGATGCCTGCACTCTGCCAGTATTCCTTCTATACCCCTGTGTCCTGGGGTCCAAGTCTGTAACTGGATGCCCGTTTCTCTGGTGGCCCTGTCATGTGAGTCACTTGACCTGCCATGTTCTGAATGCAGCAGCATTCCTGTCCCTCCATCACAAGTAAGCAGATCTCAGAGCCTGAAGAACAGGAGGAGGGTGAGACCGAGGAACACAAAGGCTTCACCTCATCCTTCCCAGCCAGGCACAAAGCCTAGTGTGGCTGATGTTGAGAGACTGAGAGAAAAGTGACAGACTTGGTGAAGAACTCACAAGCAGGCCTGATGGATTGGGCCTGAAATTGGCCTGCAGAGCCCTGCTCCTCCCAGGGCTGCTTTCGGAACCTCAGATAAGAGACTGGACTGCGCTGGGGAGAAAGGCGCTTGCTTGCAAAGCCTCATGGCCTGTGGTCGAGTTCCAAGTATCCACATAAAGCCAGATGCACA
This sequence comes from Orientallactaga sibirica, assembly GCA_036365145.1. Lineage (NCBI taxonomy): Eukaryota > Metazoa > Chordata > Mammalia > Rodentia > Dipodidae > Orientallactaga > Orientallactaga sibirica. The sequence continues at coordinate 192,113 of JAEOAD010000605.1, forward strand.
CTGTGGTGCCTGTGTCTGGAGTTAGTTTGCAGCAGCAAGAGGCCCTGGTGCTCACTCCCTCTCTTCTCTCTCCAATTTTTTTTCCCTTTGTTTTTTTGAGGTAAGGTAAGCCTCTAGCCCAGGCTGACCTGGAATTTACTATGTAATCTCAGGGTGGTCTTGAACTCATGGCAATTCTACCTCTGCCTCCCAAGTGCTGGGATTTAAGGCATGCACCATCACACCCAACTTCTCTCTCTCTGAAATAAAATTTTTAAATAAAAAAAAAAAGACTTGTCCAGTCCTCAGCAGACCCTCGTCTGTAAATCAGATACAAGACGCACCTGCTCCCAGCTACTGCCTAGGACAGTATTCACCTTCAATTGAGTGTCTCCCACGTGCTTGGTCCCCATCTCCACGACCCATTTCATGGTGACATGTCTGCTCCTATGTGCTTGAAGGGCAGGAGGGTAAGGGAGAAAGGGGTCTTTTTTTTTTTTTTTCCTGAGGTAGGGTCTCACTCTGGTCCAGGCTGACCTGGAATTCACTCTGTAGTCTCAGGGTGGCCTTGAACTCACAGCGATCCTCCTACCTCTGCCTCCCAAGTGCTGGGATTAAAGGCGTGCGCCACCACGCCCGGCGAGAAAGGGGTCTTTATGGAGGGCCTTCATGTTCTGATCCGCTGCCAAGTCCAAGTCCGGATCAGCTCGCGTGATACTCTGCGGCCAAGCCAGCCATCCTGTGATCAAGAGGAGGTGAGGGTGGAGGAGGAAGTGGAAGCACAGATTTGACAGAATGCCCAAGTATGTCAGCATTTAAATAACCATACCTATGCTTGGCAAACCAAGAAAAGGTATACTGCATTGACAGGTTGTTTGCTTGACATAGGGCCTCTTTGTAGCCCTGACTGGCCTCAGACTGAATCTGAAGATGAGTTTGAACTCCTGTTCCTCCTGCCTCCACCTCCAGAGCACTGGGATTACAGATGAACCCTGCCACCAGTTTATTTAGTGTTGGGGATCCAATCTAGGGTGTGGAACCCGGTTCATGTGACACTTGGATTTGATCCCAGTTTCTCACATGTTAGACAAATTGAAGTTTCCAAGTAAAGAGGATTGGAGAATTAAGCCACAGAATAACCAATCCATGCTGGGTGTGGTGGCACACGCCTTTAATTCCAGCAACTGAGAGGCAGAGGTAAGAGGATTGCCATGAGTTTGAGGCCTGCCTGAGACTTCATAGTGAATTCCAGTTCAGCCTGGGCTAGAGCTAGACACCCTACCTTGAAAAAAAAAAAAAATCCAAAGAATGGGCTGGGGAGGTGATTTAGTGATTAAAGGCGCCGCTTGCAAAGCCTGTGTGCCTGGGTTCAGTTCCCTGGTACTCACATAAAGCCAGATGCACAATGTGGTGCATGCATCTGGAGTTCACTTGCTGTTTGCAAAGGACCCTGGCACGCCCATTCTCTCCCTCATAGAAATATTTTTTGTTGTTGTTTTTTTGAGGTAGGGTCTCACTCTAGCCCAGGCTGATTTGGAATTTACTCTGTATTCTCAGGGTGGCCTCAAACTCATGGTGATCCTCCTACCTCTGCCTCCTAAGTACTGGGATTAAAGGCATGCACCACCACATCCAGCCTATTTTTTAAATTTTTTATATAAGAGAAAGAATAGGCGTGCCAGGGCCTCCTGTCACTACAAACAAACTCCAACCACATGCTCCACTTTATGCATCTGGCTTTGCCTGTGTACCAAGGAATGGAACCCAGTCCTCCAAGCTTTGCAAGCAAGCGCCTTTAACTGCTGAGCCATCTCTTCGTCCTGGGTTCCACCCGCCTCTCTCTCTCTTAAACTTTTTTTATTTATTTATTTTTGGAGAGAGAAACAGATAGAGAGGGAGAGGAAGACAGAGATGGGCACGCCAGCAGTCTCTCAGCTGCTGTGAACAAAATCCAGATGTGTGCCCACTTGTGGGCAAGTGCGGACTTGCGTCACTTTGCATCTGGCTAAATGTGGGACCTGGAGATTGGAACCAGCGTTCTTAGGCTTAGCAGGCAGGCACCTTAACCGCTAAGCCATCTCTCCAGCCCTCTCTCTCTTTTTATAGATAGGGTCTCACTCTAGCTCAGGCTTACCTAGAATTCACTATTTAAGTCTTGGTCTGGCCTTGAACTCACAGCAATTCTCCTACCTCAGCCTCCTGAGTGCTGGGATTAAAGGCATACACCACCACACTGTGTTCTCATTTTTAAGAAAAAATATTGAGCTGGGTGTGGTGGTGCATGCCTTTAATCCCAGCACTCAAGAGGCAGAGGTAGGAGGATCGCCATGAGTTCGAGGCTACCCTGAGACTACATAGTTAATTCCAGGTCAGCCTGGACCAGAGTGAGACCCTACTTTGAAAAACCAAAAAAATATATATATATATTGGAGGGATGGCTTAGCAGTTAAGGCATTTGCCTGCAAAGCCAAAGGACCTAGGTTCGTTTCCCCAGGACCCATGTTAGCCAGATACACAGGGAGCACACGTGTCTGGAATTTGTTTGCAGTGGCTGGAGGCCCTGGCGTACCCATTCTCTCCACCCCCCATTCTCTGTCAAATAACTAAATATAAAAAAAAAAAAAACATTTAGGCCTCCTGCCACTGCAAATGAACTCCAGGCACGTGCACCACTTTATGCATCTGAGGTGAGAGCATCCTCATCCCCACTCTACCCCCCTCTTGCAACAAAGGGTCTCAGACTCCAGGCCAAAAGCTGTAACATGACTGCTGGAAGCTGCAGTGCCAGCAGCCACCAATGGCTAATAAATCCAGACAACCTACTCTTTTTTTTTTCTTTTTTCTTTTTTTGGTTTTTTGAGGTAGGGTTTCACTGTAGCCCAGGCTGACCTGGAATCATAGCAATCCTCCTACCTCTGCCTCTCGGGTGCTGATGGTAAAGGCATGCGTCACCACACCTGGCTTTTCTTTTTTAATTGACAATTTCCATTATAGCCAATTAACCATGATAATTCCCTCCTTTCCCCTTCACAACTCCACTCTCCATCAGGTCCCCTCCCCGTCTAAATCAGTCTCTTATTTTGATGTCATCATCTTTTCCTCCAGTTATAACGGTCTTTTGTAGGAAGTGCCAGGCACTGCGAGCCGACAGCCTACTCCAAAGAGCTACAACACATAAAGTTGAAGGTGCAGCCACTAAGGCCTGCACAAGGGCTCTAACAGTAGGGGGCGTCATCTCCTGCTGGAGGCCCTTACATGCCCATTCTCTCTTTCTCTCTCTCTGTCAAATAAATAAATAAATAAATAAATAAATAAATAAATAAATAAATAAATAAATAAATAAATAAAGGTTGGGCCGGGTATGGTGGTGCAGGCCTTTCATCCCAGCACTCGGGAGGCAGAGGTAGGAGGCCACCCTGAGAATACATAATTAATTCCAGGTCACCCTGCACTAGAGTGAAACCCTACCTCTAAAATAAAAATAAATAAAGGTCGGGCTGGAGAGATGGTTTTGCAGTTAAGGTGCTTGCCTGCAAAGCCTAAGAACTCACATTCAGGCTGGGCGTGGTGGCACACGCCTTTAATCCCAGCACTAGGGAGGCAGAGGTAGGAGAATCGCAGTGAGTTCAAGGCCACCCTGAGACTACATAGTTAATTCCAGGTCAGCCTGGGCCAGAGTGAGACCCTACCTCGAAAAAAAAAAAAAAAAAAAAAAAAAGAACTCACATTCAAATATCCAGACAGTGCACACATTTGGAGTTTGTAGCAGCTGAAGGCCCTGGCGTGCTCATTCTCTCTCCCTTTCTTTCTCACTGACTCTCTCTCTCAAATAAATAAAAAGGTCATCCTCAGTGACAGCCAGTTTTGGGCCAGCCTGGTCTACATTAAATCCTTACACACACTGTCCCCTTGATAGCAAAAAAAAAAAAAAAAAAAAAAGGTGAAATGACAGTGGTGACAGCTACTAAAAGGTAGGTAAGCACACTTCTGCACAGGATCCTGGCTGTGGGACCCCTCCTTTGGGCGCCACCTGTCACCCCATGTTTAGGAAGCTGAACCTACAGTATACAGGCACCATCTTGGGGGCTGGATAAGACTCAGTGGTAAAGGGCTAGCTTAGAATGTATGAGAACCTAGGTTCCATGCCACTGGGAAGAAAGCTCAGGCTTACCTAGAATTCACTATTTAAGTCTTGGTCTGGCCTTGAACTCACAGCAATTCTCCTACCTCATCCTCCTGAGTGCTGGGATTAAAGGCATACACCACCACACTGTGTTCTCATTTTTAAGAAAAAATATTGAGCTGGGTGTGGTGGTGCATGCCTTTAATCCCAGCACTCAAGAGGCAGAGGTAGGAGGATCGCCATGAGTTCGAGGCTACCCTGAGACTACATAGTTAATTCCAGGTCAGCCTGGACCAGAGTGAGACCCTACTTTGAAAAAAACCAAAAAAATATATATATATATTGGAGGGATGGCTTAGCAGTTAAGGCATTTGCCTGCAAAGCCAAAGGACCTAGGTTCGTTTCCCCAAGACCCATGTTAGCCAGATACACAGGGGGCACACGTGTCTGGAATTTGTTTGCAGTGGCTGGAGGCCCTGGCGTACCCATTCTCTCCACCCCCCATTCTCTGTCAAATAACTGAATATAAAAAAAAAAAACATTTAGGCCTCCTGCCACTGCAAATGAACTCGAGGCACGTGCACCACTTTATGCATCTGAGGTGAGAGCATCCTCATCCCCACTCTACCCCCCTCCTGCAACAAAGGGTCTCAGACTCCAGGCCAAAAGCTGTAACATGACTGCCTGGAAGCTGCAGTGCCAGCAGCCACCAATGGCTAATAAATCCAGACAACCTACTCTTTTTTTTTCTTTTTTCTTTTTGGTTTTTCGAGGTAGGGTTTCACTCTAGCCCAGGCTGACCTGGAATCATAGCAATCCTCCTACCTCTGCCTCTCGGGTGCTGATGGTAAAGGCATGCGTCACCACACCTGGCTTTTCTTTTTTAATTGACAATTTCCATTATAGCCAATTAACCATGATAATTCCCTCCTTTCCCCTTCACAACTCCACTCTCCATCAGGTCCCCTCCCCGTCTAAATCAGTCTCTTATTTTGATGTCATCATCTTTTCCTCCAGTTATAACGGTCTTTTGTAGGAAGTGCCAGGCACTGCGAGCCGACATCCTACTCCTAAGAGCTACAACACATAAAGTTGAAGGTGCAGCCACTAAGGCCTGCACAAGGGCTGTAACAGTAGGGGGCGTCATCTCCTGCTGGAGGCCCTTACATGCCCATTCTCTCTCTCTGTCAAATCTCTGTCAAATAAATAAATAAATAAATAAATAAATAAATAAAATAAATAAATAAATAAAGGTTGGGCGGGTATGGTGGTGCAGGCCTTTCATCCCAGCACTCGGGGAGGCAGAGGTAGGAGGCCACCCTGAGAATACATAATTAATTCCAGGTCACCCTGCACTAGAGTGAAACCCTACCTCTAAAATAAAAAAAATAAGATGGTTTTGCAGTTAAGGTGCTTGCCTAAAGCCTAAGAACTCACATTCAGGCTGGGAGGTGGCACACGCCTTTAATCCCAGCACTAGGGAGGCAGAGGTTGTGAGTTCAAGGCCACCCCTGAGCTACATAGTTAATTCCAGGTCAGCCTGGGCCAGAGTGAGCCCCAGAAAAAAACCCTAAAAAAAAAAAAAAAAAAAAAAGAACTCACATTCAAATATCCAGACAGTGCACACATTTGGAGTTTGTAGCAGCTGAAGGCCCTGGCGTGCTCATTCTCTCTCCCTTTCTTTCTCACTGACTCTCTCTCTCAAATAAATAAAAAGGTCATCCTCAGTGACAGCCAGTTCTGGGCCAGCCTGGTCTACATTAAATCCTTACACACTGTCCCCTTGATAGCAAAAAAAAAAAAAAAAAAAGGTGAAATGACAGTGGTGACAGCTACTAAAAGGTAGGCACACTTCTGCACAGGATCCTGGCTGTGGGACCCCTCCTTTGGGCGCCACCTGTCACCCCATGTTTAGGAAGCTGAACCTACAGTATACAGGCACCATCTTGGGGGCTGGATAAGACTCAGTGGTAAAGGGCTAGCTTAGAATGTATGAGAACCTAGGTTCCATGCCACTGGGAAGAAAAATAAAACAAACCACCAAGCAGGGTGTGATGGAACACAACTTTAATCCCAATACTTGGGAGGCAGAGGTAGGAGGATCGCTGTGACCTTCAGGCCAGCCTGAGACTGCACAGTGAGTTCCAGTTCCGCCTGAGCTAGAGCGAGTCCTACCTTGAAAAAAATAAAACAGGGTTGGAGAGATGGCTTAGTGGTTAAGGTGCTTGCCTGTAAAGCCTAAGGACCCAGGTTCAATTCTCCAGGTCCCATGTAAGCCAGATGCACATGGTGATGCATGCATCTGGAGTTCGTTTGCAGTGGCTAGAGGCCCTGGCATGCCCATTCTCACTCTTTCTTTCTCTCTCCCTCTCTCTGTCTCTAATAAATAAATAAAATCTTTTTTTAAAATATATTTTATTTTGTTTATTTATTTATTTGAGAGAGAGGGAGATACAGAAATAGGCAGGTAGAGAGAGAGAGAGAAAATGGGTGCGCCAGGGCCTCCAGCCACTGCATGTTGAAAAAGATGCACCCCTTGTGCATCTGGCTGACGTGGGTCCTGGAGAATCAAAACCGAACTAGGGTATCCACAGGCAAGCGCTAACCGCTAAACCATCTCTCCAGCCCAAATAAAATCTTTTTTAAAATGCTGAGTTTCATTTAAAAATAAAATAAAAATCAAACAAACAAAAAACCCTACTAGACATTATCTTGAAGGTACTAGTCATCTTCCTGTGTTTCTTTCTGGGCCAAAAAGGAGACTAGCGCCAGCAAAATAAGCACTCGAATGAATGAAAATTTTAAGTTCTTTTTGTTCCCTTGTTCCAGCAGGTTTGGCATGAAGGCCATCTCTTCTTGTCATTACACCTAATAATTGTGGCTATGTAATAGCATTGCCTCGGAAGAGAAAGAGGGCGTAGAGGCAGAGAAAGCTCCTCTCTGGGTCATACTAGTTCCAGGGGAAAGGCTCAGATTCATTTGTTCATTGAGCTAATGTATCCTGTGGGCACAAGCCCACAATTTTGCAGCTAGAGGACAAGCTAATTAGGTGGGCTTCCTGCCACTCACTACACACAGGCGAACAGAGACTCACAGAAGGCATGTTTATGTTACTAAACTCCCTGAGAAGGTTCCGGGTACCTCCCATTTTGGTTTGAGGCAGGGTTTCACTAGGGCCCAGGGTGGCCTCGAACTCATAATGTTCCCCCTACTTAAGCCTCCGAAGGCTCACAGAGGCTCTTCTAGGAGCAGCTAGGAGAAAGGGTAGGAGCCTGGGGGGGAGAACTGATCATCTCATGGCTGTATCGCCCATCCCCAGTTCTGGCCTTAGGCCTCGAATGCAGACGGCAGCATAAAGAGCACCCGTGGGGGGCGGATCCAAGAGCCCGTGATGATCACCAAGGGGGGGGGCTGAGCCATGGAGAACGTAGATAAGCTCCCAACCCCACAGGAGGTCCGCAGCCGGCCAGTCCTGTCCCTCCTCTAGCGCTCCCCGCTGGGTATCCCACCCGGGAGGGTCACCCAGCCGCGATGCCAGGGTCCTCCATCCTGGCTGGCGTCCTTGCCACTCCTGGTGGGCCGCAGTGACTGGGCACGAGAGGCGAGGGCCGCGAAAGGGTGGAACCGGGATGAATGCAGGAGTCGGGTCGGAAGCAAGCCCCGGCAGGAAGCTTCCGACCGCAGAGCGGAGCTGGCCTGGGGTCTGGGAGGGAGTGGAGGCCCGCGCAGCGACGGGACCAGAGGAAGCCAGGCGGGACGTGCAGACCCAGCTGCGCCAATCCAGGCCTGCAGCGCGCCAAGGCAGGCCACAAGGGAAAAATAATAATAACAATAACGATAATAATAAAACAATCATCATCGAAACAGGTGGAGAGCCACGAGCGGGGGCGCGGGAGTTCAGCGGCCTAGCAGGGCATGGACTGGACTACTGCCCTCACCAGACATGGCGGCGTGAGCCTCGCGGACATCTCTGCGCTTGCGCACAGGCCCTGGCGCGCAGCAAAGGTTCCAGACGTCCGCCACGCCCCGCCTATGGGCCCGCTCCTACGAGTGCGCATGTGCAAGAGAATGTGCACGTCCTGTCCAGGTTAAAGGGCGCCTTTTCCATCCTCGCTCCGGATTGGTCCGGAGTGTACGCTCTCCCTGTACGCGTGCGTCGCTGCCGCTGACCCGGAAGTCCTTGCCCGAGTTAAAAGCGTGGGCCGGCGGCGCGCGGCCTCTTCCTGTCTCTGCCAGGGCGGCGCGTGGTCCACGCCGAGCGACACAGACACCCCGGCTGCGCCCTCAGGTGAGGCCGCGGAGGGGCAGAGCGCCTGGGGGCGGCCGGGGGTCTCCGGGGGCGCCCCGATGCCCGAGCCTTCTTATTCGCGCCTCACCTCTGCCGTCCACCCGGGAAACGGGCTCGAACAGTTGCTCGTGGCCGCCTGTTTGCGCTCGGCTCCTCCAGTCCTGCCCCTCGGTTAGGCTCCGTGCCGACCGGCCCCTCGGTTACACAGTAAAGGAGCGCGAAAGACGCAGACAGACAGAACGGGCGCGCCAAGGGCCTCCAACCACCGCAGACACCTGCCACCTTGTGCATCTGGCTCTTACGTGGGTGCTAGGGAATCGAACCTGGGTACTTACTTAGGCTTCGCAGGCAAGCGCCTTAACCACTACGCACTCCTCCAGCCCCACTTTGTCATTTGGCGATGAGGAAAGTGAAAATGAACAATTTGCGGCTTTTGCTAGCGCCCGAATCCATATAATTGGTGTGGCCAGCGTTTGCTTCCCAGTAGACGTGATGTCTTATGTGCTGAGCCGTTGGAATGTATCCTTTCCACCAGACCTTGGGCCCAGGAACCCTAGAGAATGAGCACATGGCTCCTAGAGCTGAGGATGGCTTTAAGTTTGGGAAAGATGTTCACAGTTCTGTGGTCCCCTGTCAGCCTCAGTTTGAGGTAGGTGTTCCTGTACCTCGGGCTGACTGGGCTGTAAGTTTTTGGTTTTTTTAAAGGTAGTGTCGCACTAGCCCAGGCTGACCTATAATTCACTATGTACTGTCAGGGTGGTCTTGAACTCATGGTGATCCTCGTACCTCTGCCTCCCAAGTGCTGGGATTAAAGGTGTGCACCACCACGCCTACCCAGCAAACACTCATGCGTTTTCTTCCTTTATCCTATTTCCAGGATGACGGAGTGGGAGACGGCTGCGCCTGCGGTGGCAGAGACTCCCGACATCAAACTTTTTGGGAAATGGAGCACAGATGACGTGCAGATCAATGACATTTCGCTGCAGGTGAGAAGGAAGTGACGGTTGGTTTTCCTAGCTGCAAGTTGAAAGCAGCTGTAGATTCTCCCAGGAAAGGACACCCGAAGTTTATTCGGTTTTTACATTAAGTCACCCGTTGACCTTAAGACAGGTAAAAAAGAGGATCCTGAACACCAATCCATTCCATCTTATAACCTGCCCAAAGGTTGCTATGCTGGAGAATGAAACAAGAGCCTTTTGGTGCTAGGCAACTGCTCTACCACATCCCTGTCCTATCTACAGCATCCCTCCCAAACCCCTGTGGATATTTCTTTCTGTTAAGAGTCAAACATTGTTCTCTTGGATTTGGGTATTCAATTGTCAGGCACCATCTGTTGAAGAGACTGTTCTTTTTCATTAGATGTATACGTATTTTTAATTTATTTGTAAGAAGAGGGAGAAAATGGGTGTGCCAGGGCCTCTAGCCACTGCAAACTAACTCCAGGTGCACGCACCACTCTGTACATCTGGTGTTGTATGGGTACTGGGGGATTAAACCCGGGTTGTTAATCTTGGCAGGCAAGCACCTTAACCGCTGAATTCTCTCTCCAGCCCAGTATTCTGTTTAAGCAATTGAAATGGTCTTGACACCCTTGACAAAGTCGGCAAGCTGGGTGTGGTGGTGCAAACTTGGAGGCTGCAGCAGATGAATCTCAAGTTTGAGGCCAGCTTGAACTACATAAAATACCTGAACTCTCTTTTACTAGCCCAAGCTGCCCTCAAACTCAGCAATCCTCCTGCCTCAGTCTCCCAAGTGCTGGGATTAAAGGTGTGCACCGCCGCACCGGGCCTTCAAGAGGTTGGATTCTGGGCTGCAGAGGTGGCTCAGCAGTTAAGCTGAGGACACTAGTTTGCTTCCCCAGCACCCATGTAAGCCAGATGCACAATCTGGCACATGTGTCTGGAGGGGGGTTTTGGTTTTTTGTTGTTGTTTTAGGGTTTTTTTTTGGGGGGGGTGATATTTTTAGTGGCAACTAAAAATTTCAATTTGAAACAGGGCCCCATTGCTCTGGTATTCACCAGTCATGTGAGACTGGGTGTACAGTAAGCCCCAGGTATCCTGCCTCCTAATTCTGTTCAGAGTATGTGCTCACCAAAGCCCCTTGACACTGCAAATGAATTCTAGGTGCATGCACCATGTTGTCTTTATGTGGGTACTGGGGATTGAACCCAAGACAGCAGGCTTGCCTTTAACCACCAAACCACTTCTCCAGCCCACCTGGCATTTTATATGGATTCTGAGGACAGAACTCAGGTCCTCATATTTGTGAGGTTAGCACTTTACCAACTAAGCTGTATCCCCAGCTTGTCCTTTTTTTGGAAAATAAAGGCTTGTGCATCTCCGGCTGTCCAGAAACATACTCAGGTTCTCAATAGGATAACTTTGAACTCTGGATCCTCCTGCCTTCATCCCCTGGGTGCTGGGATTATAAGAACATGCCATGCCCAATTATATGTGGTGCTGGGCAAACACTCTTACCAATTGACTTACATCCCCATCCCCCCCCAACCTCATTTATTTATTTTGTTTTTCAAGCTAGGGTTTTGTCCTATCCCCACTGACTTGGATTTTACTATGTACTCTAAGGGTGGCCTCGAACTCACAGCAATCCTCTTACTTCTGACTTCCAAGTGCTGGGATTAAAGGCATGTGTCACCATTCCCAGCTTACAGTAATTGCTTTTCTTTTTTTTATTTTTTATTGAGCTTCCTTAATTGTAGACAATATCCCATGGTACTTCCCTCCCTCCCCTCCCTTTCCCCTCTGACACTCCACTCTCCATCATGTCCCCTCCCTCTCTCAGTCGGTCTCTCTTCAGTTTGATGTCATGATTTTTTCCTCCTATTAGGATGTTTGTTGGGTTTTTTGCTTAAAGTAATTTTTGCTTCTAAAGTTATCACAGAACTTAGATGATACACCTACAGGATAATTCAGGCCTATTTTTCCCCCCTAAAGGTCTAGTAGACCTTCACTTTTGTGGATTTGTTTGGGAAGATTGGCTGTTTTTGTGGTTCTAGGGTTGGAGTCCAGGCCCTTGTACACGCTAGAGAAGCATTCTATCGCTAAACCCCACCTGCCCTAAACTTCATTAAGAAATTAAGAAGTTGGGTATGGAATGTTTCCGGTTTCGTAGGTCATGTTGGGTCTCAATTTTTGCTTTTATGTGTAACCCTGTTAAAAGTGTAAGAATTTTTCATTAAACATTCATTGGTTGTCTCCCATATTAGAGGTAGGGTTTTTTGTTTTGTTTTGTTTTGAGGTAGGGTCTCACTCTGGTCCAGGCTGACCTGGAATTAACTTTGTAGTCTCAGGGTGGCCTCGAACTCTCAGAGATCCTCCGACCTCTGCCTCCCCAGTGCTGGGATTAAAGGCATGCGCCACCACGCCCGGCAGGAAATTTTTAAGAAATCAGTGAAGTACTGGAGTGTTAAGAGCCTTAAACAGCTGTTGAGGGGTGCAAGGTGGAGAGAGTTCCTGCTGAGTGAACATTTGGTGATTAGAGTTTGGTGTTTTCTGCACATTGTAGCTGTGCTTAAGTGCCCTTCTTCCTGCTGGGGAGTATGTTCTCTTGCCAGTGTACATACTGGACTCTGCGTTTCTGTGTATTGTGTTCTTTTCCCATCACTGTTTCTTGTTTGTTTCCAAGGTAGGGTCTCAACTCTAGGCCAGGCTGGCCTTGAACTCACAGTGATCCTCCTAGCTCTGCCCTTCAAGTGCTGGTATTAAAGGTGTGTGCCACCATGCCTGATTTCCCCATCACTTAAGAAAAATATTTTAGCCGGGCGTGGTGGCACACACCTTTAATCCCAGCACTCGGGAGGCAGAGGTAGGAGGATCGCCGAGAGTTCGAGGCCACCCTGAGACTACATAGTTAATTCCAGGTCAGCCTGGACCAGAGTGAGACCCTACCTCGAAAAACCAAAAAAAAAAAATTTTTTTTTGTTTATTTCTAATAAGCAAACAAAGGGAGGGAGAGAATTTTTTATATTTAATTTACTTTTATTTGAGAGCAACAAAGAAAGAGGCAGATAGAGAATGGGCGTGCCAGGGCCTCCAGCCTCTGCAAACAAACTCCAGATGCATGCTCTATCTTGTTCGTCTGGCTTATGTTGGTCTTGGGGAATCAAGCCTCAATCCGGGGTCCTTAGGCTTCATAGGCAAGTACTTAAGCTTTAAGCCATCTCTCCAGGGCCTTCCCCCCCCCCCCCGCCCCGCCCCCATTACTTTTTTTTTTTTTTTTTTTTTTTCCAGAGAGGGAGACAGAGAGATGGGCGCGCCAGCAGTCTCTCAGCTGCTGTGAACGAAATCCAGATGTGTGTGTGCCTCCTTGTGGTCAAGTGCGGCATTGCGCCCTTGCGGCACCTTGCATCTGGCTAAACGTGGGACCTGGAAATTGGAACCCGGTTCTTAGGCTTAGCAGGCAGGCGCCTTAACTGCTAAGCCATCTCTCCAGCCCACTTTTTTTTTTTTTTTTTTTTTTTTAATTAACAACTTCCTTAATTGTAGACAATATCCCATGGTACTTCCCTCCCTCCCCCCACTTCCCCTTTTGAAACTCCACACTCCATCATATCCTCTCCCCTCTCAGTCTCTTAATTCTGATGTTACCATGTTTTCCTTCTAATATGATGGTCTTGTGTAGTTGCGTCAGGCACTAGGAGGTCATGGATATCCAGGCCATTTTGTGTAAGGAGTGGTACCCTTCCTTTGGTTATCACATTCTTTCCACCACCTCTTCTGCAGTGGACCCTGAGCCTTAGAAGGTGTGTTAGAGATGTTTCAGTGCCCCATCACTTTTTTTGAGGTAGGGCCTCACTCTGGCCCAGGCTGACCTGGAATTCACTATGTAGTCCCAAGTTGGCCTCAAACTCAGCAATCCTCCTACCTCTGCCTCCTGAGTCCTGGGAAAGATTTGTTTTTATTTTTTACTTATTAGAGAGAGAGAGAATTGGCATGCCAGGGTGTCTAGACACTGTAAACAAACTCCATGTGCATGTGCCCCCTTGTGCATGCCCCTTGTGGCTTACGTGGGACCTGGATCCTTAGGCTTCACAGGCAAGCACCTTAACCACTAAGCAATCTCTCCAGACCTAATCTTGGAAGGCAGGCGTGGACGCACTGCGGTGAGTTTGGGGCCAGGCCAAGACTACATAGTGAATCCCAGGTCAACCTGGTCTAGAACAAGACCCTACCTTAAAAAATATGAAAAAAAGAAAAATACATTAATGTTCTCAAGTGCAAATACAGAATGACATTGGATTTATATTTTATTTTTATACCTCTGCCTCCCGAGTGCTGGGATTAAAGATGTGCGCCACCATGCCTTTAATAAAAAATTTTATTTTTTATTTTGGTTCTTTGAGGTAGGGTTTCATTCTAGCTCAGGCTGACCTGGAATTCACCATGAAGTCTCAGGGTGGCTTCAGACTCCAGAGTGCTGGGATTGAAGGTATGCACCACCACACCCAGCTGGATGTGTTTTATGATGGAACCATCAACTTCAGCCCATTTGTGTACACATAGCTACCCTATTTTTTTTTTATTTTTTTTTTGCACCACAGTTTAAGCAGAAGTTTATTTAGCAAAACAAAGTAGGCTGTCTCCAAAGGATTAGCAGCTTGCTTTGATCTGATGTCAAGATAACTTTCTGTAAATTTTTCTAGACCCTTATTGCTACCATTGTGTTTTGTTAAGAGAGGGTCTAGGGCTAGAGACATGGCTTAGCAGTTAAGGTGTTTGCCTGCAAAGCCCAAGGATCCCGGTTCAATTCTCCAGGACCCATGTGAGCACAAGGGGTGCACGTGTCTGGAGTTCATTTGCAGTGGCTAGAGGCCCTGGCACACCCATTCTCCCTCTCCCTCTTTCTTTCCCTCTCTCTGTCTCTAATGAATGAATGAATTTAAAAAAAGGGGGGGGGGATAGCTCTAGCCCAGACTGATCTGGAACTCACTGTATATTCCCAGCTGGCCTTGAACTCATGCTGATAATCTTACTTCCACCTCCCAAGTTCCAGGCTTAAAGTGTGCGCCACCCCACTCACTTAAAACTTTTATCTTAATGGGGCTGGAGAGATGGCTTAGTGGATAAGATATTCGCCTGCAAAGCCAAAGGATCCCTGTTCAGTTCCCCAAGACCCATGTAAGCTGAATGCACAAGGGGCCACATTCATCTGAAGTTTGTTTGCAGTGGGTAGAGGCTCTGGCATGCCCATTTAAAAAAAAAAAAAAAAAACTTTTAAGTTGTGCACTGGCCATTGCTAAGCATCCAAAGCCTCCATAGCAGTTTGAGGATCACTTGTGAAGTAGGTTCGTGCTTCTTGCTTCCATGTTGAAGAAAGTACTCTTTTAATGACTTAGTTACAAGTTGCTTGTTTAGGTTTTCTCAAGGCAAGCAGAACTCACTCCAACCCATTGGCAGAGAGAGGCAAGCTGATAGGATCGGGAACGGGGGTGGGGGTCTATGCTGAATGTGGTCTCTGTCCTTCATAGTCCATCCTGTCCCGGCTGCCCCTTCACCCCCAACTCTGTTCCTACAGGATTACATCGCAGTGAAGGAGAAGTATGCCAAGTACCTGCCTCACAGTGCTGGGCGGTATGCTGCCAAGCGCTTCCGTAAAGCTCAGTGCCCTATCGTGGAACGGCTCACTAACTCCATGATGATGCATGGCCGCAACAACGGCAAGAAGCTCATGACTGTGCGCATTGTCAAGCATGCCTTTGAGATCATCCACCTGCTCACTGGTGAGGTAAGGTCTGACGAGGCAGAGCAGGCAGTTCCTTTGACATATGCCAAAGCTCCGTGCATGGTATGCATGCCAGGCTGGCTTATCACCTGTGGTAGTGCCATTTTGTTTAGGCTTGAGAATGGAGGGAGGGACATAGGGTGTCAGGCTCATTGCTCCTTTCTCTCCCAGAACCCTCTGCAGGTCCTAGTGAATGCCATCATCAACAGTGGCCCTCGTGAGGATTCAACACGCATTGGGCGAGCAGGGACAGTGAGACGGCAAGCTGTGGATGTCTCTCCACTGCGCCGGGTGAATCAGGTGGGTCCAGGGCTTGTGCAGGCCACCAGGCAGGAATCTCCACTGGGAGCAGGTATAGTCCTGCCTGAGGCTGGAAGGCATGGCCCTGTCTTGCATGATTTACCTGCAGCCTCACTTCCTCCAGGAAGCCTTCTTGAAGTCCCACCCTGTTCAGAGCAGAACCTGGCTCTAGCCTCCCTCCAGAATCTGGTTTCATTTCCTTTCTAGAGTGTAGTTTTACAGTGCGCTTCTCCTCACTCCCCAAACGTGGACATGTAGAGTGGTGGCACACTCAGGTGCTAAGGAAAAACAAGATCACTGAACTCAAAAGTTCAAGACCAGTAATCTTCCGTCTCAAGATTCAAAAGACTAGTCAGTTGTTAGCCGGGTGTGGTGCACATGCCTTTAATCCCAGCACTCAGGAGGTAAAGGTAAGAAGATCGCCTTGAGTTCAAGGCCAGCCTGAGACTAGAGTGAATTCCAAGTCAACCTGAGCTAGAGTGAGACCCTACCTCGACAAAACAAACAAACAAAAAAACTAGTCAGTTGGAAATGGGAAAGTGCTGGCCTTGCAAGCATGAGGACCTGAGTTTGATTTCCAGTACCCAGGTAAGTGCCAGCTTGGTGGTGCACACCCGTGATCCTAGCACTAAGGAGACAGAAGGGGATATCCCTGAAGCTCAAAGCCCACTTACCTATCGCAGGTAGATGGCGTACCCGAGGTTGTCCTGTGGCCTCCACATGGACACACGTGTGTACCCATACACACAGCCAAAGTAAATAAAAAGTAATTGTTTTAAAATGGGAAACATGGCTGGACAGTTGGCTCAGTGGTTAAAGGTGCTTGCTTTCAAAATTTGATGGCCTGTGTTTGAGTCCCCAGTACCCACTTAAAGCCAGATGCACAAAGTGGCACATAATAAAAATAGTTTTTTAGCTGTGCGTGGTGGCACACCATTAATCCCAGCACTTGGGAGGCAGAGGTAGTTCGAGGCTAGCCTGAGACCACATAGTGAATTTCAGGTCAGCCTGAACTAGAGTGAGACCCTACCTTGAAAAAACAGAAACAAAATTATTTTTTAAAAGATATTTTGTAAATTTTATTTTTTTGAGAGGGGGGTAGGCAGATGGAGAGAGCAGGAGATGGGCACAGCAGGGCCTTTCAGCTTCTGCAAATGAACTCCAGATACATGTGCCATCTTGTCCATCTGGCTTACATGGGCCCTGGAGAATCGAACCTAGATCCTTTGTTTTTGCAGGCAAGTGCCTTAACCACTAAGCCATCTCTGTTTTTTTGAGGTAGGGTTTCACTCTAGCCCAGGCTGACCTGGAATTTACTATGCAGTCTCAGTATGGCATTGAACTCATGGTGATCCTCCTACCTCTGCCTCCCAAGTGCTGAGATTAAAGGTGTGAGCTACCATGTAGGTTTCTTAAAAGCAAGGCTAGTCTGTCCCCATCAGTCCACCCCTGATTGGATAGCAGTGGAAACAGTTTGTTTATGCTTTTATCCCCAGCCCTTTGTAACTTGTCAGAGGACCAAGTCAAGAGCACACATCACATTTCCTGTTGTGGCAGGTCTCAAGTCTTGTTCATAAGAATCCAAGTTTACAGAACCCTTGTGTATGCGTTCTTTTTCTTTTTTTCTTTTTTTTCTTTTTCTTTTTTTTTTTTTTTTGAGAGAGAGAGAGACAGAGAGGAGAGAGGAAGACAGAGATGGGTGCGCCAGCAGTGTCTCAGCTGCTGTGAACGAAATCCAGATGTGTGCGCCCCCTTGTGGTCAAGTGTGGCATTGCGCCCTTGCGTCACTTTGCATCTGCCTAAACGTGGGACCTGGAGATTGGAACCGGGTTCTTAGGCTTAGCAGGCAGGTGCCTTAACCGCTAAGCCATCTCTCCAGCCCTCATTTTCAACCATTTTATCCCGTTTGGTTAGGGTGTTATCTCCCTCTGTCATATCTGAGGGTGACAACGTAGTTGCTAGACCTGCCGAGTTTGGTCCCAGGTCACCGGAGGGTGGTGGTTCTAATGTGCCAGCCTGACCCCTGACCCCTGCCTCTGCTCTCCAGGCCATCTGGCTGCTGTGCACTGGTGCTCGTGAGGCTGCCTTCCGGAACATCAAGACCATTGCTGAGTGCCTGGCTGATGAGCTCATCAATGCTGCCAAGGTGTGTGTGTGGGGGGGGGATACACATTTGGGCATTTGGGAGTTCTTCAACATGGAGTGCTAATCGCTGTCTCTTGCAGGGTTCCTCCAACTCCTACGCCATCAAGAAGAAGGATGAGCTGGAACGTGTGGCCAAGTCCAACCGCTGATCGCCCAGTTGCTGCCCAATAAACTGTCTGCCTTTTGGGACATTTCCACTGCCTATGTGGTCTTGTCATTGAGAAAGTGGGGTGGCTCCAGTGGCCAGAGGTGATGTTCACCTTCCTGGCATGGCTGTTAGCACATAGGGTCCTGGGTTCATTTGGGAAGTACCTCTCAGGGCCTGGCATATAAAATGTGTCTGGGGCCGGGCGTGGTGGCGCATGCCTTTAATCCCAGCACTCGGGAGGCAGAGGTAGGAGGATCTCCGAGAGTTCAAGGCCACCCTGAGACTACATAGTTAATTCCAGGTCAGCCTGGACCAGAGTGAAACCCTACCTCGAAAAACCAAAAAAAAATAATAATAATGTGTCTGGGGAAGGGGACCTGGGTATTCAAGAGAACCCCTGTGGCTTCAGACCCTACTCTGGTGTCCTGGTCACAACCATTGCTAGCTGTCAGCTGTAGCCGCATTCCCTTACATGTGCTTGAAGCTGCAGACCAACCCTGTATATTCCAGAGCTGGGCCACTGGCAGGTCCCACCAATGTGAGTCAGACTCCAGGCATAGCTGGAATCCCTACGGGGGAACGCAGCCTGATAATGGAGATTTGGGGTGGTGGTCCCTACCTCCCTGGCTTACACCACCCTCGACATCCGGACCAAGTCATTTGGTGTGCATCATGGTGGGAGGGGATAGGAGGCGGAGCAGGTGGCCAGACGGGTTTGGCTGGTACCTGGGAACCTGGAGAGGGGTGGCTCTGCCCTGCCCCCTTCTCTAAGGAACACTTGCATGCCCAGTAACAAGTGAGACAAATCGGGGTCAGAACTGGAGGGACACCAGCCAGAGAAAGAGGTGTCAACAGGTAGGGAGAGTCTTGACTCTTATGGGGGGCGGGGGTGGAAAGGCCATGTTCTGGGATTTGTGATTCCTCTGGGGGGATTCCATGGTTTTACCAGGGGCAGTTTCTGATTGGCACCAACTGAAACTAGGTGGGTCACCAAGGCCCCTTTGCCCAATTGATGCTCTCAGGTGCTCTACATCAGTTTTAAGTCTCTAGTGGGCAGAGTACTCTGGGTCATGTCATGGCTTCAGCCATGTCTGCTGCTTGGAGCTATTCTCTGCAAAACTGGGGTGATCTCCACAGTGCAACCATTTCCAGGTGTCCTTAATAACACCCTGCCCCCCACCGCAGCCCCCCCCTTCCCTACCTGAGTGCTTCTCCCCGCAGGTCCTGTCTGGATGCCGTGCCCTCGGCCGCCCTGGCTCCGCCGTCCCCGGGCCCCTCAAAGCTCGATCCCCGGTTCCCCCGGCGCTCCTTCGACACCTCGCTCCCCGAGCCGAGAGGAAGATGAGGATGCCGACGATGAGGAGGAGGAGGAGGAAGGCGACGTCGGCAGCCCCGGCTCGGGCCCCATGCTGCCCCCGGCCTCCCCCGTGGAGTGCCTCATCTGCGTGTCGCCCTTCGACCGCGTGTTCAAGCTGCCCAAGCGCCTGGACTGCGGCCACGTCTTCTGCCTCGAGTGCCTGGCACGCCTGTCGCTGGCCACGGCGGGCGGCGGCGACGCGCTGGGCTGCCCGGTGTGCCGCGCGCCCACGCGCCTGGCCCCGCGCGGCGGGCTGCCCGCTCTGCCCACGCAGGCGGCGCTGCTGCCCCGAGATGCGCGCGCGCCGCCGCCCGCGCCCACGCGCCAGGGCTCGGTGCGCTTCGACCGCCGCCGCGGGCTCCTGTACGTGCGGCCGCCGCCCGCCCCGGGGCCGCGCAAGAGCCGCCGCGCGCGCGCGCCCGCCGCCCGCGCCCGCGCCCGCGCCCGCGCCCCCGCCGCCGCCGCTGCGCCTCGGCCGCCCGCTGTCGCGCCGCCTGTCGCTGAGCAGCCCCGCGTGGGCTTTCAACGCGGCCGTGGCGCTGGCCGTGCTGGTGGCGGCGGGGCTCGTGGTGTCGGGCGTCTACATCTTCTTCCTCATCCCGCACGCCGCCTCCTCCGCCCCCGCGCGGCCGCAGCTCGTGGCGCTGGCGCCCGCGCACGGCTTCTACTGGTTCCCCACGAGACCCCCGCCACCAGCCACGCACCCCGACCTGCAAGAACCCTTGCCCGAGGCTACGGAGGAGACCCCCGAAGACCCGGGAGCAGAAGCCGACGGGAGCACGGATGGACCATCCGGTCCCACCGGCGGGACAAAGGACGACCTTGGCTGGGGCCTGCCCACGCGGGACGCACGGACAGGGTGGAGGCCGTGGTAAATGCCTCCGTGCTATAGGCCCGTGTCTCCCCCCCCCCCCGGCCTGAGGATCCTGGGCAGCGGGGTCCTTCACAGGGTGCCTGCCAAGCACCCACTTCTTCGCATTGGACCCAGAAGGGTGTGCATCCTCACCAGGAGACGCCACGGCCATCCTTGCACGTGGGTTCTCTGGGCATGCCTCTCTGATCCTCGTGGGTTCACATGGAGTTCCCATCTGATTCCCTTGGCCATCCAACTGAAGGCGCTTTGTCAGGGTTTTGCTAGGTGTGTGGGGGTCACTTCTGAACCTCATTCTTGCGTGGACCTAGTTAGGGACACTGCCGATCCTCATACCTGTGGCAGCTCAGATGGCCTTTTCCACACTAATGTCCATACAGGGGCTGTGCCAGAGCACCCATAGCCCTGATCTTGAAGGGGTGCTGCTGGGGATCACCCCACGTCATCACACCAACCCCTGGAGGGGCATCACTAGCGCTGGTAGGCACCAGGATTTAAGAGCTTTGTGGTTCGTTTGTTTGTTTGCTTGCTTCTTGTTTGTTGTTGTTGTTTTGGTTTTTCAAAGTGGGGGTCTCGCTCTCGCCCAGGCTGACCTGGAATTCACTATGTAATCTCAGGGTGGCCTCGATCCTCCTACCTTTGCTTCCCAGAGTGCTGGGATTAAAGGCGTGCGCCACCACAGTGGGTGGTTTTTCCTTTTGTTTTGGGACAAGGTCTCATGTAGCCCAGGCTGTCCTCAAACTCGTTATGACCTTGAATTTCTGACCCTGTTGCCTCTTGAATGCTGGGATTATAGGTAGGTATACATCCCCACAAATGGCTTTTTACGGAGCTGAAGCAAATAGGCTTTGTGCATGCAAAGTAATCAACTGAGCTGCAGGTTCTCATCCACTCCTCCGGCTGCGTGCTGCTGTTCATTCCCTGTCACGCCCCCTCCCCGCCCCGCCCATTGCAGGGCTCACGTCCTCCCGCAGCCAGTTTCCTGAGCTTGGGCACTCTGCTCATCTAGCTAAGACGGCCTTGGAGAGGGAGGGGTGGCCTGGCTAGGGCTGGGGAAGGTCTTGACCCTTGAAGACTGACTCCCATCTAGATCCTAAATCACAGACTGCTCTGAGAGCCTTGACGTCCACTCTGGGCTCTTTCCAATACATTGTAGGGCAGCTGGGGTCATCATGACTCAGAGGAGCCAAGGATTGTCACCCTGGATTTTTGAGTCCCCCCACCTCCACCCTGGATTCTTTCCTCCTCCCGAGCCCCATCATCCCTGCTTAGCCTCGCCTCTGTTTCAAAACTGAAGCTGGAGCCTTCCCAGCACACACCTCCATGGAAAGCTCATAGGCTCCTGATCTAATCCCAGAAGCCTTCTTGGTTTAGTCACAGTGGTGGGGCTGGGGACATATGGCAGCCACCCTCTGCACAGACTAACCACAGGCGTCTGAGGGCCCCATTCTGCCTCACCATACTTAACATGAAGGGCAGTGTGTCAGAAATGGGCACTAGAATGTTCCAGAAAGAAATAGGACTTCTGTGTAGCTGGAGACTCCTGTGTGGTTTGTTTCCATGTGTGTCCCCAGCAGCAGGCATGCAGTGGGTACTGAATGATTGCTAGCGAGTGACAACATCACGGGTGACCGAGTGGCAGCCTGGAAATGTCTGTGGGCACCCAAAGCTTACAGGCTCCCAGCCACCCTGAGCCCAGGTATGTCAAGAGGTAGTTCAGATACAGCTGAGTCCAGACGGGAAGCCAGAGAAAGAATGCCAGGGACTCCAAGGGTGTGTCTTTCCAGAACAGTTCCTGCCCCACACCCAAATGCCAACACCACAGCCTCATAGGCAGTCCAGCAGGGGCAGGATTGGTGGTCTATTGGTTTTCTTGAGCTACTGTCACAATGTACCGCCAACTCAGTTCCTTTGAATCATATATACTTAGTATCTTGCAGTTCTGCAGTCCAAAACCCATTTCACCAGACTGAAGTTGAGATGGCTCGCTGGGTATGGTGGCGCAGGCATTTGATCCCAGCACTTCAGAGGTAGAAGCAGCAGGAGGATCAGGGGTTCAAGTCCTCCCTCAGATACCTGGTGAGTTTGAGGCCAGCCTGGACTAGATGAGACCTTATCTCAAAGTAAAAAAAAATCAGCCGGGCGTGGTGGCGCACGCCTTTAATCCCAGCACTCGGGAGCCAGAGGTAGGAGGATCGGCATGAGTTCAAGGCCACCCTGAGACTACATAGTGAATTCCAGGTCAGCCTGGGCTAGAGTGAGACCCTTCCTCAAAAAAAAAAAAATCAAAAATAGCAGTTAAGGTGCTTGCCTTTGAAGGACCCAGGTTTGATTCTCCAGGTCCCACATAAGCCAGATGCACAAGGTGACACATGCATCTGGAGTTCGATTGTAATGGCTAGAGGCCCTGGCATGTGCTCACTGTCTCTCTCTCTCATGCACGCTCTCTTTCTCTCTCCCCCTCCCCCTCTTTGTCTCAATTTATTATTATTATTTTTTTTTTTGGATTTTTAGGTAGGGTTTCACTCTAGCCCAGGCTGACCTAGAATTCACTATGTAGTCTCAGGGTGGCCTTGAACTCACTATGACCCTCCTACCTGTGCCTCCTGAGTGCTGGGATTAAAGGCGTGCCCCACCACGGCCAGCTCTGTCTCAATAATTTTTTTTTTTTAATTTGAGAGAGAGAAAGAGAATGGGCACTTCAGCGGCCTCTCAGCTGCTGTGAACAAACTGCATCAGTTTTTTTTTTGTTGTTGTTTTGTTTTGTTTTTTGAGGTGAGCACTGGTCCAGGCTGACCTCTTGTCAGGGGGCAAGTGCAACATTACCTCTGCCTCCCGAGTGCTGGGATTAAAGGCGTGAGCCACCACGCCCGGCTCTTGCATCAGTTTTTGCATCTGGCTGAATGTGGGACCTGGAGAATCAAAGGGGCGTTCTTAGACTTTGCAGGCGGTGCTTTAACCGCTAAGCCATCTCTACAACCCTCAAATAATTTTTGAAAAATCGAAAATAGTTATCGTCAGCCCTAGTGGCACATCCCTTTAATCCCTGCACTTAGGAGGCTGAGGTAGGAGGATCGCTATGAATGCAAAGCTAGCCTGGGACTGCAGAATGGGCTAGAGTGAGACCCTACCTTGACAAAAACAAAATAAAAGTAAAAACTTGAGGTGCCAATAGTGCTAGGTCCTTCTGGAAGCTCTTTATAAATCAATTTCTTCAAGCTTTTTCAGCTTCTGGAGCTACCCTTTCTTGGCTCATGGGTCCTTCAAAGCCCCAGTATCGCATCAGTTATCCCTAACCCTTCTGCTCCCCTCGTTCACTGACAAGGACAATCCTTGTTGAACTCACAGCCTTCCTGCCTCAGCCTTCCTGAGGAGCCAGCATGAAAGAGCTGAGCCTGCAAAGTCCATTTTTCCGTTAAGGTAGGCAGCAGGTACACAGAGTCCAAGGATTAGGGCCCAGACATCTTTGGGGACCATTATTCAACCCAGTGAAGGTGTCCAGAAATCCCTCTCTGTTGTAGAACACTGTCCTGTGGGCATAGCAACCGTTACCATCTCCATCAGAGCAGCTATAAGTACTTGCATGATCCAGCCTGCTGGGGCTGGGCAGATTGCTAAAGTGCTGACTGAGCAAGCCTGATGCCCTGAGTTTGATCCCTAGAAACCCAATAGTACTGTAATCTCAGCCGTCCTACAGCAAGATGGGAAGCAGAGACAGCAGGGACCCCAAAGTTCACTGCCTGCCTAGCCTGGCGTACACAGCAGTCAACAACTAGAGACCTTTCTCAGACAAGGTGGAGGACTGCCACATGCACACCTGCAACTCATACATGGGAACATCCATCATCCACATACAAATTAAAAAATAATATTAATAGAATAAAAAGATTGGGTCTGTTGACATTCTCAACTATTCCCTCCTCCACCTCCCTGACAGCTGTATGTGATTGTAATTCTCCCCACCCACAAAAATGTGACCTCATGGTTTCAGTAGGTGCTTAGTGTGAGAAGCTGACTTAGGGCTGCAGAGATGGCTCAGCGGTTAAAGGAACTTGCTTGCAAAGCCTGAAGACTTGGTGTTCAACTCCCCAATACCCACTTGAATCCAGGTGTACAAAGTGGTGCGTGCATCGGGAGTTTGTAGTGGTAGGATGCCCTGGCACACCCATATTCATTCTCCCTGTGTCTGCCTCTTTCTCCGTCTCTCTTAAATAAATAAAGTTGACTGAAGAGGGGGCTCCACCTATGCAGCTGTGGGGAGGTTACCTCTTTGGTGATGTGGAGTTCTGGGGTCACCCACACTCCTATAAGCACCCCCTCGCCCATACTCTATAAGCAAACCCAATAAACAGATTGGTTCACAGAGTTGGGGTTCGGTGGAATCATGACTTTGGTCTGTCACTGGTGCTCTATGTTGCAGGAGGGTTTGTTTGCATCTCCACAGGAAAAGTTAGCAGGACACCCCTCTTTGCCCTTTCCCTCCTCCACTTCAAACTGGGTGAGTGAGGGTGGGCAGGAATAGACATGGTGTGGATGGACCATTAAGGGGTTCTTGGCTGGCAGTGCACGGAGGAGGGAGAGAAGGTACTCTGCCTGAAGGTGTTCTGGGGGGACTGCATCCCAGAGCTTTTATCTGCAAGCACACGAAGGAGCTGTCATCACTTACACCAAGGCATGTAGACATGGGAAGGCCACGAAGTACTGAAGGCCCCTCACTCCCAGGCTTTTTGTTGTTGTTTGGTTTTGTTTTTCAAGGTAGGGTCTCACTCTAGTCCAGGCTGACCTGGAATTCACTATGTACTCTCAAGGTGGCCTTGAACTCATGTTGATCCTCCTACCTCTGCTTCCCCAGTGCCGGGATTAAAGGTGTGCGCCACCATGCCTGGTTCATCCCAGTCTTTTTTTTTTTTTTTTTTTTTTTTTTTTTTTTTTTTTTTTGGTTTTTTGAGGTAGGGTTTCTCTCTGGCCCAGGCTGACCTGGAATTAACTACGTAGTCTCAGGGTGGCCTCAAACTCTCGGCGATCCTCCTACCTCTGCCTCCCGAGTGCTGGGATTAAAGGCGTGCACCACCACACCCGGCTTCATCCCAGTCTTAATGACCTGCCTCTCAGGTGCTACTGTGCCTTCTGCACTATGCTCCCAACCACCTCACCAGATGGGAGCCAGGGGCCTCCTCCCCTAAAAGGAGGCTGGTAGCAGAGCCCCTTGGGTGCCCATTACTACCTTCTTGTCCTCCCTACTGCCCGCAAAAGGGCTTCGTGAAACCGCTGAGGACAGGATCACGGGAGAGGCTACTCCTCACACCCATGAGCTTCACGTCCATCTCTTCCTCTTCCTCCTCCTAGGCTCTGAAGCTGATCTTTCCACCTCTGTCCACCCCACCCCTGGGGACACTCAGCCCTTGCTTTGATGGTTTGTCCAGGCTTTCTCCTCCTTCCAGAGTTTTGGCACCTTGGCCCCATGATGTGGTGCAGCCTTAGTATCTGGCACATGCGCCCTATGGGCCAGACCCCTTAGGCTCTCTTTGTAAAGTGGGTGACAATAAACTCTCTACTTGCAGGGAGTTTGTTCAGCCACAAATATTTATCAGCTACCTCCAGTGTACCAGGGGCCCATTAGGTCATCTCTGGAATAGGGACGAGCTTCAGGTGGCAGATGAGGTGCTGAGCTGACGACCCATCGTTCAGGCCACTCTTCCTTACTCAGTATGATCATAGGGCCTCCACACCCTTAAACTTTTCCCAATGCCCTTCCCCAGACCATCTCTCCCCACACCAGGAGGGACATTAAGGGCTCTGTCCTACGAGGTCCCACCAGCCTTTTTTTTTTAAATTAATTAATTTATTTATTTGCAAGCAGAGAGATAGAAGAGAGGCAGACAGAGAGAGAGAGATGGGCATGACAGGGCCTCTAGCCACGGCAAATGAACTTCAGATGCATGTGCCCTTGTGCATCTGGCTTATGTGGGTCCTGGAGACTCAAACCGGGATCCTTTGGCTTCGCAGGCAAATGCCTTAACCGCTAAGTCATCTCTCCAGCCCCCCACCAGCCTTTCTAAGAGGGTCAGAGAGGGCCCTGTGTAAGCCAGACCAGCTCCCCGCCATTGGAGGTCCTCTTGTGGTCAGACAGAGATGGGGCTTCAGCTGACCTTTAGGAGCAGAAATGTCTGGACTGACTGGCAGATGGAGAACCCGGATGGACAGCAGGAAAAGACATGAATTAGAAATGGGTTCCAGGGTTTGACTGGCAGATGGAGAACCCGGATGGACAGCAGGAAAAGACATGAATTAGAAATGGGTTCCAGGGTTTGGACAGATAGATGGCTCAATAGTTAAAGGCATTTGCTTGAAAATCCTGACGGCCTGGCTTCAGTTTCCTAGTACTCACATAAAGCCAGATGCACAAAGTGGTGCACGCATCTAGAGTTCCTTTGTACTGTCAGGAGGCCCTAATGTGCCTATTCTCTCTCTCTCTCTCTCTGTCTGCCTCTTTGTCTCTCTCTGTCTCAAATAAATAAAAATATGTTAAAATAAAAATAAAGAGAGCTGGAGAGGGCTGGAGAAATGGCTTAGTGGTTAAGGTATTTGCCTGCAAAGCCAAAGGACCCCTGTTCGATTCTCCAGGACCCACGTAAGCCAGATGCACAAGAGGCACATGCATCTGGAGTTTGTCTGCAGTGGCTAGAGGCCTTGGAATGCCCATTCTCTCTCTGTCTGCCACTCCTCCCTCTCTCTCTCTCTCTCTGCTTGCAAATAAATAAATAAATAAATAAATAATTTTTAAAAGGGGGCTGGAGAAATGGCTTAGTGGTTAAGGTACTTGCCTACAAAGCCAAAGGACCCAGGTTCAATTCCCCTAAGACCCACATAAGCCAGATGCACAAGGGGGGCTCATGCATCTGGAGTTGGTTTGCAGTGGCTGGAGACCCTGGCATGCCCATTCTTTCTCTATCTCTCTCTCTCTGCCTATTTCTCTCTCTCTCTCAAATAAATAAAAATAGTTTAATAAAAATAAAGAAAAAAAGAGGACTGGAGAAATTGCTTAATGGTTAGGGCACTTGCCTGCGAAGCCTAAGGACCCAGGTTTGATTACCCAGAACTGACGTAAGCCAGATGCACAAGGTGGCACATGCGTTTGCAGTTTGTTAGCAGTAGCTAGAGGCCCCTGGCGTGTCCATTCTCCCCTTCCCTAAATGAATAAATGAATAAGTAAATAAATATAAAATATTTAAAAAAAGAAAAAAGAGGGCCTAGTGTTGTGGTGCACGCCTTTAATCCCAGCACTAGGGAGGCAGAGGTAGGAGGATCACCGTGAGTTCAAGGCCACCCTGAGACTACATAGTGAATTCCAGGTCAGCCTGAGCTAGAGTGAGACCCTAAAAAAAAAAAAGGAGGAGGAGGAGGAAGAAAAAGAAAAGAAAGGAAGGGTTCCAAAAACCCTCTATAAAACCTCAACCTCACGCCTTACTGCAGCTCCTCCACTTTAGTTCTTCCCTGCATCCCATTAGTTACAGTCACAGGGGAACGAGAATTTAGACAAGCGGACCAATCGGAAGCAGGCGCGACAGAACAGATGACCAATCAGGAGCTAGAAACGGGCGTTGCTATGGCGACATAACACGCCTTCGAGGTGCTTGGTGGCGGAGGTAAATATGCTGGGCATTCAGACCACAGTGAGGCGCGCTGGAGGTGGTACAGGTAGGGGTTGCTATGACGACCGGGGCGCTTGAGAGCTGGTCCGTTGACGTGGACCTGGAGCGGGTAGAAGGCTGGCGACAGAGTCTCACTATGCACCCTGGCTGGCCTTGAACTTGCCATTGGAGGTCCTCTTGTGGTCAGACAGAGATGGGGCTTCAGCTGACCTTTAGGAGCAGAAATGTCTGGACTGACTGGCAGATGGAGAACCCGGATGGACAGCAGGAAAAGACATGATTAGAAATGGGTTCCAGGGTTTGGACAGATAGATGTCTGGACTGACTGACGGATGGAGAACCCGGATGGACAGCAGGAAAAGACATGAATTAGAAATGGGTTCCAGGGTTTGGACAGATAGATGGCTCAATAGTTAAAGGCATTTGCTTGAAAATCCTGACGGCCTGGCTTCAGTTTCCTAGTACTCACATAAAGCCAGATGCACAAAGTGGTGCACGCATCTAGAGTTCCTTTGTACTGTCAGGAGGCCCTAATGTGCCTATTCTCTCTCTCTCTCTCTCTCTCTCTCTCTCTCTACCTCTTTGTCTCTCTCTGTCTCAAATAAATAAAAATATGTTAAAATAAAAATAAAGAGAGCTGGAGAGGGCTGGAAAAATGGCTTAGTGGTTAAGGTATTTGCCTGCAAAGCCAAAGGACCCCTGTTCGATTCTCCAGGACCCACGTAAGCCAGATGCACAAGAGGCACATGCATCTGGAGTTTGTCTGCAGTGGCTAGAGGCCTTGGAGTGCCCATTCTCTCTCTGTCTGCCACTCCTCCCTCTCTCTCTCTCTCTCTCTCTCTCTCTCTCTGCTTGCAAATAAATAAATAATTAAATAAATAAATAATTTTTAAAAGGGGGCTGGAGAAATGGCTTAGTGGTTAAGGTACTTGCCTACAAAGCCAAAGGACCCAGGTTCAATTCCCTAAGACCCACATAAGCCAGATGCACAAGGGGGGCTCATGCATCTGGAGTTGGTTTGCAGTGGCTGGAGACCCTGGCATGCCCATTCTTTCTCTATCTCTCTCTCTCTGCCTATTTCTCTCTCTCTCTCAAATAAATAAAAATAGTTTAATAAAAATAAAGAAAAAAGAGGACTGGAGAAATTGCTTAATGGTTAGGGCACTTGCCTGCGAAGCCTAAGGACCCAGGTTTGATTACCCAGAACTGACGTAAGCCAGATGCACAAGGTGGCACATGCGTTTGCAGTTTGTTAGCAGTAGCTAGAGGCCCTGGCGTGTCCATTCTCCCCTTCCCCTAAATGAATAAATGAATAAGTAAATAAATATAAAATATTTAAAAAGAAAAAAGAGGGCCTAGTGTTGTGGTGCACGCCTTTAATCCCAGCACTAGGGAGGCAGAGGTAAGAGGATCACCGTGAGTTCAAGGCCACCCTGAGACTACATAGTGAATTCCAGGTCAGCCTGAGCTAGAGTGAGACCCTAAAAAAAAAAAAGGAGGAGGAGGAGGAAGAAAAAGAAAAGAAAGGAAGGGTTCCAAAAACCCTCTATAAAACCTCAACCTCACGCCTTACTGCAGCTCCTCCACTTTAGTTCTTCCCTGCATCCCATTAGTTACAGTCACAGGGGAACGAGAATTTAGACAAGCGGACCAATCGGAAGCAGGCGCGACAGAACAGATGACCAATCAGAAGCTAGAAACGGGCGTTGCTATGGCGACATAACACGCCTTCGAGGTGCTTGGTGGCGGAGGTAAATATGCTGGGCATTCAGACCACAGTGAGGCGCGCTGGAGGTGGTACAGGTAGGGGTTGCTATGACGACCGGGGCGCTTGAGAGCTGGTCCGTTGACGTGGACCTGGAGCGGGTAGAAGGCTGGCGACAAAGTCTCACTATGCACCCTGGCTGGCCTTGAACTTAAATAATAGACGAGGCTGGCTTGGAAATTCTGGCAATCGCCATTTCTTTCTTCTTCTTCTTCTTTTTTTTTTTTCGGTAAATGTATATTTTTTATTTATTTGAGAGAGAGAAAGAGGCAGACAGGCAGAGAGAGAGACAGAGAAAGGACAAGCCAGGGCGTGTAGCCATTGCAAACGAACTCCAGATGCATGCGCCACCTTGTGCATCCGGCTTATGTGGGTCCTGGAGAATAGAACCGGGATCCTTTGGCTTTGCAGGCAAAGACCTTAACTTCTAAGCCATCTCTTCAGCCCCTCCTCCTCCTCCTCCTCCTCCTCCTCCTTTGTTTTTTGTTTTGTTTTGTTTTGTTTTGTTTTTCGAGGTAGGGTCTCGCTCTAGCTCAGGATGACCTGAAATTCCCTATGTAGTCTCAGAGCGGCCTTGAACGCACGGCGATCCTCCTACCTCTGCCTCCTAGGTGCTGGGATTAAAGTCCTGTGCCACCACGCCCGGTCTCTCTTACTTCTTTCTGCCTCCCAAGTGCTGGGATTACAGGCATGCATCACCATGCTTGAAGGAATAGTTAATTTAGGAAGACTTTGCTCCTCTCTTCTTTTTTCTTTTCTTTCCTCCTTCTCTTGTTTGTTTGGGTTTTTTTGTTTTATTTTTTTGTTTGTTTGTTTGTTTGTTTGTTTGTTTTTGACAGGATGCCCAGGCTGGTCTCCAATTAATAGCAATCTTCCAACCTCTCTCAGTTTCCCAAATACTGGGATTATATAGACATGAGCTACCACCCACCTCCGCCCTGCCACAGCAGTATCAGTTACGTAGTTAGAACAAATTGCCCTAAGCCTGTCAGTTAAAAACAGTAATTTTCTCCTACATTTATTTGTTTTAAATATTTTTTAAAATTCACAGCACCATCCTTTTTAATATTTTATTTTTATTTATTTATTTGAGAGAGAGAGAGATATACAGATATAGGCAGGTAGAGAGAGAGAGAGAGAGAGAGAGAGAGAGAGAGAGAATGGGCACTCCAGGGCCTCCAAATGAACTCCAGATGCATGCGCCCCTTTGTGCATCTGGCTAACGTGGGTCATGCGGAGTCAAACCTGGGTCCTTTGGCTTTGCAGGCAAACACCATAACTGCTAATCCATCTCTCCAGCCCTGTTTTTAAATATTTTTATTTATTTATTTGTAAGGAGAGAGAGAAGGAGAATGGGTGCACCAGGCCCTCTTGCCACTATGAAAGAACTTCAGATGCATGTGCCATTTTGTGCATCTGGCTTCATGTGAGAACTGGACTTGAACCCTGGCCATCAGGCTTTGCAAGCGCCTGTGACCAGTGAGCCATCTCTCTTGATTCTTTACACTGTTGGTGGGTTCCAAGTTTCTAAGGACACATGAAGGATTTGAGGACACAGAAAATTGCTTAGCACTAAGTCAGTGACAAAGTACAAATGGGACCCTCTCCTCCCACCTGGCTGCCGGTGCTGCGTGCTGCTCGCTGTTTTCCAGTGCGGACTGAAGAGCAGCGTCTCTCCAGGACGCCTCCAGGCCTTTAGTGCCGCAGCAGCACTGCTGAGGCCTCCAGCCTCGTGGACTGAGCAGCTACCCAGTTTCTTGACTCTCAGGCCTGCAACCTGCTATCGCTGGACTGTTGTAAGCTAAGCCAATAAATTCCCTCTTAATACAAAAGAAAAAGAAAAAGAAAGTGCGAATGGTCAGGTGTGGCGGCGCACGCCTTTAATCCCAGCACTCTGGAGGCAGAGGTAGGAGGATCACCGTGAATTTAAGGCCACCCTAAGACTACATAGTGAATTCCAAGTCAACCTAGGCTAGAGCGAGACCCTACATCGAAAAACACAAACTAAGCAAACAAAGACGCGGGCCAACATGCCAGGCTAAGCCTTCTTTTTTGGTAAATATTTTATTTATTTGAAAGAGAGAGACAAAGAGAAAAGAAACAGAAAGAGGGAGGGAGGTTGAGTATGGGCATGCCAGGGCCTCCTGTAAAAGAACTCCAAACACATGTGCCACTTTGTGCATCTGGCTTTACGTGGGTACTGGGGAATTGAACCCGGGCCATCAGGCTTTGCAAACAAGAACCTTTAACTACTGAGCAATCTCTCCAGCCCTACCTTTTTTTTTTTTTTTCGAGGTAGGCTCTCACTCTAGCTCAGACTGACCTGGAATTCACTAAGCAGTCTCAGGGTGTCCTCGAACTCACGGCGATCCTCCTACCTCTGCCTCCCGAGTGCTGGGATTGAAGGTGTATGCCATCACACCCGGCCCAGCCCTACTTTTTTTGTTTTTTTTTTTTTAATTTCCAGGCTGACCTGGAGACACTCGAACTCTCGGTGATCCTCCTACCTCTGCCTCCCAAGTGCTGGGATTAAAGGCGTGCGCCACCACGCCCGGCTTGTTTGTTTGTTTTTAATTTGAGAGACACACAGAGAGAGGGTGACAGAGAGGAAAAGGCAGAGAGAGAATGGGTGCGCCAAGGCTTTTCAAATGGGCGTTCTTCGGCTTCTCAGGCAGACACCTTAACCGCTAAGCCATCTCTCCAGCCCAGCCCCTTTTTTAACGAGAGAAAGAGAATTGGTGCACCAGAGCCTCCAGCTACTGTAATGGAACTCCAGAAGCATGAGCCATCTTGCATGATGCGTGACCTTGTGTGCATACGTCACATTGTGCAGCTGGCTTATGTGGGTTCTGTGGAGTTGAACTCAGTCCTTAGACTTTTGCAGGCAATCACCTTAACTTCTAAGCCATCTAGCCCATTTTTTTTTTTTTTTTTTTTTGAGGCAGGTGTCACTAGTCCAGGCTGATATGAAACTTACTCTGTAGTCCAGAAGCAATCCTCCTGCTTCATCCTCCTGAGTGCTGGGGTTAAAGATACGCACCACTGTACCTAGCCTGAAAATTCTACTTTTGAAAGACTGGGTGATTACACCTGTGTCATCAATCTCCTTTAAGGTCAGCAGAGCCATATGACATAGCTCAATTACAGGGCTTTCTCTCCCATCTCCTGGTCTCCTCATTGTCTTCCCACTGAGGGTCAAGAAAACTTGTGCTGGAGCTGGGCGTGGTGGCGCACGCCTTTAATCCCAGCACTCGGGAGGCAGAGGTAGGAGGATCGCCGTGAGTTCGAGGCCACCCTGAGACAACATAGCTAATTCCAGGTCAGCCTGGACCAGAGTGAGACCCTACCTCGAAAAACAAACAAACAAACAAACAAACAAACAAACAAACAAACAAAAAACTGTGCTGGGACTTTCTTGGGGCTTCCAATGTCCTTCATGGACAGTGCTGAGCCCACCTATGATAGCCACATGAAATTGGGGGTAGTTAATTCTTCCACCCCAGGACCTGCCCCTGGAATTTCTGTTCATTATGTGGGATGGATTGAAAACAGAAATGGGGGAGCCGGGCATGGTGGTGCACGCCTTTAATCCCAGCACTCGGGAGGCAGAGGTAGGAGGATTGCTGTGAGTTCAAGGCCACCCTGAGACTACATAGTTAATTCCAGGTCAGCCTGGGCCAGAGTGAGACCCTACCTCGAAAAACCAAAAAAAAGAAAAAAGAAAAAGAAAAAGAAAAAGAAAGAAAGAAAGAAAGAAAGAAAAAACATAAATGGGGGGAGGCTTAGCAGTTAAGGTGCTTGCCTGCAAAAGCCAAACATCCCAAGTTTGATTCCTCAAGACCCAAGTAAGTCATATGCACAAGGTGACACATGCATCTGGAGTTTGTTAGCAGCAGCCCAAGGCCCTGGCACGCCCATTCTATCTACTGCTTTCTCTCTCAAAGAAATAAAAATAGGGCTGGAGAGATGGCCTAGTGGTTAAGGCGCTTGCCTACAATGCCAAAGGACCAAGGTTTGATTCCCATGACCCACCCATGTAAGCCAGATGCACAAGGTGGCACATGTGTCTGGAGTTTGTTTGCAGTGGCCAGGAAGCCCTGGTGTACCCATTCATTCTCTCTCTTTCTCTCTCAAAAAAATAAAAATAAAAATAAAATATTTTTTAAATTTTTATTTATTTATTTGAGAGCGACTGAGAGAGAAAGAGGCAGAGAGAGAGAAAATAGGCGCACCAGGGCCTCCAGCCGCTGCATATGAACTCCAGATGCATGCGCCACTTTATGCATCTGGCCTACGTGGGTACTGGGAAATTGAGCCTCGAACCAGGGTCCTAAGGCTTCACAGGCAAATGCTTAATCGCTAAGCCATCTCTCCAGCCCAAATAAAATATTTTAAAAAATAAAAACAGCTGGGCGAGGTGGCTCACGCCTTTAATTCCAACACTTGGAAGGCAGAGGTAGGAGGATTGCCGTGAGTTTGAGGCCATCCTGAGACTACATAGTGGGTTTCAGGTCTGCCTGAGCTGGAGTGAGACCCTACCTCAAAAAAAAATTAATTAATTAAAAATAAATAAATAAAAAGAAATTTTAAAAAAGAAGAAAGAAAGAAAGAAAGAAAGAAAGAAAGAAAGAAAGAAAGAAAGAAAACAGAACTGGGTCCTGCTGGCCTGAATGAGGTGTGAAGGAATTTTTGTGCAGAGTATTTTTTTTTTTCTACTTGTGGAGTGTGTGTGTGTTGATGTTAAGACATGGTCTCATGCAGCCAAAGGCCTTAAATCACTATGTAGCTGAAATGAGCTCTGTGTCCTCTCACTTTGTCCCCTTGAGTGCCAGCAAATAGGCATGTGCCACCATGCCTGACTTCTGTGGGAGTCTTGACCTGACTTCAAAGAAGCAGGAAGGTAAGGAACAGGTTGAAATTCAGGTTTGGTCTCATTTGAATTATTGCTCAAGATTTTCATGGGCCAAAGTTTCCTAACCCAGATTTCAGGAAGCTCAGAGTCAGCCAGAGGAAACAGTTGTAAGGATTTATAATAGTCTCATAACAATGGTAATTAGATCTCGCTCTTGTTTTTTCAAGATAAGCTCTCACTCTAGCCCAGGCTGACCTGGAATTCACTATGTAGTCTCAGGGTAGCCTTGAACTCACAGCGACCCTGCTACCTGTGCCTTCCGAGTGCTGGGATTAAAGGTGTGCGCCACCACACTCAGCAGGAATTAGATCTCTTGTTTA
This sequence comes from Orientallactaga sibirica, assembly GCA_036365145.1. Classification (NCBI taxonomy): domain Eukaryota; kingdom Metazoa; phylum Chordata; class Mammalia; order Rodentia; family Dipodidae; genus Orientallactaga; species Orientallactaga sibirica. The sequence continues at coordinate 226,715 of JAEOAD010000605.1, forward strand.
CAAAAGATGTCTACCAGACCTGCTTCTAAAGCCTAGAAACCAGTAATTAAGTGACCTTAACACATACCTGTAGGACTGGAGAGATGCCTCAGTGTTTAAAGGTACTTGTCTGCAAAGCCCGCTAGCGTGGGTTCATTTCCTCAGATAACACGTAAAGCCAGATGTACAAGTGGTGCATGCATCTGGAGTTTGTTTGCAGCCCTGGTGTCCCTACTCCTCTCTCAAATTAATAAATAAAACTATTTTTTTGAGGTAGGGTCTCACTGTAGCCCAGGCTGACCTGGAATTCACTCTGTAGTCTCAGGGTGGCCTTGAACTCACAGCAATCTTCCTACCTCTGCCTCCTGAGTGCTGGGATTAAAGGTGTGCGTCACTATGCCCAGCTTCAAACCAATTTCAAAAAGACAAACTTGGGGCTGGAGAGATGGCTTAATGATTAAGGCACTTGCCTGCAAAGCCAAAGGACCCAGGTTCAACTCCCAAGCACCAACATAAGCCAATTGGCACATTGGTAGTGGCTGGAGGCCCTGATGCACCCATTCTCTCTCTCTCTCTTTGCCTCTCTCTCTCTCCCTCTCTTTCTAAAATAAATAAATTAAATATTGTTTTTAAAAATGCCAGGCTAAGGATGGGCTCCAGGACCCACGTAAGCCAGATGAGAGAGTGGCTTGCCCATTCTCTCTCTCTCTCTCTCTCTCTCTCTCTCTCTACCTGCCTATTTCTGTATCTCTCTCTCTCTCAAATTCAAATTAATAAATAAATAAAAATAAAATATTTAAAAAAAAAAAAATGAAATATTGTTTTAAAAATGCCAGGCATGGGCTGGAGAGATGGCTTAGCAGTTAAGGCATTTGCCTGCAAAGCCAAAGGACCCCGGTTCGATTCTCCAGGACCCACATAAGGCAAGATGCACAAGGGGGGACATGCATCTGGAGTTTGTTTGCAGAGGCTGGATGCCCTGGTGCGCCCATTCTCTCTCTCTCTCTGTCTTCCCCTCTTTCTCTCTCTCAAATAAATAAAACATATATTTTTTAAAAAAGCTGGGCATGATGGCATACACCTTTAATCCCAGCACTCGGGAGGCAGAGGTAGGAGAATCGCCATGAGTTTGAGGCCACTCTGAGACTACGTATGGACTAGAGTGAAACCCTACCTCAGAAAAAAAAAAAAAAAAGACAAACCTGGTCTGGTAATTAATCTAAACCTTCAGGAGGTAGAGGTAGAAGGATTGCTGTGACTTTGAAGCCAGTTTGGGACTACCGAGTAAGTGCCAGGGCCAGCCTGGGCTAGAATGAGACCTTACCTAGAAAAAAAAAAAAAAACAGCTGGGTGCTGTGAGTTCAAGGCCACCCTGAGATTTCATAGTGAATTCAGGGTCAGCCTGAGCTAGTGTGAGACCCTACCTCAAAAAACAAAAATAAATAAAATAAAATAAGTAATAATGCACCTGTAAAACACAGTTGGAGATGACCTTCTATTGGGATAATGCTGGAAAATGGTATCTGTGGTGGTATCTATCAAGTCTAGCCTTGATTTTCTGCACTTCAGGTCTGTCACCTGAATGCTCATCACAGGATCCCCTCTTACCCTCTTACTTTTTCTTTTCTTCTTCTTCTTCTTCTTCTTTTTTTTTTTTTTTTTGGATTGGCGAGGTAGGGTCTTACTCTGCTCCAGGCTGACCTAGAATTCACTATGCAGTCTCAGGGTGGCCTCGAACTCTTGGCAATCCTCCTACCTCTACCTCCCGAGCGCTGGGATTAAAGGCGTGCGCCACCATGCCCAGCTAGATCTTTTATTTTTTATTTTTATTTTTTGAGGTAGGGTCTCACTCTAGTTCAGGCTGACCTGGAATTCACTATGTAGTCTCAGGGTGGCCTTGAACTCACGGTGATCCTCCTACCTCTGCCTCCCAAGTGCTGGGATTAAAGGCGTGCGCCACCACGCCTGGCAAGATCTTCTTTTAAAAGAAAATTTTTGTTTTTCAAGGTAGGTTCTCATTCTAGCCCAGGCTGACCTGGAATTCACTTGGTACTCTCAGGGTGATCCTCCCACCTCTGCCTCCCAAGTGCTGGGATTAAAGGATTGGACCACCATGCCCAGCAGAAAGACATTTTTGCTGCTGCTCTGTGAAGCTGTAGCAGATGTGAGACAAACAAAACAAAACAAAAAAACAAAGAACACTGAGTTGGTGGAACTCACAGATTGTCTGTCCCCTGGGATCTGCACACGAGTCCGTGATGTTCCACTACACTCTGTACCGACAGCTACCTGACTGCATGTGCTCCTCACTCACTATATAGTCTCAGGGTGGTCTCGAACTCAAGGTGCCTCCCAAGTGCTGAGATTAAAGGCGAGCGCCACCACGCCTAGCTGTGGGTCTGGCTTTCCATGACTACTGGTTATCAGGGTTTGCAAGCAAGCACTTTCTCCAGTCATGATGTTGCTTTTGTGATGACAGGGGGCACACCTAGGTATCCAGGTTAGCCTCCAACCCGAGATCCTACTGCTGCAGGTTTCCTTAGTGTTAGGATTACAGGCTTGCCTCCAAGAAGCCAGGTCTGCCCAAGTTGTGTGGTGGGGAGAGACCAGGGCCTTACAAGTCGCACCCCAGCACCAAGGCCAGGACGCTGAGCAGAGCTCGGTCCCCACCAAAGGACAGGATTCCGGGGCAGCAGTGGACACTGGAGGCATTCACCCTGGATAGGGCTCTTGGAACTTTACTGATTCTCTTTTTTTCTTTTTTAAAATTTTTTAAAATTATTATTTATTTATTTTTTGAGAGAGATAAGAGAGGGAGAGGGAGACAGAGATGGGTGTGCCAGCAGCCTCTCAGCTGCTGCGAACGAAATCCAGATGTGTGCGCCCCCTTGTGGTCAAGTGCAGCATTGCGCCCTTGCGTCACTGCATCTGGCTAAACGTGGGACCTGGAGATTGGAACCGGCGTTCTTAGGCTTAGCAGGCAGGCGCCTTAACCCCTAAGCCATCTCTCCAGCCCATCTTTTTTTTTTTTTCTTTTAATGTTTTCAAGGTCGGGTCTCTCTCTAGCCCAGGCTGATCTGGCATTAACTCTGTAGTCTCAGGATGGCCTCGAACTCACAGCAATCTGCACTTCTTTTAATACTTTATTGAAGGGGGCTGGAGAGATGGCTTAGCGGTTAAGGCGTTTGCCTGCAAAGCCAAAGGATCCTGGTTCAACTCTCCAGGCCCCATGTAAGCCAGCTGCACAAGGGGGCGCATGCATCTGGAGTTCGTTTGCAGCGGCTGGAGGCCCTGGCGCGCCCTTTCTCTCTCTCAAAAAAATACTAAAATATATTTTAAAAAATACTTTATTGGAGAGAGAGGGAAAAAAGAGGCCGAGTGAATGGGCTCACCAGGGCGTCTAACCACTGCAAAGGAACTCCAGACGCATGCGCCACCTTGTGATTCTGGCTTATGTGGGACCTGGAGAACCGAACCAGGATCCTTAGGCTTCGCAGGCAAGTATCTTAGCCACTCGTAGTAAAGCCACGACCCGGGTCCCTGACTCTCCTCAACAGCTCAGAGGAGACCCCGGGGCCCGGCCGCCGCTAGCCCCGCCCCCTGCGCTGTCATTGGCCCATCTGTGAACACGAACAGCAGGCGGTGGCTTGTGGGAATTGTAGTTCCCTGGAGTCCCTCGTCGCTAGGCGCGCCTCCCCCCGTTGCCCCGGCAACGAACAAGCGCAGGGACGGGGGCGCGTGGAAATGACGTCATAACGCGAAGCCCGCAGCGGCAGTGAGAGGCCCTGGGCGCCCGGAGCCCCGCGGCAGCGTTCGGCGTTCGGCGGGGAGGGGGACCTGGTTCCGTGACGGGGTGTGAGTGGCTCGGGGCGCGTCGGCGGGAGCTCGCCGGCCCAGGAGGGCTCGTGCGTGGCCGTGAGCCGTGGACGCCGCTGCGGGCGTCTCGGAGGCGCGTCCCCGGTCACCGGCGGGGAAGGAGGGTTCGGCGGCGCCCGCCTCGGCCGAGTCCGCCGCGCCGCGCTGCCCGCAGGCTGCCATGGCCCGGAAGCCGCCCCGGAGCAGAGGGTGTCCGAGGAAGAGTGAAAGGCCGTGTCAGGTGCCTGGACCGCGAGGGCTTCGGCGGAGAGGAACGAGGGCGTGGGGAGGGGGCGGGTCCCGGATGTCCGCGCATAGCCCAGCTGCCCTGGACCTGGTCCTCGCAGTCCAGCTTCTTGCAGGTGTGGGGCGGGGATGGAATCGTGGGCTCCTTGGCCAGTCTCCCTGCAACCACCATGTAGCCTGCTAGGGGTGGAGAGTCCTACATAAGCACGCTGCCTTTGGTGACTTGCATGTAAATTATGTCCTCTGCACCCTGAGGTTTTCTGGTTTTGTTTTTTTCCAGGAAGTTTCACTAGTCCAGGCTGACCTGCAATTCACTATATAGTCTCAGGCTGGCCTCGAACTCAGTGTTCCTCCTATCTCTGCCTCCTGAGTGCTGTGATTAAAGGCCTGTGCCACCAAACCTAGAAGGTATTTTTTTCCGAGGTAGGGTCTCACTCTAGCTCAGGCTGACCTGGAATTCACTATGTAGTCTTAGGCTGGCCTCAAAACTCACAGCAGTCCTCCTACCTCTGCCTCCCAGGTGCTGGGATTAAAGGCATGAGCCAGGGGCTGGAGAGATGGCTTAGTGTTTAAGCCTTGCCTGTGAAGCCTAAGGACTCCAGTTCGAGGCTCAATTCCCCAGTACCCACGTAATCCAGATGCACAAGGGGGCACATGCATCTGTAGTTCGTTTGCAGTGGCTGGAGGCCCTGGTGCACCCATTCTCTCTCTCTTTTCCTCCCTCCTTTTTTTTTCCTCTCTTTGTCTGTCACTCTTAAATAATAAATAAATAAAAGTAAACAAAAAAATTTAAGCAGGGTTGAATTTAAAAGTAATGGACTAGTGTTTGGTGGGCGTCTACAACAAAGAGATGTAAAGTTTGTCACAGGAAAAATTCAAGCAAGTTTGAAGTTACTGGTGTGGAAACTAGCTTTAGGAATGCTTAAGAACAAAAATTCTGCCAGTGTGGTGGCGCACGCCTTTAATCCCAACACTCGGGAGGCAGAGGTAGGAGGATTGCCAAGTTCAAGGCCACGCTGAGACTACATATTCCAGGTCAGCCTGGGCCAGAGTGAGACCCTACCTCGAAAAAAAAAAAAAAACAACACAAATTCTTTAAAATGCTGATACACATGAACTGGAGAGATAGCTCAGCAGTTAAGGTGCTTGCCTGCAAAGCCTAATGACGGTTCAATTTCTCAGTACCCATGTAAATCCTGACACATAGGTTTGGGTGCAGCCCTCTGTTCATTTTTAGGTGTTTTTTTCTTGCACCCACTATGTACCTATCACAGCTGAACTTATCATTGCAGGGCCTGCTGATGTTTGAGGATGTGGCCATCCACTTCTGCCGGGAGGAGTGGGAGCTCCTTAATGTGACCCAGAGGAACCTGTATCGTGAGGTGATGCTGGAGAATTTCACACTCATTAGCTCCCTGGGTAAGTTCCCCACTCTCCCCTCAGCACACTGACCACATCCGCCTTTTCCCTATGGAAATTCCATTCATAACAAAGCTGGACCACAGGGCTGCTTCCTTCTCAGTGCACCTGTTGTAGGTGTTATGGGTCATGTGCCCTTTCTCTGAGCAACCCTGTTAGCCGCCCAAACATCCATTGCCCTTTGGCCTGGTGGAGTGTATTAGTTACTTCCTTGTTGCTGTGACAAAATACCTGATTAAAGCAATTTAAAGAAGGAAGAGTTTATTTTGAAGCACAGTTTGAGGTTACGGTCCAGCATAGAAGATAGACGTGGTGGCAGGAGCACAGAGTAGCTGATCACAGCACATCTGTAATCAGGAAGCTTGAGAGAAATGAGTGCTGCTGTTCCCCTCAATTTTTCCTTTTCTTTCCTCTTTTTAATTTTTTAAACTTATTATTTATTTATTTATTTGAAGGAGAAGGAGGCAGATAGATAGAGAATGGAAGTAAGTGCCAGGGCCTCTAGCCACTACAAACAAACTCCAGACACATGTGCCAACTTGTGCATCTGGCTTATGTGGGTTCTGGGGAATTGAACCTGGGTCCTTAGGCTTCGTAGGCAAGTCTCTTAACTGCTAAGCCATCTCCCAGCCCCAATTTTTCCTCTTCTTTCAGTCTGGACCCCAGCCCATGACATGCAGCCACCCACAGTTAGGGTGGATCTATCCACCACAGTTAACCTAATGTACAGTTCTCTCACATACTTGCCCAAAAATTTGTCTCCTGGCTGACTGTAGATCCAAGTATTGTGACAATCCATGTGAGTACCTGTCACAAGAAGCGACCTAGTTGCTTCACAGTTTAACCATCATCTCGCTCAGCTCTGTCTCTCCCTGGCCCTGTGACTGTGCTAAAGAGACATGGGCCTCTTTCCTCCTCCAAAAGAGATTTACAGAGCCTTCCCTAGAATAGACTTGAGCCATGAACTCGAATCAGCAGATCTTTTATTTATTTTATTATTTTTTTCTGAGGTACGGTTTCACTCTAGGCCAAGCTGACCAGAAATTCATTATGTAGTCTCAGGACAGCCTTGAACTCACCACAATCCTCCTACCTCTGCCTCCCAAGTGCTGGGATTAAAAGCGTGCACCACCACGCCTGACAAGATCTTTTGAGGGAGTATTGCTATCTCAATTATTTCTATATTATGATATTAATATTAGTTGGGTATACACAACCCCAACACTCAGGATACTGAGGTAAGAGGATTACCATATGTTCAAGGCCAGCCTGTGCTTCAGATGAGTTCTGGGTCAGCCTGGGCTAGAGTGAGACCCTGTTTTAAAGCTTAAAAAGTTTTTTAAAAGGCAGGCTGGAGAGATCGCTCAGTGGTTAAGGTGCTTGCCTACAATCCCTAATGGCCTGGGTTTGATTCCCCAGTATCCACGTAAAGTCAGATCTAGAAAGTGGTACATGCATCTACATCTGGAATTCACTTGCAGTGGTTAGAGGCCCTGGAGCACCCATTTATATTCTCTTTTTCTCTCTCTCCTTGCAAATAAATAAATTTTTAAAGTCATTAATATTATATTAACTATATTTTATTTATTTATTTGAGAGAGAGAAAGAGGCAGAGAGAGAGAAGGAGAATGAGCATGCCAGGGCCACTAGCCACTGCAAATGAACTCCAGATGTATACACCCCCTTGTGCATTACATGGGTCCTGGAGAATCGAACGAGGATCAAAGGATCCTGGCTTTGCAGTCAGATGCTTTAACCACTAAGCCATCTCTCTAGCCCTAGTATTATATTAAGATATTGTTATTGTTGCAGAAACGGGTTCAAGTCAGTGAGGAACCAAAGCCTCTCTTGGAGAGGCTGGCGCTCAGGTTCATTTACACCAGCAGGCCTAGAGGAGTTAGTGCTCTGAGCTCTGGACTCTGAGCTGCAGTTGCTGAGAGCTTATATAGGCAGTCGACACCATCCTGGACTCCTTGAATTATTTATTGGTGGGCTTAAACATCTAGGCTAAGATGCACAAGGGAGCACATGCGCCTGGAGTTCGTTTGCAGTGGCTAGAGGCTCTGGCACGTCCATTCTCACTCTTTTTTCCCCTCTCTCTGTCTCTAATAAATAAATAAATAAACTTGTAGGCTACATGAACAGGGGCCACAGGTGGGACATTTTTAGCAATAAGCTGTTAGAGAAGCTGAAGGTCATTAGCTTGAGAGAGCTTGCTTGTAGCTGTGCTATGGAGATAAAAGAGTGAAAAACAGGATGAGTTTCAAAACAGAAACTAGGGGCTGGAGAGATGGCTTAGCGGTTAAACGCTTGCCTACGAAGCCTAAGGACCCCGGTTCAAGGCTTGATTCCCCAGGACCCACGTAAGCCAGATGCAGGAGGGGCGCATGCATCTGGACTTCGTTTGCAGTGGCTGGAGGCCCTGGCGTGCCCATTATCTATCTGCCTCTTTCTCTGTCTGTCACTCTCAAATAAATAAATAAAAATAAACAAAAAAAAAAGTAAAAAAAAAAACACACACAAAAAAAACAGAAACTAGATTTGCTGCCCTCACACCTCATAGTCCACAACCCCACGGTGAGTACCAGCAATCTCACTGAGGAGGACCCTCAGTGGAAGGGGGAACAGGCAGGAGAGAAATGGCACCAACATATGAAGTGTCCATACAGAGTTTCTACTTAATTTTAAAAAAAAAAAAAACCGCCAAGTGTGGTGGCACACGCCTTTAATCCCAGCACTTGGGAGGCAGAGGTAGGAGGATCACTGTGAGTTCGAGGCCACCCTGAGACTCCGTAGTGAATTCCAGGTCAGCCTGGGCTAGAGTGAGACCCTACCTCAACAAAACAAAACAAACCCTAAATAAAATGTAGATTGGATCATAGCCTTGAGATAATCAAGACTGTGGAGCAGAGCATGGCCAGGAGATAGGGCTTCAGGGCCCTGTGTTTCCTCCTATCACATTGCATGGTAAGTTTTAAATGTCTCTTTACTTATTTAGCTTATGGGTTTTTTTTCTGTTTTTTTTTAAATTATTTTTTATTGACAACTTCCATAATTATAGGCAATAACCTGTGGTAATTACCTCCCTCCCCCCACTTTCCCCTTTGAAACTCCACTCTCCATCATATCCCCTCCCCCTCTCCATCAGTCTCTCTTTTATTTTGATGTCTTGATCTTTTCCTCCTATTATGATGGTTTTGTGTAGGTAGTGTCAGGCACTGTGAGGTCATGGATATCCAGGCCATTTTGGGTCTGGAGGAGCACGTTGTAAGGAGTCCTACCCTTCCTTTGGCTCTTCTTTCCGCCCCCTCTTCCGCAATGGACCCTGAGCCTTGGAAGGTGTGTTAGAGATGTTTCAGTGCTGAGCACTTCTCTGTCACTTCTACTCAGCACCATGGTGCCTTCTGAATCATCCCAAGGTCACTGCCATCTGAAAAGAGAAGCTTCTCTAACCACAAGTGAGAGTAGCATTAATATATGGGTGTGGACATTAAGAGAAGTGCTTACTGGGCATTTTGGTGAGCATAGTATATACATTTAGCCAGATACCAGCAGACATTATTATGCTTTTTAAAATTTTATTTTATTTATTTGAGAGAGAGAAGATGGGCGCGCCAGGGCCTTCAGCCACTGCAAAAAAACTCCAGGCATATGCGCCACCTTGTGCATCTGGCTTACATGGGTTCTGTGGAATCAAACCTGAGCCCTTTGGTTTTGCAAGCAAATGCCTTAACCACTAAGCATCTCTCCAGCACTAGCTTCTTATGTCTTTTTCTCAATAGCACCTTAGTATATTTTTTATTTTATTTTTATTATTAGCAACAGACAGAGAAGGGGGGGAGAGAGGGGGAGAGAGAGAGAGAGGGAGAGAGAATGGTTGTACCAGGGCCACTGCAAACAAACTGCAGATGTGTGCACCACCTTGTGCATTACATGGGTCCTTGGGAATTGAGCCTCGAACCAGGGTCCTTAGGTCCTTAGACCCCTAGGCTTCACAGGCAAGTTCTTAACTGCTAAGCCATCTCTTCAGCCCTATTTTTATTTTTTAAGTATTTTATTTATTTACTTATTTATTGGAGAGTAAGAGGCAGTGAGACGGAGAAAGAATGGGCACACCAGGGCCTGTAGCCACTGCAGATGAACTCTAGATGCATGCGCCACCTTGTGCATCTGGCTTATGTGGGTCCTGGGGAATTGAACCTGGGTCCTTAGGCTTCACAGGCTAGTGCCTTAACTGCTAAGCTATCTGTCCAGCACAGTAGTGCCTTATATTTTAGTATGTAAGGCTTGTACTTAATTTATTAACTTGCTGCTGTTGTTGGTGTCTTGACAACAGTCTCGGTGAGTTACCTTGGCTGCCCTGTGACTTACTCTGTGGCACAGATGGAACTTGAGTTTCTGATTTTCTTGCTGTAGCCACCAGGTACTTAAGATCATAGGCATGAGCCAGTATGCCCAACACGTATTTTATATTTTGATACTATTTTAATGGACCTGTCTTCTCAGTTTTGAGTTTTCAGTTGTAGTTGTAGAAATGGAATTGGTTTCGGTATACTTACCTTACACCCTGCAGTCTTGTTCAACTGTTAGTTCTAATAGTGGACGTGTTGGTGTTTTCTCCCCATAAGATCCTGTCATCCATGACCATGGGGGGGGGGGGTTACTTGTTCCTTTCCGGACTAACCTTGCCAGAGCTTCCAGTGCTTCTCTAAATGGGGCATGAGAGCAAACATCTGCGTTAGTTAGCTTTTATTGTTGTTGGTTTTTCAAGGTAGGGTCTCACTCTAGCCCAGGCTGACTTGGAATTCACATATAGTCTCAGGCTGGCTTCAAACACACAGCGATCCTCCTACCTCTGCCTCCCGAGTGCTGGGATTAAAGACCTTACTTAGCTTTTGTGGTTACTATGACAGAAGTAATTTAAGGAAGCTGGGCATGGTGGCTCATTCTTTTAATCCGAGCATTGAGGAGGCTGGGGTAGGAGGATCATCATGAGTTCAAGGGTACAGAGGAAGTTCCAGGTCAGTCTTGGCTAAAGTGAGACCCTAACCCTTTAAAAAGAAGAAGAAGCAACTTAATATAGGAAGGTTTTATTTGTGTTTCTGGGTCAGAGGGTATAGTCCACCATGGTGGGGAGGACAGGGCATCTGGAGTGAGTGGCTCTGCAGTAAGAACATTGTGCTAAGCAGCAAGCAGAGGGAGCACCTCCCTTGAGTGACCTTCTTCCTGTAGCTGGGCACCACCTCCTAAAAGTTTATATATATATATAAAATATTTTATTTACTTATTTGAAAGAGAGGGGGGGAAGAGACAGAGAGAAAATGTGCATGCCAGGGCCTCTAGTCACTGCTTATGTGGATACTGTGGCGTCAAACTTGGGTCCATGGGCTTCACAGGCAAGCACCTTAACCACTAAACCGTCTCTCCAGCCCATATATATATATATATCTCCCCCCAAGGTAGGGTCTCCCTCTAGCCCAGGCTGGCCTGGAATTCACTATGTAATCTCAGGGTGGCCTCAAACTCACAGTGATCCTCCTACCTCTGCCTCCCGAGTGCTGGGATTAAAGGCATGTGTCGCCACACCCAGCTAGCCCATATTTTAAAAGATGTATTATTTGAGAGGAGAGAGAGAGAGACTGGATGAGGTAGGGCCTCAAGCCACTGCAAACAAATTCCAGACACATGCACCATCTTGTGCATCTGGCTTTATATAGGTACTGGGGAGTCAAACCTGGTTCCTTAGCTTTGCAGGCAAGCACCTTAATCACTGAGCTCTCTCTCCAGCCCTTTTTATTTTTATTTATTTTTGGTTTTTCAAGGTAGGGTCTCATTCCAGGTTAGCCTGAGCTAGAGTGAGACCCTACCTTGGAAAACCAAAAAAAAAGTTTTATTTATAAATGAGAGAGAGTGTGTGTATATGGGCATACCAAGGCCTCTTGACACTGAAAACAAACTTCAAATACATCTGGCTTTATGTGGGTACTAGAGAATTAAACCTAGACTGGCAGAATTTACAAGCAAGCACCTTTTAACCACGAACCATCTCCCTAGCCTTCTAGTGCCCTTTTGTCTTAGAAGTGACCCCAAGCTCAGGGGTCTATAGCTGAGGGAGCTGTGGCAGAGACAAACTGTCCCAGTAGGATCTTGCTCTCAGTAATGGAAAAAGCAGTTGAGTACACAGAGCTGGGACCAAAGTTGCTAGCTGCACATGCAGCATTGTAGCAGGTGGAACCCATCACAGGTTTAATAACTGTCAAGACAGCTGTTGTGGAGCACTGACCTCGGAACATAAGAGCCATGACCACCTTACCCTCAACAAGGATGGGCCTGTTAGGTTCCCTCAAAGAGGGAAAGGTGGGGAGGTTCATTATACCCTCGCCTGGAGATTCCAGCTGCTCCCTCTTGCACACCCTCCTAGCTATTTGTAATTCTTACCCAGCTGCTTGTAGTCTCAAGAGGGCTTGAGTTTATGGGGGGGTGTGTGAAGGTTAACTGAAGGGGGGAACCCAATCTGTGGAGCCATGGAAAAGTTGTCATTCATGGTAGAGTGAGATTTTGGTGATGTGGCTGTTTTGAGGTCACCCATGTTCCTGTACATAAGCCCAACAAACTGGTTTAGTTTCAGGCCAGACTTGGATTGGAGTCATTATTTCAGTGTGTCATAGGTGCTGCATCTGAGGTTAATAGATGGTTGGTCAGAATGCTCAGGGAAAGTTAATGCAGAGGCCAAGGTCGTCTGTGTCCCTCCACAGCTGCTGTTTCATGATGGCAGTAGTCGTCAAGCCCTGAGGTCACTGCTCTAGTCACCTTCATGATGCTGCCACAGAGCACCCAACCAAGAGCAGCTTGTGGGAGAAAAGGGTTTATCTTGGTTTATAGATGAAAGGGGAAACTCCATGATGGCAGGGTAAAACAGCATGAGCAGAGGCTGGACATCACCTCCTGGCCAACGTCAGGTGGACAAAGCAGCAGGAGAGAGTGCCAAACACCGGCAAGGGGAAGCTGGCTATAATAGCCGTAAGCCCGCCCCCACGACTCAACTCCTCCAGTAAGGCTCCAGTTCGTAAATTGCCACCAGCTGGGAACTAAGCATTTAGAACACACGAGTTTATGGAGGACACCTGAATCAAGCCACCACACAAGTATACTACACTCTTTTTTTTTTTTTTTTTCTTTTAAGCCCAGACTGGCCTCAAACTCCTGCTCCTCCTGCCTCCACCTCTTCAGCAATACTCTACCAGTTGCACCACCACAATCGGCCTACACTCCCTTTCATTCTTGTAGGCTCCCCATTCCCTCTAATTAGACTAACCAGGAACTCACCCAGTAGCCCAGGCTGGCAACAAAATCATGGAAATCCTCCTACCTCAGCCTCCCGAGTACTGGGATTAAAGGTGTGTGCCATTATGTCCAGCTGAGTGCTGCTTTCCAACCAGCCCCATTTTGGGATAGAGTCCTTCCTTTGGAGACTTCTCTTGTCATACTTTTTAGGGAAACCTAGCTTTGGATCTGCCCAAATGAAACAGTTCCTTTTTGAGCCACATTGAGTCTCCTCCTCTCCTCAGTATAGGCTAAGATTAGTTGCTCTTTTCAGAAAATTGTATTTTGAGTTTGTTGATCTTACGTTTCTAATTTTTTTCCTTCTATAATCTTTGTCCTAGCTTTGGTTAATTTCTTTTCTTTGAACTGTAAATGTAGGTTATTGGTTTGTATCTTTTCAAATATGGGTGTTTTAGGGTTGGAGAAATGGCTTAGTGATTAAGGCGTTTGCTTATGAAGCTTAAGGACCCAGGTTCACTTCCCCAGTACCCATGTAAGCCAGATGCACATAGTGGTGCATGCACCTGGAGTTTGTTTGAGGTGGCTAGAGTACCTGGTGTGCCCATTCTCTATCTGCCTCTTTCTCTCTCAAATAAATAATTTTTTTTGTTTGTTTGTTTCTCTAGCTCAGGCTGACCTGGAATTCACTATGTAGTTTCAGGGTGGCCTCAAACTCACAGCAATCCTCCTTCCTCTGCCTGAGTGCTGGGATTAAAAAATGAGTGTTTAGAGCTAGTTTTTTGTTTTTTTTTTAAAGACTTAAAGAGACTTTATTAGATTAAGAGGAGGAGAAGGAAAGAGAAAAGAAGGTACAGAGAGCTCCTGCTATGTGGAAGGCAGGAGGGGAAGAGAGCCCACGTGGGAGCAGGCTGTCCCACGTCAGCCCAGTGAGGCTGAGATGAGGGGGCTTACCAGAGCAGGGACCTGGAGGTTCAGGAGAGATGACAGCCAGAAGAGAGCTATACTTTTCGTGTGTGTGGAATAAGAATGTGGCGTAGTGTGTACAGTGTGTGTACATGAGTATAGACGTGCACACCCAAATTGTGTAAATGCAGAGGCCAGAGGAGAAGTTTGGGTGTCCTTTTCTTGGAGCCCATCCATTTATTTCTTTGAGACTGGCTCTGTTCCTCACCCTGGAGCTGCTGGCCCAAGCAGTGAGCCCCAGCATTTCTCCGGTCTCTGCCCCTGAAGACTGGGGTTACACACATGTGTGGACATGTCTTTGTTCAGTCTTTTAGAGATAGGCTCTCACTCTAGCCCCTCCCCCCTTTGATACGGGTTCTGATGTATATAACTTAGCAATCTCCAGCCCAAGACTTGGCTGTCATACTTACTTAAGCAGCTCCTAACCACTGAGCTATCTTCCTAGCCTGGAACTCTCATTTCCTAAGTATGGCTCTCGCTACACCTAATAATTTTAACATATTGTATTTGTTCAACTCACTTTCATGTGTGTATGGATACACCCATGTCTTTTGCTGTTGCAGATGAATGCCCATTGGTTTTACCTAGGTAGCTGGGGAATTGAACCCAGAATGGCAGCTATCCAGCCAAATCCCTTTAACTAGTGAACCTTCTCCACAGCCCCCAGTATATTTTCATTTCTTCATCTCAAGGTATTTTGGAAATTTCTTTTTTTTTTTTTTTTTTTTTGAGGTAGGGTTTCACTCTGGCTCAGGCTGACCTGGACACTATGTAGTCTCAGGGTGGCCTCGAACTCATGGCGATACTCTTACCTGTGCCTCCCGAGTGCTGGAATTAAAGGCGTGGGCCACCACGCCCGGCTTGTTTTTGAGATGGGATTCATATGTAGCCTCAGCTGGCCTCACACTTGCTGTGTAGCTGAAAACTGCCTTGAACTTGTTGATCATCCTGCCTCATCTCCCAACTGCCTGAATTGCAAGCATGTGCCACCATACCAAATGTATGGGATGTTGGGGATCAAACCCAGGGCCTTGTGCATGCTAGGAAAACACTCAAACAACTGAGATACTCCATCTCCAATTCTGATAGTTTTCATTGACTCATTGGTTTGTTCAAAGGTGTGCTTTTTTGGTCTATTTTCTATGAATTGTAAGTTTCCTAAAATTTCCTATTGTTAGGTTTTAGTTTTTTGTTTGTTTGGTGTGGTTTGGATTGGTTTTCGAGGTAGGGTCTCACTCTAGCTCAGGCTGACCTGGAATTTACTATGTAATCTCAGGGTGGCCTCAAACTCAGGGATCCTCCTACCTCTGCCTCCCAAGTGCTGAGATTAAAGGCGTGGGCCACACGCCCAGCAGCTTTAGTACTTTTTTTTTTTTTTTTTTTTTTTTTTTTTGGTTTTTGCAAGGTAGGGTCTCACTCTGGTCCAGGCTGACCTGGAATTAACTATGTAGTCTCAGGGTGGCCTCGAACTCTCGGCGATCCTCCTACCTCTGCCTCCCGAGTGCTGGGACTAAAGGTGTGCGCCACCATGCCCGGCTAGCTTTAGTACTTTTGATTTACAGAGAACAGTACAGTTCAATGCTTGCAAATATATTGAGCTTGTATGTGCTAACAAATTTTGGAGAATGTTCTATGTGCTTATGAAAACGTGAGAAAAAAGTGTACTCTTGCTATTGTTAGGTGACATGTCCTATAGATATGGCTATGTATTTGGTCAATTTTAGTGTTATGAAAAGTCCTTTTTCATTTTCTTTTCTTTTTTTTTTCTCAAGATAGGATCTCGTTCTAGCCCAGACTGACCTATAATTCACTCTGTAGTCTGAGGGTGGCCTCAGACTCACGGAGATCCTCCTACCTCAGCTTCCCGAGTGCTGGGATTAAAGGTGTGCACCACCACATCTGGCCTCATATATTTGTTTTGTTTTGTTTATCAAGGTAGAATCTCGCTCTAGCCCAGATTGACCTGGAATTCACGCTGTATTCTCAGGGTGACCTTGAACTCATGGCAATCCTCCTACCTCTGCCTCCCGAGTGCTGGGATTAAAGGCGTGTGCCACCACTCCTGGCCAATGAGTCCTTTCTTCATATGCCTGACATACCGTGGTGATAAAGGCACCTCCTTCCTCCCATCCAGTTCCAGTAACTGACTGGTCTTTGCTTTCAGGTTGTGAGTGTAGAGATAAGGAAGCTCCTCGCAAGCCAGCATCCGAGAAGCCCTGTATATGTAGACAGACCGGAAAGGATAACCCAACCACCAGAGGCCTCCTCCAGCACCAGAGCTCCCCCAGCAAGGAGAAACTGTACAAGAGCAGCGAGCACAGGGAAGCCTTCCCACCCAGCTCCACTCCTGGGCAGCAGCGGGTAGTCCACAGCACACAGAAGCCCTTCAGTTGCAGTGACTGTGGGGCAAGTTTCCAGGAGGCCTTCGCTCTCCTAACTCATTTGATAACTCACACTGAAGAGAGATCTCTAAGATGCCCAACAGGTCGAAATGGCCCCAACGAGAACTTAGTCCATGTTAGTCGCCAAAAAACTCACCCTGCAAAAAGAACTCATGTGTGTAATGAGTGTGGGAGGGCCTTCAGCTACCCTTCTAAACTGAGGAAGCACCAGAAGGTTCATACAGGTATAAAACCTTTCGAGTGCAGCGAATGTGGGAAAACCTTCAACCGCAAAGATGCACTGGGTCTGCACCAGAGGACTCACACGGGAGAAAGGCCTTACGAGTGCAACATATGCGGCAAGGCCTTCAGCGCTGTGTCTACCCTCATCCGGCATCGAAAAGTTCACATTGAAGAGAGGGGCTATGAGTGCAGGGAATGTGGAAAGTGCTTTAAAGACAACAGCAGCTTCATTCTCCACCAGAGAGTACACACTGGAATAAGGCCTTTTCACTGCAAGCAATGTGGGAAGACCTACGTGGCTCACTCTAGTCTGTACCGACACTTGAAAGGCCACACTGGTGAGCGGCCCTACAAGTGCAGCCTGTGTGGAGAAACCTTCACCACCAGGTCCTACTGGGATCAGCACCAGCAGTTCCACACTGACGAGAGGTCCTACAAGTGCACAGAGTGCGAGAAAGCCTTCAAACACAGTTCTAATCTTGTTCGGCACAAGAGAGTCCATACTGGAAAAAGGCCTTAGGAGGTCAGGGCCTGTGACAAAGCCTTTAGCCACTAGGATCCTGTGATCATGAGACATCTCATTCCAAAATGAGATGGGAGAGAGTGGCCTTGGGAGAGTGCCAACTGAAGGAAGCCAACCTTGTACATTCCAGCACCCCCCAGAGAGCCCCCGTGTGTGCCAAGTATGTGGGACGCTCATATGAGCCACTCACACTCTCCAGGGCTATTATCACCCAGGCCACCCCATTTCTGCTACCTGGCAGGTGCCCACTTGTATATTGGTCACCCAAATCTGTTAGGGGAGGCTGATCTCATCTCTGGCCGAATAGAAGGAATCATGAATGGTGAAGTCCATAACACGTGAGGTTGTCCTCCCCTGACTAGTTAGACATGGGCATTACTTAGCTCTGGCTACATGGAGCTGAGTGGGATGGTCTGCGTGTGTCGGGGAGGGTGTGTGTTTCAGAGTTTACTAACTCTTTGTGGATAGTGTTGACACTACACATGACACTTGTCATGCCTGGGCAGACTTTCATGTTACATTCATGTTTCATGAATAGGTGATCTAATAAAATGCTGTGTGAGCTGCTTCCTTTGGTTCCATGCTTTTCAAGATGGGAGGCTCTCACTCTAGCCCACACTGACCTGGAACTCACCATGTAGCTGAAGGCTGACCTTAAAGTCATGGTGATCTTTCTACCTCAGCCTCGAGGGCTGGGGTTAAAGGTATGTTCCACCATGCATAGCTTTGAACTACCTACCTTTTGTATTGGGGGCTCTGATTCCTATACTGCAGAGAGACTGAGAACTGAATTGGTCTCTTCCTATAAATAGAGGGAATAGGGGCTGGGGAAATGGTTCATTTGGTTAAGGGTGCTTGACAAAACATGCCTGCCTGGGTTTGATTCTCCAATACCCACATAAAGCATGACACACAATGTGGTGTCTGGTGTTTGTAGCCAGAAGAGGTCCTGGCATACCCATACACTCTCATTCATTCATATTCTCTCTCTCTCTCTCTGTAAATAAAAATATTGGAGAGCTGGGTGTGGTGGCACATACCTTTAATCCTAGCACTTGGAAGGAAGAGGTAAGAGAATTGCCATGAGTTCAAGGCCACCAGGAGACTACATAGTGAATTCCAAGTCAGTCTGGACTAGAGGGATGCCCTGTCTCAAAAATAAACAACAAAAAAACAGCAAAACCAGGCCCAAGAGCTTTTCAGACCCACCAGATGGAGGGATGGCTAACTCTTCACCTGAACCCCATAAAGAAGTGGACATATGTAGCACTGTGTGATGACAATGGTTCCCACCAACCTGTCATCTGACCACCTGCTTTGTTCACTAATGGAGACCCAAGATATGCTTATGTAGATACAAAGATATATTTACTGTATAATGTATGACTTGGGAGTTAACTTTAGTAATTAAGATTAGAATAAAAGAACCAGGCCAAAAATTCAATATCATCCTAGTTTGAGGCCAGCCAAGTCTACATGAGACCTTGTCTCAACATAGGAGGAGAGAGAAGAGACAAGGGGTGGAGGGAGAGGGGAGAATAGGGGCTCGGAGGGCAAGAGGAGAGGAGAAAACTTGCGCTCTCATTTCTCCATTAAGCCTGTAGTACCAAGGCATAGATGACATTCATTCATCCTCTTCAGACTATCTCTGAACACCTTCAAGTCAATTCCTCCTTGCCACCTTTGCTTCCACCCTCCGCTGCCCAGAGCCACTGGCACATCTCTAGCCCCTCTACCCTTCTACCTCTGCCATTGCTGAGTGCCATCCCTTCACCAGTCCTAGCCATCCTTGCTCCAACCCCAGATCCACTGATCGCATCCCTACTCACAGCTTGGGAACTTGGTGTGGGCTGACCTCTTCTGCTACTTTATCAATCTACCAAAAAGTCAAGGAAGATGGCCACAAAAACCAGGCAGAGGAGGGAGGCATGGCTGTGTACGCCATTAATCTCAGCGCCCAGAAGACTGAGGTAAGAGAATCGCCATGAGTTCAAAGCCAACCTGGGGATCAAAGTGAGTTCCAGGTCAGCCAGGGTTAGAGTGAGGCAGAGATAGGAAAATTGTTGAGAATTCGAGGCCACTCAGACTATTCCAGGTCAGCCTGGGCTAGAATGAGACCCTACCTCGGAGAGAGAGAGAAAAAAAAAAAAAAACCTGGGTTGTGGGGAGTAGAGCGAGAAATCCACCCGAGGATCTGCCTGAGTCCCACTCCCATCCTATCCAGGTCCCCGTTGGTTTTTTTATTATTTTGAGAGAAGATCTTGCAAAATTACTCAGTCTGACCTTAAACTTGCTCTGTAGCCCAGGCAGGCCTTGAACTTGTGATCCTTCTGCCTCCTGTGTAGCTGGGATGACAGGCCTGTAACACCACATCCATCCTCTACTTCTTGTACACTAGGTCTAACCTCTGTTCAAGCTCAGTCAGTATTCTGAACGAGCCCACATCTGGACGCAGAGCCCACATACAACCCATTACCCCGGATGTCTCCTCAAGCCTGGGACACCTCAAATACAGCATAGCTAAATCCGCCCCCCACACACACACACTCCGGAATCTACTCGCAGCAAATTCCACCTGCTGGAAATCTCGCGTCACTGACCCACATCAGGTAATCTAGTTCCAAATTAAGCAGATTCAGAAACCATTCCTTCCTCCTCCTCCACAGGCACTGCGTGTGCAGTCACCAGAAGCACACGCGGAACTAAAGCACTACCTCCTGGCTGCACGTCCCAGTCCTCCCCCACCGTCCCCGTCCCCGTCCCCGTCCCCGCAGTGTGTGTGTGCTCCACTAGGCAGCTATGCGAACGCTAAGTCAACACGTCACAAACAATCAAAACAGGCTGAGCCCCTCCAGCAAGCTAGAGACGTGGGGTTCCCTGCATCTCGATACCCCATTACCTGGGGCAGCCTTCCAGACCTCGTTTCATAAAAATTCCAGAAATGATGCCCGACCCCTGAGGTAGGAGTTCGAGACTACTGACTTCCAGGTCGGCCTGAGCTAGAGAGAGAACTTACCTCGACAAACAAACTGAGAAATGGAGCCCCTGTATATTGTCTATCCTGGCCTAGACTCGGGGTGCAGGAGACAGTGACTCCAGCCCGGGACAGGAGTGCGAGAGCCCCGAACACAACCCACGCCAGGACCGCGACCGCGACGTCCCGCATCCCGGCTGACCGAGGCCGGGACCGCTCGGCCCGCCCGCGCCTCGGGTAGCGAAAACCCAGTGTTAAGCTGGCAGCCAATCCGAGACTCCCAGGCCTGGGCGGCTGTGACTTTCCTAAAGGGTGCATTTTGTGAGACTGCACAAGTGATGGCCTGCGGTTGTGATCTGTCCCTGACATTGTTAGGTCAGGATGGGCTTCCCTCTTACTCCCAGGGCTACCTGGCCATCTGCAGATCAAGCTCTTCAGGGGCAAGCACTAACACATTACAGCTACATCTGCCTGGGCTGGCCCAGAACTTTTAAAAAAGTTTTTAAAATCAGTGAGAATGTGGAAATCAAAAGTACCATTTTCAGGCCATTTGGACCCATTGTACAGCTTATATTGTGGCCAGGCAGAGTTGCAAAGAAAGATCAGATGACGAGGTTTCATGTCATAAGGAGACAGGGAAAGAGCAAAACAAGGGTGAGAGAAAGGAGCCAGGGCTTAAGCTGGGTTTACACAGAACACCAATATGACCCCCTGGCCCTTTAGGGTGAACAGGGCCTGCACTGGCAAGGAAAAGCTGGACCTAACACCCCTAAGCCCCACCTCCCCAAACAACACAACTCCCCCAGCCAGGCTCCACCTCCCGGATTGCCTTAAAAAATTCCTGAAAACTCCTCTATGAGACTCTTTGTTCTGAGGGGAGTAGGACAGGTTGATAGTCCAAAGGCCTGTCTTTCCCTCGTTGCACAGAATCTTGTTCTCTAGTCTCTCCACTTGGACTCAGGGGCCTTACTGGGGAATATCTCCATTGTTATGTCAGAGAAACCAGACCAGAAAGACCCGAGGGGGTGCCATTACCACTCAATGCAGCTTTCACATTGGGGACAGCAAGAATCCTGTGTGCAATCTACTCTTGAGCCCCTTTGCCTGCACGTTTCTCTTGCCAAGGACCACCTCGACAATTTTCTGTTTCTCCCAACACTCCCCAAGTTCTTCCCAACACCTTACACAGAAGATATCATCTCCACCATTCCCTTGCCTCAGTGCCTGGATGTTGGGGCTGACACCAGCCACCTTCCAATTTGTCTCTAGAAATCTGTTGCAGGCATTCTAAGAAGCCCACTCTTTGGTTTCACTTTCCCTGTCCCCCTGCCCAATAAGTAACCATTACTCCTTTTCTTTTCTTTTCTTTTCTTTTTTTGTTTTTCAAGGTAGGGTTTCACTCTAGCCCCAAGCTGACCTGGAACTCACTCTGTATTCTCAGGGTAGCCTCGAACTCATGGTAATCCTCCTACCTCTGCCTCCCAAGTGCTGGGATTAAAGGCGTGCACCACCACGCCCAGCCTTTTCTTTTTTTTTTTTTTTAAAGATGTGGAGACTCAACAAGAACCAATGGAAATCTGGGTATCTATCCTCAGCATACTCCAGGTCAGATTTTCTTGGAGAGAAGTAGGTCAGGGCAATGTCTAAACCACTGGGGACAGAACAGAAGTGGGAACTGGTGTGATCCAAAAAGGGGAGTGAGAGCTCAGAGGTCTGCATTCCTTGAGTGTGGCAGACACACTGAGGCCTGTTAGCTACAGAAGTGAGATGACATTTGGGAGTGACATAACCTGACAAAGGACCTGGACAGAACAGGAAGTGTAAGGTAGCTCCTCAAAGCTTTCCATATATCTGGCATTTGTAGATCACCTTCCTGTAAGGGATGTTGGGACATGCAGGTTTTAACTTTTATCTGATGGCTTCCTCAGCTTTCTCATGAATGAGTCCTTTTACAGTGAAGCAAAGGAAAGCCCCAGACAAGTGCTTTCCCACACTGGTCACACACCAGTGTGTCCTTTCTGTCACAAAGAGAAGGGGAAGCTTTGGCTGGGAGTGTTGTTATGTTTGTTGCTCAGGGAAAACTCAGTCCCAGCACGACCTTTCTAGTGGTTTTGCAGGTTAGAGCTATGGCAGAAAGATTTGCCACAATGGTTATATTTTTAAGATCTTTCTTTTCTTTCTTTCTTTCTTTCTTTCTTTTTTTGGTTTTTTTTTTCAAGATAGGGTCTCACTCTGGCCCAGGCTGACCTGGAATTCACTATGTAGTCTCAGGGTGGCCTCAAACTCACGACGATCCTCCTACCACTGCTTCCCGAGTGCTGGAATTAAAGGTGTGCACCACCACACTTGGCTCATTTTTAAGATCTTTTGCCAGTGTGGGTCCTTTAATGTAGAACAAGGCTGGATGTTGCAATGTTTTCCCATTCATTGCTCTCAAAAGACTTTTCTTGCCAGGCGTGGTGCCACACCTTTAATCACAGCACTCAGGGGACAGAGGTAGGAGGATCGCTGTGTGTTCAAGGCCAACCTAAAACTACATAGTAAATTCCAGGTCAGCCTGGGCTAGAATAAGACCTTACCTCAAAAAAAAATAAATAAATAAATAAAATAAAGTAAAATAATAAAATAATATAAAATTTAAAAAACAAACAAAAAAAAAAGATGGACTGGGTGTGGTGGCGTACGCCTTTAATTCCAGCGTGTGCCACTACAACGGGTCTTTTTTTTTTAGTCCATGTTGGTCTCAAACTGTAGGCACAAGCTAGCCTTGAACTCATTTCCTCCTGCCTCTTCCTCCCTCGTGTGGATTGCAGGCTTGTGCCATCACACATGATTGTGCCAGCCACATGATTTACATAAGATAGAACCCCAGCCAGGCGGTGGCGCACGCCTTTAATCCCAGCACTCGGGAGGCAGAGGTAGGATGAGTTCAAGGCCACCCTGAGACTGCATAGTGAATTTCAGGTCAGCCTGGGCTAGAGTGAGACCTTACCTCGAAAAACCAAAAACAACAACAACAACAACAACAACAAAGAATCTAGGCCCTTCTTCCTTTTTCTCACCCAGACCATGTCCTATACTCTGCAGCCAGGGGGAGCTTGGGACTCTCAGTCAGATCCCCTTTATGCAGGGCTCCGATCCTTCCATGGCTCCCACCGCCCCTGAGATTACAAAACAGGTTCTTCAGGCTACCGTTCTGGAGCCTGACTCTAGCCCGACTTGTTCTTCAATCCCCCTGACATAACGGAGATGCTGAACACCTACAGCTCATCCTCACTGCCCAACAGTTACCTATCCTGGTCCCTGTGCTTCCAATAGCTTTCACTGAGTTGCAGAAAGGAGAGCCTCGGGCTGGGGAGATGGCTCAGTGGTTAAGGCGCTTGCCTGCAAACCTAAGGACAGACACACTCCACTCTCTCCAGGTGCCAGCGGATCTGGGGGCTCAGCGCATCCTGTCCTCCACTGGTCCAGGTGGCCATCGTGCCTCGGAACTGAAGTCTCAGGGGCGCCACCGTAAGGGGTTGCCCAGCACCGGGGACAGTAAGGAGGAGACACCGGCGACAGGGAGCACACGGAGGCGCCGTCCTCCTCGCTGTCCTTCCCCACGGTCCCCACGGGTCATGAGCAAGAGCCCACAGGCTTGATCCCGGGGCCCAAAGGCGGGACCATGTCCTGCCAACCTCTAAACGGAAGTCCACGAGGACGTCGCTGCAAGTCAGGCCCGAAAATAGAACTCCTTAGTCTGTGATTGGTCCACAGCCCAACGCCATCCTCAACATCTTTAAGGTCTATGTTCCTGCCCTGCATCCCGCCCTCCAGGAGCGCGTTATTGTCTCCATGGCAACGCCCAGGCAGCCCTGCCGAGGGGAAATGCAGTCCCGAAGGAAAACAAGCTGGGGGTACGGATTGATGTCTAAGGGTCTGCCCTTTAAAGATACCCTTTAAAGAGAATGGGCACGCTGGGCCTCTAGCCACTGCAAAAGAACTCCAGATGCATGCGCCACCATGTGCATCTGGCTTACATGGGACCTGGAGAATCGAACCTGGGTCCTTTGGCTTTGCAGGCAAACGCCTTAATCGCTAAGCCATCTCTTTTTTTTTTTTTTAAGTTTTTCAAGGCAGGGTCTCTCTTGAGCCCAGGTTGACCTGGAATTCACCATGTAGTCTCAGGGTAGCCTCAAACTCCTGGCAATCCTCCTACCTCTGCGGGGATTAAAGGCGTGCACCACCAGACCCTGCTAAATTTTTTGTTTTTTTCGAGGTAGGGTCTTACTCTAGCCCAGGCTGACCTGGAATTCACTAGTCTCAGAGCAGCCTAGAACTCATGGTGATCCTCCTATCTCTGCCTCCCAAGTGCTGGGATCAATCTTTCTCCACAACCCCCTCCCTCGCTCCTCCCTCTCTCTTTCAATCAAAATAACTAATTTTGCTGGGCATGGTAGTGCACAACTTTAATGCCAGCACTCGGGAGGCAGAGGTAGCAGGATGGCTGTGAGTTCAAGGCCAGTCTCTGAGTAAAGAGTGAGTGCCAGGTCAGCCTGGGCTAGAGTGAAACCCTACTTAGAAAAAAAAAAAAAAAGGCCAGGCACGGTAGTCAACGACTTTAATCCCAGCACTTGGGAAGCAGAGGTAGGAGGATCGCCTTGAGTTCGAGGCCACCCTGAGACTACATAATGAATTCCAGGTCAGCCTGAGCTAGAGCGAGACCCTACCTCCAAAAACGGGGAAAAAAAAAAGTGACTTCCACCTGAGACTACATAGTGAATTCCAGGTCAGCCTGGACCAGAGTGAGACCCTACCTTGCAAAACCAAAAAAAAAAAAAAAAAAAAAAAAAAAAAAAAAGTGACTTCCACCTGAGACTACATAGTGAATTCCAGGTCAGCCTCCAGAGTGAGACCCTACCTTGCAAACCAAAAAAAAAAAAAAAAAAAAAAGTCTTCCAGGGCTAGATCTAGAGTGAAAAAAAGGTGGGGGCGGGGGCTGGAGAGATGGCTTAGCGGTTAAGCGCTTGCCTGTGAAGCCTAAGAACCCCGATTTGAGACTCGATTCCCAGTACCCAACGTAAGCCAGATGCACAAGGTGGTGCATGCATCTGGAGTTCGTTTGCTGTGGCTGGAAGCCCTGGTGAGCCCATTCTCTCTCGCTCTCTCTGCCTCTTTCTCTGTCACTCTCAAATAATTAAAAATCTCGGGTCTGTGGCTCTGCCTCTTTCCCAGCACTTGGGAGGCTGTCTGTCGCCATGAGTTCGAGGCCACCCTGAAATAATTAATTCCAGATCAGCCTGGGCCAGAGTGAGACCCTACCTCGAAAAACCAAAAACCAAAAAACAAACAAACAAACAAAAATAATAGAAGCCGGGCGAAGTGGTGCAGGCCTTTAATCCCAGCACTGGGGAGGCAGAGGTAGGAGAATCGCTATGAGGTCGAGGCCACCCTGAGACTACGTAGTTAATTCCAGGTCAGCCTGGGCTAGAGCGAGACCCTACCTGAAAAAAAAAAAAAAAAACCCAAAATAAATAAATAAATAAAACAAAAAAATTTTTTAAAAAAAAAAAAAATAAAGAAAAGAAAAAGCAACCAACCCAACAACAACAACAACGAAAAACCCGGCGTGGTGGCGCACGCACCCTGGAGGCAGAGGTAGGAGGATCACCGTGAGTTCGAGGCCACCCTGAGACTACAGAGTGAATTCCAGGTCAGTGTGGGCCAGAGGAGACCCTACCTCGAAAAAAAAAAACCAAAAACAAACACACTGACCTGGACTTCACAGGACACTGATGTACAGAGGTCAAGCCCTCCCCGCGCTCTCTCTCTCTCTCTCGCTCTCTATATAGATATAGATATAGATATAGATATGATATAGATATAGATATAGATATAGATATAGATATAGATATAGATATAGATATAGATATAGATACACACACACACACACACACACACACACACACGCACGCGCACACGGCACAGCAGGACGGAGACAGCCCTGGGATCTGCTGATGTTTAGTGGACAGGTGAGGCGGCCCCACCTCCTCCTCCGTGCCCTCCTGGGTCGCCTGGCTTGCGGATCTCGGCAGTCAACTCTCGGTCACCTCCTGGGTCCATCCAGGCCACCGCGGAGACAGGACGCGGAGTAGCCAGGCGGCGCGGCCCGCAGGAACCGCAGGTGGCCGTAAAGCTCGCCTCCCAGCCCCGCGTCGCGACCACGCTTGGGTGTTACCATGGCACCTCCGCGCGCGTGCCGGAACGCAAGCCAAGCTACGTGCATGGGGCCAATGAGCGCGCGGGCTGGGGGCGGGACTTCCGGCGTCGGTTCTGTCACGGCTGCCGGCACGGGGCCACCCGGGCGGTTGCCGGCTCGCGTTTGAGGTGTCGGGCGGGCTCTCCTCCCGGAGACTCGGGGCACTCGAGACGACGGCCGTGAGCGAGAGACGCGCTTCGTCCCGCGCCTGCGCACACGGCGGGACGGGCAGCCGGTGGCCACGCTGCCCCGTGCCTCAGTGTCCCTTGCCGAGCCCCGTCCGCACCTCCATGCTGTGCAAGCCTGCTCTCGGCGGCGCCCGGGCCCTTTGTCCCGCGGGGAAACTGAGGCCCCGGCGAGCTGCGCGAGGCCGCGGGCGGGGCCCGGCGCTGCGGGGGTCGCCGCGGCCGCAGGTCCAGATGGCGGCGGGGGAGGCGCTGGCCGACGCGGCTCGGGTGAGTCGAGACCCTCCCACCGACCGGAGTGGACGCTTGGTCAGGAGGGAGGCGGTCCTGCAAACCGGTCCTGAGGCCCGGCCGGCTGTGAGATCATCATCTCGATCCACCGCAAGGGAAGGGGAGACCAGTGGTTCTGATGGACTCGGCATTCTTTCTTTATTCTTTAAAATTTTTGTTTATTTGTTAGAGAGAGAGAGAGAAAGAGAATGGGTGTGCCAGGGCCTCCAGCCTCTACAAACAAACTCTACCTGGACAGTAACAGTGATGCATGCACCACCATGTGCAATCTGTGCTTACGTGGGTTCTGTGGAATCAAACTTGGGTCCTTAAACTAAACAGGCAAACACTTAACCGCTAAGCCATCTCTCCAGCCTATTTATTTATTTATTTTCTGGTGTAGGCTCTCGTCTCAGGTAGCCAGACTGGCCTTAAGCTCATATCTGGTGCAGGCTGGTCTCTTGAACTTCTGATCCTCCTGCTTCTACTAGGATTATCTGCATGAGCCACCACGCCCACCACTTTATTTGGTAGCTTCTTGTAGCTGGGACAAAACACCCGACCAAAATCAGCTGATGGAAAGAGGGTTTATTTTCGCTTACAGACTTTAAAGGAAGTTTCATGATGACAGGCGCAGAATGGTGGAGCAGAAATTGGACAAAACTTCTTGCCACAGCAAATAAATAATAGCTGCAAGAGCCTGAGCTGAGCTCGCATTGGCAATCTGGGGCCAATTAGCCTCAAGGTCCACCCCCAGTGACACACACCTCCAGCAAAGCTCCACTCCCAAGTTGCCACCAGGTGGGGAGCAGGCATTCAAAGTACCTGAATTTATTGGGGGACATCTGATTCAAACTGCTAAAGGATGGAACCCAGTAATTTCTAGTAAGCACCCTTCTCTGAGCTGTGTTCCCAGCCTGGGGCTCAGCAATGTAGATGTAGAGCAAGCAAAGGGGGGTAGAGATCTTATGAGCCTAAAATGACAGTGGGGACTTGGATACAGTGGCATTGGAAGCCATGGAATATTTTAAATAAAATGGGGCTGGAGTGATGGCTCAGTGGTTAAGGTGCTTACCTGCAAAGCCTAAGGTCCCAGGTTTGATTCCCCAGGTCCCACACAAAGCCAGATGCACAAAGTGTCACATGCATCTGGAGTTTGCTTGCAGCAGCTGGAGGCCCTGGTGAACCCATGCTCTCTGTCTCCCTTTCTCTCTCTGCTTATATATAAATAAATAAAAATTTTTTTAAATGGACATTTTCCCAATGAGGATCTTTTAAAATATTTTATTTATCTGAGAGAGGGAGAGAGAAAGAATGGGCATGACAGGGCCTCTAGCCACTACAAATGGAGTCCAGACACATGCACCACCTTGTGCATGTGGCTTTACGTCGGTGCTGGGGAAATGAACCTGGGTCCTTTGCCTCTGCTGGCAAGCGCCTTAACTGCTAAGCCATTTCTCCAGCCCCCCAATTAGATGCCTGCACCCCTTTGTGTGTCTGGCTTTATGTTGGTGCTAAAGAATAGAACCTAGGCTGACAAGCTGTACAAGCAGGAACTTAGCCGTTTCTCCAGCCCTCTACTTACTTATATTGAGGACTGAGTCGGGGCCTCCTAGCCAGGTGCTCTTCCACTGAGCTATATCCCCAGCCCTGTGCATATTTATTAATTTATTTTTCTATGTATGTGTGATGTGCAGATCTATGTGTATGGGTGGCTGTGGGCACACATGTGTTTGTGGGTGTCATCCTCAGTTACACACACAGCCCACTGTTTTTTTTTTTTTCAAGCTAGGGTCTCACTCTAGCCCAGGCTGACCTGGAACTCATTCTGTAATCCCAGACTGGCTTGTAACTGACTGTGAACCTCCTACCTCTGCCTCCCAAGTGCTTGTATTAAAGGCATGGGGCCATTGTGAGTTTTGTTGTTGTTGTTGTTGTTTGGTTTATCAGGTAGGGTCTCGCTCTAGCCCAGGCTGACCTGAAATTCACTATGTATTCTCAGGGTGGCCTTGAACTCATGACAATCCTCATACCTCTGCCTCCCACGTGCTGGGATTAAAAGTGTGTGCTACAAAGCCGGGCGTGGTGGCGCACGCCTTTAATCCCAGCACTCGGGAGGCAGAGGTAGGAGGATCGCTGAGAGTTCGAGGCCACCCTGAGACTACATAGTTAATTCCAGGTCAGCCTGGACCAGAGTGAGCCGCAAAAACCAAAAAAAAAAAAAAAAAAACTGTGTGTGCTACAATTTTGGCCACTGTGGGTTTTTCTTTTTTTTTTTTTTTTTTTTTTTTTTTGCTTTTGTTTAGTTTTATTTATTTACAAGCAGAAAGGCCAGGCTTGGTGGCACACACCTTTAATCCTAGCACTTGGCAGCCACAGGTAGGAGGATGGCCATGAGTTCGAGGCCATCCTGAGAGTACATAGTGAGTTCCAGGTCAGCCTAGGCTAGAGGGAGACCCTAAAAAAAAAAAAAAAAAAAAAAAAAAATTAGAAGCAGAGAAAGATAGAAGAGAGACAGAAGGAATGGGTGAATGAGGGCCTCCAGCCACTTGCTGCAAATGCACTCCAGATGCTTGTGCCACTCTGACATCTGACTTTACATAGGTACTGGGGAATTGAACTTGGGTTGTTAGGCTCTGTAGGCAAGTGCCTTAACTGCTGAGCCATCTCTCTAACCTTCTTTCCTTTTTATTTTTTTTAATTTATTTATTTTTTGGTTTTTTGAGATTGGGTCTCACTGTAGCCCAAGCTGATCTGGAATTCACTCTGTATTCCCAAGGTGACATCAAACTCAAAGCAATCCTCCTACCTCTGCCTCCTGAGTGCTGGGATTAACAGAATGCACCAACATGCCCAGTGGCTTTTTTTTTTTTTCTTTTTTTTTTTTTTTTTTTTTTTTTTTCAAGGTAGGGTCTCACTCTGGTCCAGGCTGACCTGGAATCAACTATGTAGTCTCAGGGTGGCCTTGAACTCACAGCAATCCTCCTACCTCTGCCTCCCAAGTGCTGGGATTAAAGGCGTGCGCCACCACGCCCGGCTTGGCTTTTTTCTTTTTTAAGCAGGGTCTCACTCTAGCTCAGACTGATCTGGAACTGACTATAGAGCCCAGGCTGGACTTGAACTCATGGCGACCCTCAGGATTATAGGTGTGAACCACCATGCCCAGCCACTTTTTATTTTATTGAGAACTTTAATATGTAAACATATGCAAATTGGTCATATTCCCACCTGGTTATCTATGTCCCTTCCCCCCATTGGCTACTTCTTCTTAATATATTTTATTTATTTATTTGAGAGAGAAAGAGGCAGAAAGAGAGAAAGGGAGAGAATGGGAACGCCAGGGCCTCTAGCCACTGCAAACAAACTCAGATGCATGCACCCCTTGTGCATCTGGCTTACATGGGTTTGAGAATCGAACCAGGATCTTTTGGCTTTGCAGGCAAATGCCTTAACCCCTAAGCCATTTCTCCAGCCCTGGCTACTTCTTTTTAAGATAAGGTCTCTCATTGGACTCCAGCTCACAGATAAATCTAGACTGGCTGACAAGTGAGCTTCAGGGATCCTCCTGCTTCTGCTGGCTCAGTACTGAGATTCTGCCACTATCCCCAGCATTTACATGAATACAGGGGAGAGCTCAGGTCTTCACGCTTGCAAGGCAAACACTTGACTGACCAAGCTATCTTTCTAGCCCCATTTTTAGTTTCAGTTTAAGAGATCTCCCTAAAGTGCTCAGGCTGGTTTTGAACTTTCAACCCTGCTTTAACCACCTGAGTAGCTGGATTATAGGCCTGTGCCACCTGGACCAACTCAAACTTGTTTCTTAGCTGGACATATTGGCATACATCTTTAATCCCAGCACTCAGGCGGCAGAGGTAGGAGGACCTCCATGTATTGGAGGCCATTCTGAGACTGCATAGTGAATTCCAGTTCAGCCAGGGCCAAAGCAAGACCTTACCTCAGAAAACCAAAATAATAATAATAATTGTTTCTTGCCAGAGGTAGTGGTATATGCCTTTAATCCCAGCATTCAGGAAGCAGAGGTAGGAAGATTGTTGTGAGTTTGAAGGCCAGTGTGACTACATTGTGAATTCCAGGTCATCCTGGGCTAGAGTGAGAACCTATCTCAACAAAACAAAACAACAAAAAAAAGCCAGGTGGGGCTGGGTATGGCTGTGCACACCTTTAATCCCAGCACTTGGGAGGCAGAGGTAGGAGGATCGCGATGAGTTTGAGGCCAACCTGAGACTACATAGTGAATTCCAGGTCAGCCTGGGCTAGAGCAAGACACTACCTCAAAAAAAAAACAACAAAAAAATTGCTTCTAGCAGGCCCAAGAAGGGTACATAAGAGAAAGGTCATGAATGGTAAGAAGGTGAATGACAAAAAGTTCTGATTGGTGGGCTGGAGAGATGGCTTAGCGGTTAAGGCGCCTGCCTCCTAAGCCTAAGAACCCGGTTCCAATCTCCAGGTCCCACGTTTAGCCAGATGCAAAGTGACACAGGGGCACACGCATCTGGATTTTGTTCACAGCAGCTGAGAGACTGCTGGCGTGCCCATTCTCTATCTGTCTTCCTCTCCCTCCCTCTCTGTCTCTCTCTGTGTCTCTCTCCAAAAATAAAAAATAAAACTTAAAAAAAAAAAGTTCTGACTGGTGAGAAGTGCTGAGTGGTGGGCAGGTGAAGAGAAAGATCCTGAGTTACCTCTAATGTCTAAGGATATGCCCATGACTGCTTCTGGTGTGGCAGCCAGCTGAGGGCCCAAGCTTACTCTCAATTGTAGGTACAGAGCGGGAGAGATTCAACAAGCTTCTGTGTCCTGTATTAGAGGCTGAGGTAAGGGGACACTCACCAGTGTAGGAAGTGCCATTTATAGATACTTCTGCAATAAATCCAGGAAAGGAGAATTAGTGTCTGAGAGGCTTCAGCAGGAGGTGGCCACTATGATACCAAGCTGGGTCCTGAGTCACCCCGACCTACCAGGTTAGACTGTGTCTCCTCCTTTTCCTCGTAGGGCCTCATGACGTTTGAGGATGTGGCTGTGTACTTCACCAAGGAAGAGTGGATGCTCCTGAACGCAGCCCAGAGAGCCCTATACTGCCACGTGATGCTGGAGAACTTCACCCTTGTGGACTCCATAGGTAAAGTCCTGGTTCCTCCAAGGGAAGCAGAGTTGGTGCTAGACTGGCCATTAGGACTGTCCCCTTTCTAGCTGCCATGAGCAGGACCAGGGGCCATGTGAGATATGGATTTGGACCCTGGAGACATGCAATGTAGTTAGCTCAACCAATGGTTTTGTTTTGTTTCTGTTATTTTCTAGGTATTGTTTCACTGTAGCCCCAGGCTTACCAGGAGCTCACTCTATAGTCTCCAACTCACGGCAGTCCTCCTACTTCTGCCTCCTGAGTGCTGGCATTAAAGATGCACCACCATGCCTGGCCGTTTTGTTTTGTTTTGTTTTGTTTTGTTTTGTTTTGTTTTTCAAGGTAGGGTCCCACGCTAATCCAGGCTGACCTGGAATTCACTATGTTGTCTCAAGGTGGCCTCAAACTATTGGCCATCCTCCTACCTCTGCCTCCCAAGTGCAGGCATTAAAGGTGTGCACCACCACACTTGGCCCCCAGCCATTTGTTTATTTATTTTGATTTTTCAAGGTAGGGTCTCACTCTAGCTCAGGCTGACCTGGAATTCACTATGTAGTCTCAGGGTGGCCTCGAACACATAGCAATCCTCCTTCCTCTGCCTCCCAAGTGCTGGGATTAAAGGCATGTGCCACCATGCCTGGCTACCCAGCCATTTATTTTTAAAAATTATTTTATTTGCCAATAAAAAATAATAATTAAAAAAAAAAAAAAATTAAATGTAGAAACAAAAAAAATTATTTTATTTGCAAGCAGAGAGAGAAGAGAGGCAATGGGCAAGCCAAGGCCTCTAGCCACTGCAAACAAATTCCAGATGAATATGCATCTGGCTTTACATGCGTACCGCGGGATCAAATCCCACTCTTTAGGCTTTGCAGGAAGCCATTTCTCCAGCCTCCCCCAGTCATTTTTTTTGAAATTAAAAAAATATATATTTATTTATTTTAGAGTGAAATTCACATAGAGAATGGCATTATCAGGGCCTCTAGCCACTGTAAACAAATTCCAGAAACATGTTCCACCTCATGCATCTCGTTTACATGGGTATTGGGGAATCAAACCTGGGTCCTTAGGCTTTACAGGCAAGTATGTCTCCAGCCCAAAACATTTTATTTATTTGAGAGAGAGTGTGTGTGGGAGGGAGTCATATAGGGAGTGGGTTTGGGCATGCCAGGGCCTTCTGCCACTACAAATTAATTCCAGATGGATGAATCCCCCCTCTTTTGATGGGAGGGTTTCAAGGTAGGGTCTCCCTCTAGCCCAGACTGACCTGGAATTCACTATGTAGTCTTATGGTGGCCTCAAACTCATGGTGAGCCTCCTACCTCTGCCTCCTGAGTGCTGGGATTAAAGGCATGAGCCACCACGCCTGACAAATCCTCCACTTTATGCAACGAGCTTTACATAGAGACTAGGGAATTGAACCCAGGCTGTCAAGCTTGGCGAGCAAGCATATTTAACCACTGAGCCATCTCCCCCTTTTTTGGTTTTTACAAATAGGGCCTCATTCTAGTCCACGCTTACTTGGAACTCATGCTATGGTCCCAGGCTGACCTGGAAGTCACAGCCAGCCTCCTACCTCTGCCCTCAAGTATTGGGATTAAAGGCATGTGCCACCATGCCTGAATCCATTTTTTAAAAAATTTTATTTATTTATTTGAGAGAGAGACAGAGACAGAAAGAGAGAGAGAGAGAGAGAGACTAGGCATGCCAGGGCCTTTAGCCACTGCAAATGAACTTCAGACACATATGCCACCTTTTTTAAATTTTTGTTTACTTTTTATTTATTTATTTATTATTTGAAAGTGACAATGAGAGAAAGAGGCAAAGAGAGAGAGAGAGAATGGGTGCACCAGGGCATCCAGCCACAGCAGACGAACTCCAGATGCATGTGCCACCTTTTGCATCTGTCTTACGTGGGTCCTGGGGAATCAAGCCTTGAACTGGGGTCCTTAGGCTTCACAGGCAAGGGCTTAACTGCTAAGCCATCCCTCCAGCCCATATGCCACCTTTTGCATCTAGCTTCTGTGGGTAATGGGGGATCGAACCTGGGTCCTCAGGCTTCACAAGCAAGTGCCTTAACAGCTAAGCTATCCTCTCCAGCCTCATGGTTCCATTTTTTAAAAATATTTTTATAGGGGCTAGAGAAATGGCTTAGTGGTTAAGGCGTTTGCCTGCAAAGGCTTAAGGACCCCAGTTCAATTCCCCAGGACCCATGTAAGCCAGATGCATAAAGGGGTGCATATGTCTGGAGTTGACTTGCAGTCATTAGAGGCCCTGGCATGCCCATTCTTTCTATCTGCATCTTCATATCTCTCTCTCTCTCTCTCTCAAATAAATAATAAAATGTTTTTTTTTTTTTAATTTTATAGCCAGGTGTGGTAGCACACACCTTTAATCCCAGCACTTGGGAGGCAGAGGTAGGAGGATTGCTGTGAGTTAGCCTAGGCTGACCTGGAATTCACTATGTAGTCTCAGGCTGACCTTGAATTCACAGCAATCCTACTACCTCAGCACCGCAAACCCCAAGTATTGGGATTAAAGGCATGTTCCCTCATGCCTGGCAATTTTTTTTTTTTAATCTTTTTGGGCTTTTTGGGGGCAGGGTCCCACTCTAGCTTGGGCTGACTTTTTTTAAAAAGAAATTTATTTATTTATTTATTTATTTATTTATTTATTTTTGAGAGTGAGAGAAGAAAGCTGATAGAGAGAAAGAGAATGGGCACACCAGGACCTCTAGCTGCTAAAACAAACTCCAGACTCAAGCGCCACCTTGTGCATCTGATTTATATGGGTCTGGGGTATTTGAACCCAGGCACTTTAGTTTTGCAGGCAAGTGCCTTAACTGCTAAACCATCTTTCCAGCCCTATTTTTTAAAACATTTTTTGTTTATTTTTATTTTTAAAATTTTATTTATTTGCCGGGCGTGGTGGCGCACGCCTTTAATCCCAGCACTCGGGAGGCAGAGGTAGGAGGATCGCTGAGAGTTCGAGGCCACCCTGAGACTACATAGTTAATTCCAGGTCAGCCTGGACCAGAGTGAGACCCTACCGCAAAACCAAAAAAAAAAAAAAAATTATTTATTTATTTGTAAGCACAGAGAGAAGAGGGACAGACAGAGAATGGGCATGCCAGGTCCTCTAGCCACTGTAAACAAACTCCAGATGCATGTGCTCCTTGTGCATCTGGCTTATGTGGGTCTTGGGGAATTGAACCTGGGTCCTTTGGCTTCGCAGGCAAATGCCTTAACTACTAAGCCATCTCCCCAGCCCTATTTTTTATTTTTGCAAACATTTTAAAATATATTTTATTTATTTATTTGAGAAACAAGTAGAGAGAGAGTGAGAGAATGGGTGCACCAGGGCCTCCAGCCACTGCAAACAAACTCCAGTTGCATGTGCCTCCTTGTGCATCTGGCTTATGTGGGTCCTGGGGAATCAAACCAGGGTTGTTTGGCTTTGTAGGCAAACACCTTCACTGCTAAGCCATCTTCTCCAGCCTGAATTTTTTTTTTTCTTGTTTTTTTGAAGCAGGGTCTCACTCTGGCCCAGGCTGACCTGGAATTCACTATCTAGTCTCATGGTGACCTCAAACTCATGGGGATCCTCCTACCTTTGTAAACTTTTTTTGTTTAATTTTTTTTATTTATTTGAGAGAGGCTGATTGAAAATGGGCATGCCAGGGCCTCCAGCTACTGCAGACAGACTCCAAACGCATGCATCACCTTGAGCATCTGGCTTATGTGGGTCCTGGGGACTAGAACCCAGGTACTTAGGCTTTGCAGGCAAGCACCTTAACTGCTAAGCCAGCTCTCCAGCCCCATGCTCTTTTTTTCTTTCTTTCTTTCTTTCTTTCTTTCTTTCTTTCTTTCTTTCTTTTTTTTTTTTTTTTTTTGAGACAGAGAATGAACAAGCCAGGGCCTTCAGCTGCTGCAAATGAAGGTGCGTCCCCTTGTGCGCATGTGCAACATTGTGCATTTGCATCGCTGTGTGCCTGGCTTATGCAGTACCTAGTGATCTGAACTTGAGTCCTTCAGCTTCGCAGGCAAGCACCTTAACTACTAAGCCATCTCTCCAGCCTTTTTTTTTTTTAAAAATTTTTTTTTTTTGGTTTTTCAAGGTAGGTTTTCACTCTGGTCCAGGCTGACCTGGAATTAACTATGTAGTCTCAGGGTGGCCTTGAACTCACAACGAGTGTTGGGTTTAAAGGTGTGTATACCACACCCAGCCTTTTTTTTTTTTTTTTTTAAATTTATTTATTTTTTGTTTTTCAAGGTAGGGTCTCGCTCTAGCCCAGGCTGACCTGGAATTCACTCTGTAGTCTCAGGGTGGCCTTGAACTCAAGGTGATCCTCCTACCTCTGCCTCCTGAGGGCTGGGATTAAAGGTGTGCGCCACCACGCCCAGCTCTTTTTTGGTTTTTCACATTAGGGTTTCTCTGTAGCCCAGGCTGTCCTGGAATTGACTAGTCTCAGGGTGGCCTTGAACTCATGGTAATCCTCCTACCTCTGCCTCCTGAGTGCTGGGATTAAAGGCGTGCACCACTATGCCTGGCCTTTTTTTATTTTTTAATGTATTTATTTGATTTTTAAAAATGTTTTATTCATTTGAGAGAGAATGAGGCAGATAGAGGATTGGTGTGCCAGGGCCTTTAGCCACTGCATACAAACTCCAGATGCATGTGCCACCTTGTGTATCTGGTTTATGTGGGTCCTAGCGAATTGAACCTGGGTCTTTTGACTTTGTAGGCAAGTGCCTTAACAGCTAAGCCATCTTTCCAGCCTAAATATATGTTTATTGATTTATGTGACAAAGAGAGTGTGTGTATGGGTGTGCCAAGGTTTCTTGCCACTGCAACCAAGCTCCGGATGCATACACCACTTTGTGAATCTGGCTTTATGTGGGTACTGGGGAATTGAACACAGACTGGCAGGCTTCGCAAGCAAGCACCTTTAACCCCTTAGCCATCTCTCCAGCAACTCTAGTAACCACGTGCTACTCCTGTGCTTGTGTGCCACCCTTCCTTTGGAGCTACTGACCCAGTGGTTGCTCAGTTTTCTTAGTGGCACAGACGGCATTGTCTATTTCCATAAAGCCCTGAATCCTGCTCGGTGCGGGGCTGGACTGTCCTGAGCCATGGCTGGCCTCTCACTTGTCCTCTGTCCTCTCAGGACTCTCTGCCTCTAGACCGCGAGTGATTATCCAGCTCCAACGTGGGGAGGAGCCCTGGGTTCCCAGCAGGACAAGCACAACCCTGGACAGAAGCATCCACAGCCTTGGTGAGTTGGGCTTAACATGGGGTGAACTCAGTGCTAAGCTGCACTAAGCCTGTCTCCCCTTCCTGGTCCTACAGGTGTATCTTCCTGTCCTGTCTCCCACCTCACTTCAGCTTCCTTCGTCAGCCTCTGGTAAAGGCTGAGGCCTTAGCTGTCCTTGAAGGGAGAGCTCCAAGAGAGCAGGGGCTGCCTTCATGCAGGAAGTCACTCCAGGCAGAGGTGAAGCCTGTTCCGAGGCCCTCTCGCCCCTGAGCTGTGTGGCTTCATCTTCCACTGCAAGCTGCCAGTTTCTGGGATCATTCCTTCATTTATGTGGGGACACAGCCAGGACACTGTCTTGCCATGTGTGGCTGATTCCAAGAGGCGGCAGTGAGCAAATGAGATTCCTAAGTAGTGTGTAGAATCAGAGATTGGTGCAAGGGAAAGCAGGCCGAGGAGAGTGCTGGAGAGAAGGGCATGGGACGGCCAGCACATCCGTCCACCCGGGTGGGCTGGGCTGCCCTGCCGTGTTTGCTCGGGCCCCACACCCACATGCTGAGTCTGTCTGGGAGGCACAGCGGTCAGGACAACTGCTTCTTCCTACCTACTTCTCTCAGGGCTGCCCTAGGTCTCTGTTTTTCTCCCTAGTCTCCTATACCAGATCTTAGGGCCCCCTACCTGACCAGGTAGCTTACTGGGGTCACTCCTGAACAGATCCCTTCCTCTGTCTTCAGGACCCCGTTGCTGTGCAAGGGACGGACATATTTCTGGAGAAACCGCCCTGCCAGAGGCCACCTCCGATAGCCCCGATGGGACACCTACTGGTTTCCTCCGTACTGCTAGTGCCTGTCCTGTTGCAAAAAGCCTCGAGGGACAAGGCGGTGCTTCCCCGTCTTGTGAGAGAAAACCCTCCGGGGTGTCGGTGATATACTGGGAGCAGCTCATGCTAGGTTCCAGCAGCAGCAAAGCGAGCATCAGCTTGCGACTGACCTCCCCGGGGAGGCTTCCCGAGGACGGCTCCTCCAGGGATGGGCTGGCATCAGGGAAGCAGGCGCGGGCAGCAGAGAGGCAGGAGCCGGATGTGCAGCAAGCCCCGGGGAGAGCCTTACAGGGCATCTCGGCCCTCCT
This sequence comes from Orientallactaga sibirica, assembly GCA_036365145.1. Taxonomy (NCBI): domain Eukaryota; kingdom Metazoa; phylum Chordata; class Mammalia; order Rodentia; family Dipodidae; genus Orientallactaga; species Orientallactaga sibirica. The sequence goes on from JAEOAD010000605.1 coordinate 264,797, forward strand.
CGAGGCTGAAGAAGACAGGGTGCATGGGGCGTGGCACGACGCTCAGACACTCCCTGGCGCCCGGGAGCCTGCGCCTTGGGATGCGCTTGGTGAGGCCCTCCCAGCTGACCCCGGTCTCCTCTCCGGGGAGAAGATGTTCGAGTGCAGGGCGTGCAACAAGGTGTTCGTGAAGAGCTCGGACCTCCTGAAGCACCTGCGCACGCACACCGGGGAGCGGCCGTACGAGTGCCCGCAGTGCGGCAAGGCCTTCAGCCAGACGTCGCACCTGACGCAGCACCAGCGCATCCACAGCGGCGAGACGCCCTACGCGTGCACGGTGTGCGCCAAGGCCTTCCGGCACAGCTCGTCCCTGGTGCGCCACCAGCGCATCCACACGGCCGAGAAGGCCTTCCACTGCGGCGAGTGCGGCAAGTCCTTCAGCCACGGCTCCAACCTCAGCCAGCACCGCAAGATCCACGCGGGCGGGCGGCCCTACGCCTGCGCGCAGTGCGGCCGCCGCTTCTGCCGCAACTCGCACCTGATCCAGCACGAGCGCACGCACACGGGCGAGAAGCCGTACGCGTGCGCGCTCTGCGGCGCCGCCTTCAGCCAGGGCTCGTCGCTCTTCAAGCACCAGCGCGTGCACACCGGGGAGAAGCCCTTCTCGTGCCCCCAGTGCGGCCGCGCCTTCAGCCACAGCTCCAACCTCACGCAGCACCAGCTGCTGCACACCGGGGAGCGGCCCTACCGCTGCGGGGACTGCGGCAAGGCCTTCGCCAAGGGCGCCGTGCTGCTCAGCCACCAGCGCATCCACACGGGCGAGAAGCCCTTCGTGTGCGCGCAGTGTGGCCGCGCCTTCCGCGAGCGCCCCGCGCTCTTCCACCACCAGAGGACACACTCGGGAGAGAAGGGCGGGCGGCGGCCCAGGGGCGCCGGGCGGGGCCAGGCCAGGCCTGCGCGGGCGGCGGTGGAAGGCGCGGCTTGTAAGACCTCTTCCACCTCTCCGGCCCCGGTACTGAAGCCCCCTGAAGCCTGAGGTCCCAGCCCTGCCCTTCCCAGCTACCGTTCAGTGTTAAAGGACCTGCACCCCCTGCAGATTCAGCCCTGGCTGTGAGCCAGGCAGGAGGAAGACCCTTTGGCTGCTTCCATTTGCACCTGATGACGAGATTTGCCGTCTCACCTGGCTATGGTGGTACCTGCCTTTAATACCAGCAGTCAGGCTGAGGTAGGAGGATCGTGGTAAATTTAAGGCCAGCCTGGGCGATAGTGAGACCCTGCGAAAGCCCCAACTCACCTCAGTCCTTAAAGAAGCCATATTGCAGATCTGCAGAGGCTTGGGGGACTGGAAGGAGCGGGGCTGCAGGCAGAATGAGTGGGTGGCCAATATACAGGTCTGCATGCTGGTGCCACTTGAGTGTCTCATGACTGGATCTGAAGGGGAGGAGGGGAAGGCACAGGGTGGGAACTGCCCAAGAGAATCTTGCCTGCCCCACGAGCTGGCAGCACAGGATACTCTGTTCATTCAAATTCCTGGGTGCAGCCCTTGGGCAAATAAATGGTTTGTTTCTGAGCCTCATCTTCCTGCTCTGGGGGGTGGGATTTGGAACTATTAAGGGTGGTGTTGAAAGACAACCGGACAGGCTCCAAATAAGGTCCAACAAATGCTCACTGTTCTAGGAGTTGGGAAGTTCCTCCTGTGTCCTTACACCCACTTCAGAAATGGGGAAACGGCTAGTGGCTGAGGGGCTTGCCTGCGAAGCATAAGGACCCAGGTTCAGTTCTCCAGGTTCGACATAAGCCAGATGCACATGGGTCTGGAGTTTGTTTGCAGTGGCTAGAGGCCCTGATGCACCCATATTCTGTCTCTGCCCCCCTCTCTCTCCCTCCCTCTCTCTCTCTGTAAAATAAAAATAAACTTTAAAAAAAAAAGAAAAAAAAAGAGGAAACTTGGACACATAGCAGGGAAGGGAGTTATCCAGAGCACACAGCAGAGCCAAGACTAGAGCTCAGATAGATTTTCCCACACTGCCTCGCTCCTCAGTCTCCTCTAGTTGGCCAGGTGTGAAGGGCTGGCTGCCTGGCATAGCTGACCCACAGGAAGTGGAAGCCCATCTTTGGAAGGCAGATCAAAGATGTTGGCTCTTGCCAGGTGTGGTGGTGCACACCTTTAATCCCAGCACTCTGGGGGCAAACAGAGGTAGGAGGTTGTCGTGAGTTCAAGGCCACCCTGAGACTACATAGTGAATTCCAGATCAGCCTGGGCTAGAGCAAGACCTTGCCTTAGGAAAAAAAAAAAAAAAAAAAGCCAGGCATGGTGATGCACGCCTTTAATCCCAGCACTCGGGAGGATCGCTATGAGTTCAAGGCCACCCTGAGACTACATAGTTAATTCCAGATCAACCTGGGCCAGAGCGAGACTCTACCTCAAAAAAAAAAAAAAAAAAAGGGGGTTGGGGAAATGGCTTAGCAGTTAAGACATTTACCTGCGAAGCCAAAGGATCCCAGTTTGATTCTCCAGGACCCGCGTAAGCCAGATGCACAAAGGACACATGCATCTGGAGTTCGTTTGCAGTGGTGGGAGGCCCTGGCGTTCCCATTCTCTCTCTGTCTGCCTCTCTTCTCTCTCTCTGCTTGCAAATAAATTAATTTTAAAAAAAGAAAGAAGAAAAAAATTTTTTTGTTTGTTTTGTTTTTGTTTTTCAAGGTAGGGTCTCACTCTAGCCCAGGCTGATCTGGAATTCACTATGTAGTCTCAGGGTTGCCTCGAACTCACGGTGATCCTCCTACCTCTGCCTCCCCACTGCTGGGATTAAAGGTGTGCACCACCACGCCCAGTTTAAAAAAGAGAGATAAATGGGTATGCCTTTTGCTTGTGCAATGGAACTCCAGACGCATGAGCCATCTCTCCCGTCCCTTCCCACCTTTTTTTGAGATGGTCTCTTCTTGTCCTGGAAGTCACCAAGTAAGCTAGACTGGCTGAACAGCAAGCCGCAAGTATCCATCTTTCCACCTTCACTGGGCTTGATGACTGCAAGCATGTCATCATATCCAGCTTTTTAGGTGGGTACTGGGGGATTGAACTCAGGTACTCATGCTTACAAGGCAAGCTCTTTATTAATAGAGATATCTCCCCACTCCTCCATGCCCTTCCTTTTCCAACCACCTCCTCTCTATTGAACTACTTCTCACCTCTGTGTATGCATACCCCTTGAATTGTCTTTGAATCAACTTCTTCCAATATCCAGAACTGATCTGTGCTTCTCTCCTCCCCCTACATCTTTGCTTTCCCCAACCCCTATGGTTATGTTGGGCTGGCCCCTCTGAACTGTGAACAACCTATAACTAAATATGTCCCTGGGCTTCACACCAGTGGAGCATGGCAACACATGCCTCTATTCCCAACACTGGGGAGGCTGCAATAGGAAGATCCTTAAGAGGCCAACCTGGGATACAGAAACCCTGTATCCCAAAAGAAAAGGCTGAGGCTGGGAGATGGCTCAGCGGGTAAGAGTGCTTGCCAGGCAGGTGTAAGAACCTGAGTTCAATCCCCAGCATGCTTGAAAAAAGCCAGGCGTGGTTGGCACACGTGGTCTTTAATCCCAGCTCTGGGGAGGCAGAGGAAGGAGGATCGCTATGGGTTCGAGGCCACACTGAGACTACATAGTGAATTCCAGGTCAGCCTGGGTTAGAGTGAGACCCTACCTGGAAAAACAAAAAAACTGAGAAACTCTATCTCAAGGAATCAAAGTGGAAGAATGATAAGAGAGGGCTGGCTTAGCGGTTAAGGCGTTTGCCTGGGAAGCCAAAGGATCCCGGTTTGACTCCCTAGGACCCATGTAAGCCAGATACACGATGGGCACATGCATCCGGAGTTTGTTTGCAGTGGCTGGCGTGCCTATTCTCTTTTTGTCTGCCTCTCTCTTCTCTCTCTCTCTCTCTGCTTGCAAATAAATAAAAATTTTTTTAAAGTGATAAGAGGATAACACCCAGTTCTCCTCTGGCCTCTATACCCATGTGCATGGGGTGCATACATCTGCACATGCTATATACACTGTACATACAGCACATAATCTCATACGCATACTAAAAAAAGAAAGGACCAAAAACATGCACCATATTCAGCTTACATGCAAACAGAAGTATGAAGTTTGTCGGGGGTGATACAATGACAGTCAAGAAGGTGGAGCCATCCTTGATTTAGGGGAAGCCAAATATTGAGCTGACTTTTTTTAGGGGGAGGGGTTCGAGGTAGGGTCTCACTGTAGTTCAGACTGACCTGGAATTCCCTATGTAGTCTCAGGGTGGCCTCAAACTCATGGTGATCCTCTTACCTCTGCTGGGATTAAAGGTGTGCGTCACCACACTCAGCCTGGTTTTTTTTTTTTTTTTTTTTTGTGGACATAGGGTCTCACTCTAGCCCAGGCTGGCCTCAACTTCATGATGGTCCTCCTACCTCTGTTGGGATTAAAGCCACACACCACCCACCCAGCTCTAAAATGACTTTTCTCAGAGACACAGAAACATATCTTCACCCCAAATAGGAAGGGAAGAGCTGACCAGAGATGGGTTGCATTAAATCCAGCTTGGCAAACAAATGAGTTTGTCTAGGTTAGTTCGAAGAGCACGGGTGACTCACACCATCCCCAAGGCCCAGCACCAGCCGACATTTTACCTGGTAATTTAAAGTTTCTAAGATCACATGCTTTGAGCAGGAAGAACGGGCGTCCCTAGTGGAAATGTTAACAGCCCAGTTACCATTATCTTAGATCTAGCTATGTGCTGCATAATGCTGTTTATTTCTTTGCCCTAAGGACCCTAAGGCCTGTAACTCACTACAGCCCTTGTGCTTTAAGATGGTGAGGTATCCCAGCTGAGTTCAAGGCCAGACTGGGGAACTCAGTATGATTCTTGCTGGAAAAAGATTTTTTTTAACATTAAAAAAAATGTTTATTTACTTGAGAGAGAGAGAGAGGCAGATAGAATGGGTGCAACTGCTGGCCTGGAACCCATCCATAGCAGGCAGGTGCCTTAGCCGCTAAGCCATCTCTCCAGCCCAGGAAAAGATTTTTTTAACATTAAAAAAATGTTTATTTCCAGACACTTGTGCCACATTGTGTATCTGGCTTATGTGGGTACTGGGGAATTGAACCTGGGTCCTTAGGCTTTGCAGGCAAGTTCCTTAACCACTAAGCCATCTCTCCAACCCCTTGGGGAAAATTTTTTTTTTTTTTTTTTTTTTTTTTTTTTTTTTTGTGGTAGGCTGACCTGGAATTTACTATGTAGTCTCAGGGTGGCCTTCAACTCACAGCGATCCTCCTACCTCTGCCTCTCAAGTGCTGGGATTAAAGGCGTGCACCACCACACCAGGCTTGAAAAAATTTTTGTTTGTTTGTTTTTTGTTTTTCAAGGTAGGGTTTCACTCTAGCCCAGGCTAACCTGGAATTTGCTATGTAGTCTCAGGGTGGCCTCGAACTCACAGCGATCCTCCTACCTCTGCCTCCTGAGTGCTGGGATTAAATGGCTTAGCGAAGCACTTGCTTGGTTAAACCTGCAGGCTAGAATTTGATTCCTCGGTATCCAAGTAAAGCCAGATTCACAAAGTGGCACATGCTTCTGGAGTTTGTTTGCAGTGTCAAGAAGACCTGGTATGCCCATTCTCATTCTTTCAAATAAAATATTTTACAATATTACAAAAGGGAGGGAGAGAAGTACCATGGGGATATTATCTACAATTAAAGAAGTTGTCAATTAAAAATTTTTTAAAAATATTTTAAAATATTACAAAAAAATTAAAAGCTAGCTGGGTGTGTTGGCACACGCCTTTAATCCCAGTACTCACTCAGGAGGCAGAGGTAGGAGGAGCACTATGAGTTCAAGGCCACCCTGAGACTACATAGTGAATTCCAGGTCAGCCTAATCTAGAGCAAGACCCTACCTCAGAAAACCTAAATAAAAATAAATAAATAAATAAAAGCTAGGCATGGTGGCACACATCCTTAATCCCAACACTTGGGAGGCAGAGTTGGAGGATCGTTGTGAGTTTGTGGCCAGCCTGAGACTACATAGTGAATTCCAGGTCAGCCTGGGCTAGAGTGAGACCTAACCTCAAAAAATAAAAAAAAAAAAGGGCTAGAGAGATGGCTTAACGGTTAAGCGCTTGCCTGTGAAGCCTAAGGACCCCAGTTTGAGGCTCGATTCCCCAGTAGCCACATAAGCCAGATGCACAAAGTGACGCATGCATCTGGAGTTCGTTTGCAGTGGCTGGAGGCCCTGGTGCACCTGTTCTCTCTCTCTCTACCTCTTTCTGTCGCTCTCAAAAATAAAATTTAAAAAAATAAAAATCTGGCTAGGTGTGATGGTGCACACCTTTAATCCCAACATTCAGGAGGCTGAGGTAGGAGAATTGCTGTGAGTTCGAAAACAGCCTGAGACTATATTGTGAATTCCAGGTCAGCCTGGGCTAGAGTAAGACCCTACCTTGAAAAAAAAATTTTTTTAATGGAGTAGACCCCAGGACTCCAAGATGGTGTCAGTCATACCATTGAAGAAGCAGCACACTGGATGTCAAACTGGGGGAACTCCAAGCTGGATCCTGATGTAGGATTTCATTTCCAAAGGCACTGTTAGGTCGTTTCAGAGAAGTTACATGGTAACATTGTCAGGGTTAGCATGGTGCTGAAATCCTTTCCAGTTTCTGCCTTACAAAGATCTCAAACGTGGGAGGTGATGCAAGCACCACAGAATAGGGCCAGTGTGGACACTGGACTCCCGGACATGCCCATGCTTGTGAGGAACTCAGTCATAGCAGACCCCTTCCATATCCTAAGAATAAAAGGTAGCTAATAATGATTTAACAATTTAGAAAGCTTGGGATATAGCTCAGTGGTGGTGTACTTGTCCAGAAAATGGGACAGCCCTAGGTTCAATTCCCAGTATTTGAAAAAAAAAGTGGTGATAGTTATGTCAAGCACAGAGGAAAGGGGTGTACTGCTACAAAGTTCAACCAGGTTTACCCTGCAGCACAGCACAGGGCTTGGGAACTAGCTCCCCAGGGAGGCCAGTGAAGGGTCCAAGAATCTCACGGTAACGGAGGCAGAGGACCAGACAAATGTGCACTGTAAGGGTCCGAAAGTCACTGAAGAAAGACCCCAGAGTCAAATAGTACGTAAAAGCAAAGTGTTTTTTCTGCAGAACCAGCCAGCATGCAGGGGTCAACCACTCGTACAAAATGGTGACCAGGAGAGGAACACGCAGACTCTTTTTAAGCACAACTAAAGGAATTTTGGCGGGCTTTTAGTCTTAACATGATTGGCTAATTTGAACAGTAACTGTACTTGTGTTTTTTGATTGGTCTTAAGGTTTTGGCGGCCAGGTCTAGGAGAATTCCTGGCGGTGAGGTAATCTCCTAACGTGATTGGCTAAGTATGCAGCAGTTACATTTGTACATCTTTGATTGGTTGAGGCAAAAGGGACATGTCTCCAGGAACTGACTCAGCCTCCCAGAACTCATCCCTCCTGGAAATTGAAACTTCGGCCTAGTCAGGGTGGCACCTTATAGAAGCCTGTCATAGCGTCAGTTTGGTCCCTTCATTCACAACAAAAATTGATAGGTGACCCCCAAGTGCTGGGGAGCAGGGTTTACAAAAGGAAAAACCACAAGCCGGTGTATGCAGCTGGGGGACACAGATAAGCAGAATTTTGTGTTAGCAACTTTTCAGTTTTTGTCAGGGGAGGTGCTTACTTAAGCACATGTGGTTAGGTCAAGGGAGCTTGCAAGTATTTTTGTAACAATTTCAGGAACTTCCAGGCAGGGGTGGGAGCAAGTCACTGAGGGGTCTGGGTTGGGAAATGGCAGGCAACAAGAAAACAACAGAATGGAGTCGGCCAAGCTAAGTGGCCTAAGAATTATTCTTAGCAAAAACAAGCAAGCATGATTACAAAAGCAGAATCTTTGCAGTTAGCATCAGGCACAAAGTGGGACCTTACAGGAAGTCCTATAACAACACTTCTCCCACAGGAGAGCTCCCTGGAAAGCCCTTGAGCAGTACATAGCTACAAGAGTTGAATCTAGAGAAAAGATCTATTGTCTCCCCAGCAGCTCAACAACTGAACTGATCGCTCTAGCCACACAACTGCCCGGGGTTTAGGACCCTGGCTGATTGTCAACACTGGCAGCCAGGGATTTCAGAGTGGTTTGGGTTGGGGAGGATCCTAGGAGACTAAATCATGATTCATCCACTTGATAAATGGAAGCAAAACTGATTCCACAGTTAATTTTTGTTTGTTTTCTGAGGTAGGGTCTCTCTCTGCCCAGGTTGACCTCTCTAGTCTCAGGGTTGGCTCGAAAATCTTTAAATCCTCCTATCTAAATCGGAGTGCTGGTATTTAGGCCTACAGTCCATCTCAATTTAGTGCTAAACCAAGAAAACCAGTAACATGGCTATCATTTCTGACAGTATATTTTATTTATTTACTAGAGGGAGAGGGGTGCTGAGATGGGAGGATCACCATGAGTTGGAGGCCACCCTGAGACTACATAGTGAATTCCAGGTCAGCCTGGGTTAGAGAGAGACCCTACTTCGAAAAACAAAATAAAACAACAAAAAACCCCAGTAACACTAGGCTAGCAGTGAAGGCGCTTGCCTGTGAAGCCAAAGGACTTTTTGAGTTCAATTCCCAGGATTTATAAGACAAGATGGTCCTTGATTTTGTGTTTTGTTTTCAGTTTGAAGAGGCCCATTCTCTATGACTATTCTTCTGCAATGCCCTGATTGACAAAAAGTGAAAATGATCTTGTTCTTGTCTCAATTTGAACTTGTAACTCTTTTCCAGGTAAACCTGGAATTTGCTGGATATTTCAGGTGGAAAACAGAGATTTACTGAGATCCTCCTACCTCTGCCTCCCCAAATGGTAAAATTCCAGTCCATCATCTTTACAGATCAGAAGAAAACTTAATATTTCATAAAAATAAATAGAGTTGAATAGCTCAGAAAGGTAGAATCGGGACACTGGTTTATATGGACTGTGCAACGGTCACTCCATTTTCCAACTGTGTTTTATGTTGATTTGTGCTTTACTTTTTGGCTATGAGAAAAGATTCATAATATGAAAATATGTTTGAATCATTTGCAGTGGCTGGAGGATAATTGGCTCTAAATTTGTCTAAATCTCAACTATAAATAAACAAAAATAAAATTGAGAAAAAAAAAAAACAAAAATATGATAAAATGAGAATTTTTCGGTCCATTATCTTAAAAAGGCTTAAAATCCGCATCTCAAAGTCCTTCGTTGTATTTTTCAATGCTACAGTTTTAATAACAGTAAGTTTTCCAGTGCCCTCTAAATTAACTGTTTCATTTTTGGCATTTTTTAATTTATAGTATTTCTACGCCCTCCCAGATTTCGGCGGGATTCATGTAGCCTCTTCTGCTTCCCAGACTCCCGGGACTTCCATCCAGCTTAATTTTTTCTTCCTTTTACCCATCCCTTCCCCTCGTCCGTCGTTAATGGCAACAGCGGTTATAGGCGGATGTTTATGGGGATCTTTGTCCTTATTTATTCATATAGATATTACAAGCTGAGACTCGCATACCAGGGAGAACATCCAATTTTCCAACTTTCTGTTTTTGCGCACGCGCAGACCCGCTCTCCAGCGATTCTTTCATCCAGAGCCCTGCAAACTTCATCATTTTCTTTTTCTCTACTGTTGAATAAATACCATTATGTATATGTAGTGCATTTTAATTATCCATTCCTTTGTCACTGAGCATCTAGGCTGTTTCCATTTCTTAAAAATGTGGTTGCAATCAACATAGATGGCTGCTGGGAGTGTGGATCCCTTAGCATAGGAGGTGGGGTGTGTAGGCCTGGGGTCACATGGGATTGTCTGCGGCGACGCTGCTTGAGAAATCTCCACACTTATTTCCATAATAGCTGTAACAATTTGCACTCCCACCAACAGTGAATGATGGTTCTCTTTCCCTGCATCCTGGTCAGCTTTTACTCTCTGTTTTACTGACTGGACATAGGTGGCATGGAGCTTTGAATGTAAAGCCCCAGCATTTACACAGATGAGTTTTTGATTAAGCACCCTACTTTCTCTTTCCAGCTGCCCCAGTCTTTGGAAGGTTTCTTTTTGTTTTGTTTGTCGAGTGTCAGATTTGGAGTTCAGGCTGGGATTAAAGGTATTCAGCCCCCATGCCTGAATTCTGGCTGTTTGTTTGCTCTCTGCTGTGGATATATGATGAAGTGAGCAAACTTCTTCTACCATTGATGGCGTTTTCCCTGGAATCTGTAAGCCTGAATTCAACCCTTTATTCCCATAATCTACTTTGGATTGCATTGCCTATTCATGCTTCTCCACTGAGAGCTTATTGATTTTTTTTTTAAGGCATAGTTGAATCTTTCTTATCTCTTCTTTGTTCATCTGTTTTTTTTTCCCTGGAATATATCCTGCATCTCATGATGCGGATGTTTTCATAGCCAGCTATCTTTCTTCTTCCCAGTCACTGTGGGCTTGGTGAACTTTCTGCTGTTTGCAGTTACCCCAGTTTAGCATTGTGTTGTAGTGGCTTGAGCCATTTGTCCCCAGAGTTTCGTTATTGGTGTCAGCGACATTTCAGAGACAGATGTTTTTCTTCCTCTTTTATTCCCTTCTTTTTACTCCTTCAGCATATTTGGTACCTTCTTTTGACTTGAGTAGTCTTGTTGGTTTCACTTGGAGATGTGTTTCTATGATCTGTTTAGGAAGTAGTCACAGTGTTGAGTTCCTCAGATTTGATAGTAGGTTTGATTTTACTCAATTGAATGGGACCCTTTTGTATTGCCATTCTTTGTCCTTCGGATAACTTAAAAATTAATATATAAGAATCCAGCTTAATATCAACATACTGCTAGAGTGACTTGGCTGCTAAGAGTTTAACATCCATGTTCCAAAACAATACATCAATATTAATATAAGGTAAGAAAAGTGTAAAGGGTATATTAGTTAGGCTAAAAAAGAACAAGAGAGAGTGAGACAATAGAAGAAAAAGAAGAAAAGAGGAGCAACAAACATGATACAACAAACAAGAGTAAACCAACAAATATATAAAAGAAAGAACAGAAAGACAGCATGAATCTGAGCAGCCAATAAAACTGGAAAAACAAACTACTGAAAAATTTCCCAAGAAAAAAAATACAAATAAAATAACAACTAATAATAATAAATAAAAATGAATAAAAGGATGAAATAAAAAGGCAGAAAATACAAGGCCCCTCATCCTGGATGGTGACTTCATGGAGAGTGAATCTGTGGAGCTCACTGCACAACTTGCAGGCATCGGGGCTGATCCAAGTCCGGGTCAGCGGCTCTTTTCTGTTTCTGTAACTGGGGAGAGCAGTCTTGTGACGGATCAGTCTCGGGAGCTTCCTGACACTTGGGAAGCTCAGCCTTGTTTATCAGGTCTTAATGAGCCTCTGAAGGTTGAGATAGGGAAGTCACTGTTTTTGCTTGTTTGTCCTGGTCACAGTGCATTGTGAAGGGTCCGAGAATTGCACGGTAATGGAGACAGAGAACCAGACAAATGTGCACAACAAAAATTTATTGATAACCGATCGATCAGGGACCCAGCTCTGCCTCAAAACTGAGACTTGAGACTGCGACCCCCAAGAGCTGGGGAGCAGGGTTTATAAAAGGAAAAACCACAAGCTGGTGTATGCAGCTGGGGGATACAGATAAGCAGAAGTCCCCCTTGGAATTTTATTAGTGTCAGCAACGTTTCTGTTTTTGTCAGGGCGGGTGCTTACTTAAGGGGTTTTACAAGCACATGTGGTTAGGTCAACGGAGCTTTGTGACTATTTTTGTAACAATTTCAGGAACTTCCAGGCAGGGGTGGGGGCAAGTCACTGAGGGGTCTGGGTTGGGAAATGGCAGGCAACAAGAAAGAAAACAGCAAAACGGAGTAGGCCGAGCTAAGTGGCCTAAGAATTATTGTTAGCAAAAACAAGCAAGCATGATTACAAAAGCTTCTTTCTCTTTTTTTCCAAACTCCAGTTATAGCATTTCTCTTGTCTCTGCTCCCCTACAGACTGGGGGTACAGACATGTGTGGCCATACCCAGCTGTTTATGTGGGTCCTGGGGATAGACCTTGAGTGTTCTTTTAGGGATCCTCAGGTCCTCCCACTCTAGTTTTTCTGAGTTAAGATCTCACTGTAGTCCAATCTCCCGAGTGCTGGGATTAAAGACGTGCACCACCACGCCCGGCTCCTCTCATACACTTAACCATTGAGCCTTCTCTCCAGCCCCTGAGTCTTTAAAAAAAACCTTTTTTTTTTTTTTTTTTTTTGGTTTTTGCAAGGTAGGGTCTCACTATAGCCCAGGTTGACCTGGAATTCACTAGGTAGTCTCAGAGTGGCCTCAAACTCTCGGCGATCCTCCTACCTCTTCCTCCCGAGTGCTGGAATTAAAGGTGTGTGCCACCATGCCCGGCAATTTTTTTTTTTTTTTATTGTGTATGAATGCAAGTAAGTGTGTGCCATTGCTTTGGGCTTTTGATGACATCTGGGGATCGAAGTCAGGCACTTCTGTTTTTGTGGGGAGTGCTTTATCTACGAGCCCTCTCCCCAGCCCATTTCCTGAGTCTAATGAACTTTATTTGCAGATGAAATGTCTCCATTCAGAGGAAACTACCACACAACAGTGAGTATAGTGGCATTAGCTTCTTAGAGATACAGACCAAAGGTCCAGCCCCTGTGACATGCCTCTTCTCTTCAGATCACAGCCCACATCCTGAAGCCGAAGATGCTTCTTGGAGTCCAGAAGAGGGAGGAGTTCTTGGAAACCCACCATACATCAGAGACAATGGAGCCTGCTGAGTCAGGCCCTGAGGAGGATCCACAGGATTCCACGATGGAGGGGTCTGCGCAGCTCACTTGCACTGTGAAGGAAGAGCCCAGCACGGATGGGCAGGAGATGGGTGAGGCGGGGGGCGGGGGGGGCTACACCACAGCTCATGGCTACTGGAAGGAGTGTACAAATCCCTGCGAGGGGTGGGCCTCCAGGAGAGGTTGTTCCAGGGCTGAGACTCCTGAAATGAGTCTGAATGTCCCAGCTACAACAAGGGGTCCTTGGAGTCCTGGAGAGACTGCAGAGGTAGATCCCTGGGAGGCAGGAGCACAGACCTGGCTGTCCACCATGTCAAACGACAGAGGATGGCCAAGGCAGTGACGTTGCTTCTGACACTCTTTCCTGTCTGCTTCACTCCTTAGCATCTCCCAGCCCCCTCCTTCCAGCGAAGTCCCTTGAGGGGCATCTTGGACACCAGGAAGCAACCTCCACGTCTTTCCACTCACACAGGATTCAGGTAATGCGTCCCCAGCAGGGAGTGAAGGTCTTGGGTAGGAGGTGGTGTCCCTGGTGACTGCCTTCTGTGTGGAGTTTGTGGCAGGGTCCTTGGCCAGGGACTCCTGTGCTCTCTAATGTCCAAAAGTAGAGCGTCAGAGGTGTTCCCCCAAGTCCTGCGGGCAGAAGGACAGATTGGTAGTCTCTGACTAGGAAAGATTTAGGCCTTGTGCCATAGAAACATGGATCGGAATGGCTAGAACTGGTGGGCTTGGTTTCCTCACCAGAGAAGTTCTGCAGCCTCCAGAGGCCCTGGGCCAGCCTGGGAGCTTAGTGCAAAGCCCCAGCTACACGCTTGGATCTTTCTTTGTGGAGGGGGTCTCGTCCTCTCACAGCTTTCCTGCTTCCAAGCTCCTCCATTCGGGAGCTTCCTTCTCCAGGAAAATTTCTGGCTGAGCTGTGCTTCAAGGCTGAGAAGGGCCTTCAGCCTCCGCAGCGCCCCTCCAGCCAGCTAGCTCAAGCTACTCTTGTCTGCCACCCCCCACTCTGGACCTGTTTTGGCTGGTTCTTCTGGAGTATTTTTCTCAATCCAGCAAGGCCCCACCCACATGGTAGGACTGGGAGCAGAGGAAAGTGCGTGTTGCACATTGGTCCCCACCATGCCACCAACATCACTTTCTTGGGCCCTTGCCTGAGTCAGCTAGCACCTGCTCCCAGAACTTTCTCTGCCACTGCCCCCTCACCTCAGCAGAGGTGCCTGACTATACCTCATGCCTTCTGCCCCCCTCAGCCAGGTGCCCACATCCAGAATTACTCTGCTAGCCAGGTGACACATGCCTGTAATCCTAGCACTCAGGAGACAGAGGCAGGAGAAGCAGCACTCAGGAGGCAGAGTTGGGAAAATCACCATGACTTTGAGGCCAGCCTGGGATACAGTGAGATCTTACCTTGAAAAACCCAAAATAAATAAGCACAACAAAGAGCCAAAAAAAAAACCCAAAAATATTCTCAGCTCTGGGTGGTTCCCTGAAGGAAGAGCTTTGTTTTTTTTTTTTCTTGTAGCAAAAGTACTTTATTTTCCTCTTGTGTTTGCTTTATATCTTGTTTTACAAAGTTATGAAATTCACAGCTTTATACCAAAATGTAAAAGGCTAGGCTCTTTGTTTATAAACCCTTTTCATTCAAGTGTCACCTAGCTTTTTTTTTTTTTTTTTTTTTTTTTCCCAAGGTAGGGTGTTTCACTCTACCTCAGGCGGACCTGGAATCATGCAGTATTCTCAGGGTGGCCTCGAATTCATAGCGATCCTCCTACCTCTGCTTCCTGAGTGCTGGGATTAAAGGCATGCGCCACCACACCCGGCTTTCACCTAACTTCTAACCCACATTCAATGTTTTGAAAAACATCAGAAACCAAGTGGGGCGTGGTGGTGTACTCCTTTAATACACTCAGGAGGCAGAGGTAGGAGGATCGCCTTTTGTTTGAGGCCACCCTGAGACTACAGAATGAATTCCAGGTCAGCCTGAGCTAGAGTGAGACCCTACCTCGAAAAGTGGAAAAAAAAATCAGAACCCAAGGGTGCTAGAGCAGCTCGAGGGCATGTGCTCCTCTTTAACAGCCGTTCCTCCTTGACCTCTGCCTCTCATTCATTTGGGCCACCACCTTGAGTCATAGCGACTCTAGGAAACCTTGGGCACCACATGTCCGCACAGAGCCATGCATGTGGCGTTGGAGGTGAAACTGGAGCTCTTATGTGGTAGGTAGCAGGTTTTGTTTACATGAGGATTTCATGTCTATCTGCAGATAGAAGTGAGTATAGCAAAAGCACCCCCACTTTTCATATCCAGTAGGCCCTTTCTCTCAAACTTTGAAGGTCCTAATGACAGGAGGAGGAAACATCATTTCACAAATAGGCAGCAGGCCTGTCCTTGAGAACAATTTTAAGACTTGTCCTTTAGGTGGTAAATGGGCTTTCACAAACGACAGTTACTCAAGGAAGCCAGAATGTGCTGTTCTGATCCCATCTCACAGTACCGCTTCAGTCTCCTCTCCAGGGATTTCAAAAATGCATCTTGCCATTCCTCTAAGTGTACACCCGTGACCTCCAAACCAGCCACATGCCAAGTCACTAAGTTGTCCACTGGACTTTTCTTCTTGTCATCAGAGGCTTGGCAGAAGGTGGCTGGTTCCCAGGCAGTCCTCGGGTCTCTTGCCGTCCTTTCAGCACATCCTCTTCAGAACTTGGTGACAGTCATATTCCTTTCAGGCCTCTACAAAGCTCACCTTCAGTTCGTCTCCCTGGCCAGTACTGAGGTTGGTAGCTGAGGGTAGACAAATGCTGGTAGGTTGGCCAGGTGAAGGCTGACCTGGCACCCACAAACATCCGTCTTGGCTTGGTCCTTAGCCTGCAGCAGATGTGGCTGACTTGTCAGGAGGTGGGTGAAGATGTGAGGCTGAAGGGCAAGGCAGTAACAAGTTGCATCCTTGCAGGAGGAGTGGGGACTGTTGGACATGTCACAGAAGGAGCTGTACTGGGATGTGATGCTGGAGAAGTACGGCACAGTGATGTCCCTGGGTGAGGACCTCCAGCCCTCCTTCCCTCTGTTCTCCATGTGCTTCCCCACAGGCCTTAGGCCCCCACTGGGGCTCTCATGCATCTCTCTCCTAAAAGGTGCCCATTCCTGCCCTTCTGTGAAAGCCCCGACATGACAAAGCACCCAACTGACCATCTTTCACGCACTCCAACAGGCCTGCCATCCTCCGGGCCAGAGGCATCAGCTGAATCAGAGCCAAGATCAGAGCAGCAGATAGCGCCCTCAGAGCCCGAGGCCCACAGGAGCCTCCTCCCAGGAGTGGGAGCCACTGTGGCACAGGGGCTCCACCAGGCCTGCACATCCCCTCCAGGTGAAAGCCAGAGCCCCTGCAGGGACCCACTAGGCTTGTCTCCTGCACTACTGCCTGAAGCTTCCAGCGGGCCGGCACCCCGGAAGATGTACACATGCGAGCAGTGTGGCCTCAGTTTCGAATGGAAGTCAGTGTTTGTCATCCACCACCGCACGCACACGGGTGGACCGGGCCTGGAAAAGCCACCACAGACGCGCCAGGAGTCTGCCGTGCGACGCTCCACCAGCTCGAAGAGCTATGCATGTGAGCAGTGTGGTCGCAGCTTCAGCTGGAAGTCACAGCTGGTCATCCACCGCAAAAGCCACGTGGGCCAGCAGCGTCACTTCTGTGTGGACTGTGGATGTGGCTTTGACTGGAAGTCCCAGCTGGTTATTCATAGGAAAAGCCACCAGCCTGAGGCCCCATGAGCAACCAGAGTGGGTGCGTGCACTTGGGGAGTGTCCAGCCCTTTATGTAGCACCCACTGCAGTCAACACAAGGCTCTGGAGGCAGCAGGACATGCCGCAGAAGTCAGGGATCCCAAGAGGACTCACTACCCAGAGGGTGACCCAGTGTAAAGGAAACAAGCTTGGCCCTTCTGTCCTGCCTTTTAGAGCCAACCCTGGGCTTGACTTCTCTGACCCAGGCTGGAGTGGTGTCGAGACTCAGACTTCCACCAACCTGCCAGCAGCGCTTGCATCCCTTCAGGGGCCAACCTCGTTGCTGGAGTCTCTGTAGAAAGAAGTCACAGGACGCCCAGAAAACCACCGTTGGCTTCTGTTCTGCTGCATGCGCACCTTGAACTAACATCCTCGGTTTTTAACATAAATTATACTTAAAAAAAATTTTTTTGAGGCAGGGTTTCACTAGCCCAGGCTGACCTGGAACTTACTGTGTAACCCAGGCTGGCCTTGAACTCAATGCATCCTCCTACCTCAGCCTCCCAAGAGCTGGGATTAAAGGCGTGCACCACCATACCCGGCTCTAAATTAAACTTTTATAATAGCAATTTCCAAGTACTAATTCTAAGTGGCTTTTGCTGATTGGAAGAGCAGTGTGCTCTTCCTGGCTGGCCACTGGACCCATAGGACAACTGAGGCCAGAAGGACCATCCCCATTGTCACCACAGTCATGTCCCCCAACCTACCTGGTTCCTTGGCCACCCACATCACTCATCACTTCACTGGCCTTTGAACTCCTGAAAGTGGGCTTGGGTACACACAGTAAGGGGATTTCCTTTCTCAGGGTTGGTGGGTATGAGTGACCTCTCAGAAGATAGGCAACAAAGAGATGCTTCAAACTGCTCAGACTTCTAGGTCAAAGCTGCACCCTACATAGCCAGTTAGTCATGAAGCAGGAGGGCAAGGGGCTACTCCCTACTGCCCAGGCAGCTCTGGGGACTCACTTGGGACTTACCTGCACTGTACTAATAGTTATCCCCAAAAAACTACTAGTGAGCACCCTGAAACAATAGATTTGATTACTGCTTCCGGGTCACCTGTGTCTCACTGGCCCAAAGGTGGCAGCAGGATCCTGACCCAAGGCTTCCTGAGTCTGTAGCTCATGGCTCCATTTTCCATCCCAGGTTTATCTCATATTGTATCACTGACACTCAGCCACTTACAAGGTGCTCTGATGACATTGGCTCATTTGAATACTCCAAAGTAATCCATTGTGACGGTCAGATGAAGGGACATATGATTTTCTTTGGCTTTTAGTATTTTATTTGTGAGCAGAGAGAGCATGGGCACACCAGGGCCTTTAGCCACTGTAAACGAACTCCAGATGCATGCGCCAATTTATGCATCTGACTTTAAGTGGACACTGGGGAACCAAATCTGGTCATTAGGCTCTGCAGGTAAGTGTCTTAACTGCTGAGCTATATTTCCAGCCCTGCACCACTGTTTGGATCTGGCTTGTGTGGTTGGCTTGGGAAATAACCTTGGGCTAGCAGGTGTTGCAAACAAGTACCTTTAACTGCTGAGCCACCTTCCTAGCTGCTGGCCACCCCACCCTCCCATTTCTTTAATTTTTTCTTTTTGTTGTTTTTCCAGGTAGGGTCTCACTGTAGTTCAGGCTGACCTGGAATTCACTATGTAGTCTCAGGGTGGCCTTGAACTCACGGCGATCCTCCTACCTCTGCCTCCTGAGTGCTGGGATTAAAGGCATGCACCACCACGCCTGGCTCCCTAAATTCTTTTTAAAATCTTTTTAAATTTATTTTTTATTGACAATTTCCATAATTGTAGACAATAACCCATGGTAAATTCTTCTTTGGTTTTTCAAGGTAGGGTTTCACTCTAGGCTGACCTGGAATTCACTATGTAGTTCTCAGGGTGGCCTCAACTCTCAACGATCCTCCTACCTCTGCCTCCCAAGTGCTGGGATTAAAGGTGATGCCACCACGCCTGGCTTAAATTCATTTTTAAAAAATACTCATTTATTTATTTGAGAAGGAGAGAGAACGGGTGTGCCAGGACCCTAGCCAGTGCAGGGGATGAGCTCCAAATACACGTTCACCGTGTATATCTAGCTTTACATGGATACTGAAGGATCGAACTGGGGTCCTCGGCTTTGCAGGCAAGTGCCTTAATTGCTGAGTCATCTGTCAAGCCTTTAAATTCATTTTTTAAGATATTTGAGCCAGGCATGGTGGCGCACGCCTTTAATCCCAGCACTCGAGAGGCAGAGGTAGAAGGATTGCCTTGAGTTTGAGGCCACCCTGAAACTACATAGTGAATTCCAGGTCAACCTCAACTAGAGTGAAACCCTACCTTGGAAAAAAAAAAAAAAATTATTTGAGAGTAGTGAGAAAAAGCATGCCAGGGCCTCCTACCACTGCAAACACAAACTCCAGATGAATTCTCTACTTTGTGCATCTGGCTTTACATGGACACTGGGGAATTGAACTCAGGCCGTCAGGCTTTGTAAGCAAGAGCCTTTAACCACTGAGCCATCTCTCCAGCCCTCTTCCCACCCCCAAGGTAGTGTCTCATTCTAGCCTAGGCTGACCTGGAATAAACGGTTGTCTCAGGCGGGCCTCAAACTCAGCAGTCCTACCTGACCCTCCCAAGTTCTGAGATGAAAGGCGTGTGCCACCACACCCAACCCTTCCCCCATGTTTTAAAGTTTTATTTATTTCATTTATTTATTTATTTGAGAGAGAGAATGGACTCACCAGGGCCTCCAGCAACTGCAAACGAACTCCAAACCCATGTGCCACCTTGTACATCTGGCTTATGTGGGTCCTGGGGAATCGAACCTGGGTCCTTTTGCTTTGTAGGCAAATGCCTTAGCCACTAAACCATCCCCTCCAGGGCCCCCCCCCCATTTATTTATTTATTTATTTATTTATTTATTTATTTATTTATTGGAGAGAGTCAGAGAGAGACAGAGAATGGGCACACCAGCAGCCTCTTAGCTGCTGTGAATGAACTCCAGACGTGTGTGCACCCTTGTGTCACTTTGCATAAGGCTAAATGTGGGACCTGGAGAATCGAAAGGGTGTTCTTAGGTTTTGCAGACAGGTGCCTTAACCACTAAGCCATCTCTCTAGCCCCTCCCCCATTTTTTTTAATTTTAATTTTTTTGGTTTGAGGTAGGGTCTTGCTTTAGCCCAGGCTGACCTGGAAGTCACTTGTAGTCTCAGGCTGGCCTCAAACTCACAGCAATCCTACCTCAGCCTGCCAAGTGCCGGGGCTCCATTTTTTAAATCTTTGTTTTTTAATTTTTATTTTTCTGGCATATGTGGGTTCTGGGGAATTGAACCTGGGTCCTTTGGCTTTGCAGGCAAGTGCTTTAGCCAGTAAGCCCTGTTTTGTTTTTTTTGAGGTAGGGTCTCACTCTAGCCCCAGGCTGATCCCAGAATTCACTGTGTAGTCTCAGGCTGGCCTCAAACTTAAAGCGATCCTTCTACCTCTGTCTCCCAAGTGCTGGGATTAAAGGCATGCATCACTATGCCCAGTCATTTTTTTTCTTCTTTTTTTAAAATTTTAATATTATTTTTTATTATTTTTTATTTATTTTTTTGGAGAGAGACACACAGAGAGATAGACAGAGAGGGAGAGGGAGACAGAGATGGGCGGGCCAGCAGTCTCTCAGCTGCTGTGAACGAAATCAGATGTGTGCGCCCCCTTGTGGGCAAGTGCGGCATTGCACCCTTGCATCACTTTGCATCTGGCTAAACGTGGGACCTGGAGGTTGGAACCGCTGGAGATTGGAACCAGCGTTCTTAGGCTTAGCAGGCAGGCGCCTTAACCTATAAGCCATCTCTCCAGCCCTTTATTTTTTTTTTTATTTTTTTTGGAGAGAGACACAGAGAGAGAGAGAGTGTGGGGAGAGAGAGAGTGTGGGGGGAAGACATATGGGCGCGCCAGCAGTGTCTCAGCTGCTGCAAACGAAATCCAGATGTGTGCTCCCCCTTTTGGTCAAGTGTGGCATTGCGCCCTTGCATCTCTGCATCTGGCTAAACGTGGGACCTGGAGATTGGAACCGCTGGAGATTGGAACCAGTGTTCTTGGGCTTAGGAGGCAGGCGCCTTAACCCCTAAGCCATCTCTCCAGCCCCAGTCGTCATTTTTAAATTCTTGATGGGTTCATCAAAGTGTCTTCCAGAGATCTGGACCAACGTACCAGTCAGAAAGGTTTCAAACATGCCAACTTTATGCCCTCACTCATAACTCTCCTGTTGTAGGTAGAACATGATTGAAGTGTTCAGTCTGTCTGAGACCTCCTTCCTGGTTTGCCACATGTGCCTCTTTCATGACCAGATGCATGTGTGTCACCGTGCACCATATGTTCCTCCTGCATTTGGTCAGTAGTGGTTTGAATTTCATGCTTCTAGATACACTCATGTCTTCATTTGCCCATTACTATTTATTTGCAAGCAGAAAATGGGTACTCCAGGACCCCTTGCTGCTGCAAACAAAACTCCAGATGCATGTACTATTTGTGCATGTGGCTTTATGTGGGTCCTGGGGAATTGAACCCAGGCCATCAGGCTTTGCAGGCTAGCCCATCTGAGTCCTGGATTCTTTTTTTTTATTTAATTTTTTAAATTTTATTTATTTTTGGAGAGAGACACAGAGAGAGACAGACAGAGGGAGAGGGAGACAGATAGAGATGGGCGCACCAGCAGTCTCTCAGCTGCTGTGAACAAAATCCAGATACGTGCGCCCCCTTGTGGTCAAGTGCAGCATTGCGCCCTTGTGTCACTTTGCATCTGGCTAAACGTGGGACCTGGAGATTGGAACCGGGTTAAGGCAGGTGCCTTAACAGCCAAATCATCTCTCTAGCCCTGAGTCCTGGATTCTTGATGACTTTTTTTTTTTTGGTTTTTCGAGGTAGGGTCTCACTCTGGTCCAGGCTGACCTGGAATTCACTCTGTAGTCTCAGGGTGGCCTCGAACTCATGGCAATCCTCCTACCTCTGCCTCCCAAGTGCTGGGATTAAAGGCATGCGCCACCACGCCCGGCTTCTTGATGACTTCCACGGTTCGAGGTAGGGTCTCACTCTAGTTTGACCTGAATTCACTTGATCATGAAGCAATCCTCCTACCTCTGCCTCCCGAGTGCTGGGATTAAAGGCGTGAGCCACCACGCCCGGCTTCTTGATGACTTCTTGATCATGAAGTCAGCCTGGGTTAGAGTGAGACCCTACCTCAAAAAAAAAAAAAAAACTTGGGGGTTGGAGAGATGGCTTAGTGGTTAAGTGCTTGCCTGTGAAGCCTAAGGACCCTGGTTCGAGGCTTGATTCCCCAGGACCCACGTAAGCCAGATGCACAAGGTGGCATGTGCATCTGAGGTTCATTTTCAGTGGCGGGAGGCCCTGGTGCACCCATTCTCTCTCTCTTTCTCGCTCTGCCTCTTTCTCTGTCTGCTGCTAATAAATAAGTAAAAATAAATTTAAAAAATAAAGTAGAATAATTAACTGAAATAAACATTAAAAAAAAAAACTTGGGAGGCAGAGGTAGGAGTATCACTATTGAGTTCAAGTCCAGCCTGAGACAATATTGTGAATTCCAGGTCAGCATGGGCTACAGCCAGACACTACCTCAAAAAAAAAAAAAAAAGCCAGGCATGGTGGTGCACATCTTTAATCCCAGCACTCGGGAGATGGAGGTAGGAGGATCGCGGTGAGTTCAAGGCCACCCTGAGAATACAGAGTGAATTTCAGTTCAGCCTGGGCTAGAGTGAGACCCTACCTCGAGAAAAAAAAAATCCCCACCCTGAGACTACATAGTGAATTCCAGATCAACCTAGATTAAAGAAACCCTACCTCGGGGGGGGGGGGGGGGATACAACAAATTAACTTCTTAGCCAGGCCTGTTAGCATAGACCAAGGCCTGCCTGAATTACAAGAGTGAGGTCAAGACCTGGGATAATAGTAGATTAAGACCCTATAAAATTTTATTGCTGGGTGTGGTGGTACACGCCTTTAATCCCAGCACTCGGGAGGCAGAGGTAGAAGTACTGACATGAGTTCAAGGCCACCCCGAGACTACAGAGTGAATTCCAGGTCAGCCTGAGCTACAGTGAGACTCTACCTCAGGAAAAAAAAAAAAAAAAAAGATTTAATTTTTATTTTTAACTTTTTATTTTTTTGTTTTGTTTTCCAAGGTAGGGTTTCACTCTAGCTCAGGCGACCTGCAATTCACTCTGTATTCTCAGAGTATCCTCAAACTCATGGCGACCTCCTATCTCTGCCTCCCAAGTGGCATGTGCCACTATGCTCGGCCTTTTGTGTGTGTGTGTGTGTGTTTTGTGTGTTGTGTGTCACTTTTTTCAGGCTGTCTCACTTAATTCAGGCTGACCTCACAGTGGCCTCGAATCATGGCAATCCTCCTACCTCTGCCCCCTGAGTGCTGGAATTAAAGGCATGTGCCACCATGCCTGACTTCCAGCCTATTTTTTAAATATTTTATTCATTTATTTATTTGAGAGAGGGGCAGACAGAGAGTGAATGGGCATGCCAGGGCCACTAGCCACTGCAAACAAAGTCCAGACACATGTGCATCACCATGTGCATCTGTCTTACTTGGGTACTGGGGAATTAAACCTGGGTCCTTAGGCATCGCAGGCAGGTGCCTTAACTATTAAGCCATCTCTCCAACCCTTTTTTAGCATTTGTATTTATTTATTTGAGACAGAACAAGGCAGACAGAGAATGGGCATACAAGGACCTCCAACCTCTGTAAAGGAACTCCAAATACATGCATCATTTTGTGCATCTGGCTTTACCTGGGTAGTGGGGAATTGATACCTGGGTCTGCAGATGTTGCGAGCTAGAGCATTCAGTCAGTTATTTATTTATTTATTTATTTATTTATTTATTTATTTATTTATCTTACTTATTTTTTACAAAAGGCTAAGGATATATAGCTCAGTCTGTGGTAGATCACTTGTCTAAAATCCACCAGTGAAGCTGGGCGTGATGGTGCATGCCTTTAATCCCAGCACTCATCAGCCTGGGCTAGAGTGAGACCCTACTTGGGGCGTGGCTCAGTGGTAAAGTGCCTTCCTAGCTGGCTAGAGGCCCCAAATTGAATCTCACGCCTTTAATCCCAGCACTTGGGAGGCAGCGATGGGCAGTGGCTAGAGGTCCTGGCATGCCCATTCTCTGTGTGTGTCTCTCTACCCCTCATTGCAAATAAACAAACAAACAGAAAAAAACAAAAAGAAATCCTGATTTATTTAATCCCTGGATGAGAATAAAAGAAAGAAGTCCTGATTTAAAGAGGTCATTCAAGAGCCAGGCATGGTGACGCACACCTGTGATCCCAGGACTTGGGAGGCAGAGATAGGATCACTGTGAGTTCAAGGCCGCCCTGAGACTACACAATGAATTCCAGGTCAGACTGGGTAGAACAAGAGCCCCACCTCAGAAAATCAAAATAAATAAATAAATAAATAAAGAGATCATTCAGGGCTGGAGAGAGTAAGGGCACTTGCTTGTGAAGCCTAAGGACCCAGGTTCAATTCCCCAATACCCACATAAGCCAGATGCACTTGGTGGCTCATGTATCTGGAGTTCATTTGCAGTGGTTGGAGGCCCTGGCGTGCCCCGTCTTTCTTTCTTTCTCTCTCTCTCTCTCTCTTTCTGCAGTAAATTAAAAAAAATAAGAGCTCATTCAGGGCTGGGGAGATAGATGGCTCAGCAGTTAAATGCACTTGCTTTGCAAAGCCTGTTGGCCCAGGGCTCAACTCCCCAGCACCCATGTAAAGCTAGGCACAAAGTGGCAAGAGATCCTGGCACACCCCCCCACACACACATCAATAAAATTTAAAGCCATCATCCACAGCCTGGTGCAATGACCCCGAGTGAGGGTTATAAGTTGGTGTCATAATCAACTTGACTGGGTGAAAGGGCACTTAGATATCAGGTGAAACATTTCTGGGTGTTCAGGAAGAGACCAACACTCCAGTCAGTAGACTGGGCAAAGAAGGTCTGTACCCAAACGGGCAAGTCTCTCTCACTGAGTGCCTGAAAATACAGGGCTGAGAAGATGGCACAGTGGTTAAAGGCACTTGCTTGCAAAACCTGCTGGCCCAGGTTCAATTCCACAGTACCTATATAGGGCCAGATGCACAAACCCTAGGATGCCCCTACACTCCCTCTCTCTCTCTAACTAAAATAAAAAATAAGCCAGGCATGGGGCTGGAGAGATGGCTTAGCAGTTAAGGCACTTGCCTGTGAAGCCTAAGGACCCTGGTTCAATTCTCCAGCACCCACGTAAACCAGATGCACATCGGGGTGCATGCATCTGGAGTTTGTTTGCAGTGGCTGGAGGCCCTGGTGCACCCATTCTCCCTCTCCCTCTCTCTCTTTCCCTCTAATAAATAAATAAAAATAAAATCTTTAAAAATAAAATAAAATAAGCCGGGCGTGGTGGCACACGCCTTTAATCCCAGCACTCGGGAGGCAGAGGTAGGAGGATCGCTGAGAGTTCTAGGCCATCCTGAGACTACATAGTGAATTCCAGGTCAGCCTGGACCAGAGTGAAACCCTACCTCGAAAAACCAAAAATAAATAAATAAATAAAAAATAAAATAAAATAAAAAGAAAAAAATAAGCCAGGCATGCCTTTGATCCCAGCACTTGGAGGCAGAGGTAGGAGGATTGTTGTAAGTTCAAGGCTACACTGAGACTACATAGTGAATTCCAGGTCAGCCTGGGCTAGAGTGAGACCCTACCTGGAAAAAACAAAAAAAGGAAGGGGTGCTGGAGAGATGGCTTAGCAGTTAAGGCACCTGCCTCCTAAGCCCAAGAACGCTGGTTCCAATCTCCAGCAGTTCCAATCTCCAGCAGTTCCAATCTCCAGGTCCCACGTTTAGCCAGATGCAAAGTGATGCGAGGGTGCAATACCACACTTGACCACAAGGGGGCGCACGAATCTGAATTTCATTCGCAGCAGCTGAGACACTGCTGGTGCGCCCATCTCTGTCTGTCTTCCTCTCCCTCTCTCTCTGTCTCTCTCCTAAATAAATAAATAAAAATAAATAAATAATAGGGCTGGGAGATGGTTCAGTGGTTAAAGGTGCTTATTTGCAATGCCTGTTAACCCAGGTTCTATTCCCCAGTCCTCATATAAAGCCAGATGCACAAAGTGGCATATATATCTGGATTCCACATTTTCATTCTCTGTCTTTCCATCTCCGATCACAAATAAATATTTAAAAACTACAGCCTGGAGAGATGGCTCAGTAATTAAAAGTACTTGCTTGCAAAGCCTGTCAGCCAGGATTTGATTCTTTGTTTTTGTTTCTGGAGGTAGGGTCTCAGGCCAGCTCAGGCTGACCTGGAATTCACTCTGTAGTCTCAGGCTGGCCTTGAACTCATGGCGATCTTCCTACCTCTGCCTCCCGAGTGCTGGGATTAAAGGCGTGCGCCACCACGCCCGGCCTCTCAGCCAGGATTTGAGAGCTTGTTTGGAGGTTCTGGCCGGGGAGCGCAGCTCCTTGTGTACCCTTGACCAAAGGCGGTCCTCCTCTATTCGTGGAAGGTCGTCCTCTTCCACCCAGGCATGCCTTTGATCCCAGCTTGGAGGCAGAGGGGATTGTTGTAAGTTCAAGGCTACACTGAGACATAGTGAATTCCAGGTCAGCCTGGGCTAGAGTGAGACCCTACCTGGAAAAAAACAAAAAGGAAGGGGTGCTGGAGAGATGGCTGCCTCCTAAGCCCAAGAACGCTGGTTCCATCTCCAGCAGTTCCAATCTCCAGCAGTTCCAATCTCCAGGTCCCACGCCTAGCCAGATGCAAAGTGATGCGAGGGTGCAATACCACACTTGACCACAAGGGGGCGCACGAATCTGGCAGCAGCTGAGACACTGCTGGTGCGCCCATCTCTGTCTGTCTTCCTCTCCCTCTCTCTCTGTCTCTCTCCTAAATAAATAAATAAAAATAAATAAATAATAGGGCTGGGAGCCAGTGGATCTATTTGCAATGCCTGTTAACCCAGGTTCTATTCAGCTCATATAAAGCCAGATGCACAAAGTGGCATATATTTGATTCTCTGTCTTTCCATCTCCGATCACAAATAAATATTTAAAAAACAGCCTGGAGAGATGGCAGTAATTAAAAGTACTTGCTTGCAAAGCCTGTCAGCCAGGATTTGATTGTTTTTGTTTCTGGAGGTGGGGTCTCAGGCCAGCTCAGGCTGACCTGGAATTCACTTAATCTCAGGCTGGCCTTGAACTCATGGGATCTTCCTACCTCTGCCTCCCGAGTGCTGGGATTAAAGTAGGCGCCACCACGCCCGCCTCTCAGCCAGGATTTGAGAGCTTGTTTGGAGGTTCTGGCCACTGTGTACCCTTGACCAAAGACGGTCCATGGAAGGTCGTCCTCTTCCACCCATTCGGGAGGGACGCACACGGAGCGGTGAGGGAGGAAGGGGACACCCGCCTAGCCAGCCAGATCAGCCAAATCAACCCTGGCAATTAATGGGGCGACAGATGTCGCAGCCAGATCTCCCTCACATCCTCAGCCAGGATTTGATTCCCCAGTACACACTTAAAACCAGATGCAGAGCCGGGTGTGGTGGCGCACGCCTTTAATCCCAGCCCTCGGGAGGCAGAGGTAGGAGGATCGCTGAGAGTTCAAGGCCACCCTGAGACTACATAGTGAATTCCAGGTCAGCCTGGACCAGAGTGAGACCCTACCTCGAAAAACCAAAAAAAAAAAAAAAACCAGATGCACAAAGTGGTGCATGTGTCTGGAGTTCATTTGCAGCAACAAAAGGCCTGATCCACGTGGGCACGCTTACACACACACGCACACACACACACACACACACACTTTCTATCTCTTTCATGAATAACAAGCCAGGTGTGATGGCACATGCCTTTGATCTCAGCACTTGGGAGGCAGAGGTAGGAGGATCGCTGTGAGTTCAAGGCCATGCTGAGAATTCCAGATCAGCCTGGGCTAGAATGAGATCCTTCTTGGAAAAACCAAAATTAACTAGAGAATAGAGAAAGCCGGGCATGGTGGTGCATGCCTTTAATCCCAGCACTTGGGAAGCAGAGTTAGGAGGATCACCATGAGTTCCAGGCCACCCTGAGACTACATAATGAATTCTATCCAGGTCAGCCTGGACTAGAGTGAGACCCTACCTTGATAAAAATTTTTAAAAAAGCAAAAAAAAAATATATAGAAGGACATGTTACCTTCTTCTCCTCTTTTCCTGCCATCAGTGCTCCTGACTCCTGAGACCTAAGGGTCTTCAGACTTTCACAATCACCCTCCTATCATTCCCAGTACTTAGGCCTTTGGATTCATGCTAAGACTTTTTTTTCAGTACTGGTCATTGAACTGTGAACTTAAGCTCCGACCCAAAAGCCACACCCACGTTAAAGACTCTTCAAGGCTGACTGACTGGTTAGAAGTTTATGATTATGGATAATTGGAGTGTTACAGATCTGGAGCCAGATCTTAGGTTATCTTCAGCCCCCTTAATAGCCACTCATTGCTCACCCGTGTGACCTACCATCCTTGTAACTTTCAGGAAAAAGTTTCTGGAATGTATTATCAGATCCCTGGCTTCCACCAACCCAAAAGCTAAGAATGTCATGCCATTTGAAACCCATAACCGATTATTTCTCTGTTGAAACCTACCTACCCAACATTTCCAACAGTGGACTTGAAAACTACCTTGATTTATGACTTTTTTTTTTCTTTTTTTCAAGGTAGGGTCTTGCTCTACCCAAGCTGACCTGGCATTCACTATGTAGTCTCAGGATGGCCTTAAACTCAGTGCAATCCTCCTACCTCTGCCTCCCAAGTGTTGGGATTAAAGATGTGTGCCACCACACCTGGCTTTGACTTTTTTTTAAGTTAAAAAAATATTTATTTATTTATTTATTTATTTATTTATTTATTTATTTATTTGAGAGAGAGAGGTAAAGAGAGGGTGAAGGAGGGAGAGAGAGAGAGAATGGGCACGCCAGGGCATCCAGACACATGCGCCACCTTGTGCATCTGGCTTATGTGGGTCCTGGGGAATCAAACCCAGGTTCTTTGGCTTTGCACGCAAACACCTTATCTGCAAAGCCATCTCTCTAGACACCCCTCACCCCTTTTTTTGAGGTAAAGTCTAACCTTAGCCCAGGCTGGCCTGGAATTCACTATGTAGTCTAAGAGTGGCCTCAAACTCACAGTGATCCTCCTACCTCTGCCTCCTGAGTGCTGGCACTAAAGGCGTGCACCACCATGCCTGGCTCATTTGTTTTGTAACTATAAAACCTTGAAACTGAACGTTATTTGAGGCAAATTGAATGCATGTTCCTGAATCTGAATGTAGGGCCCCAGAGGAGTGACCCAGGTCAGTGCCAGGTACCATCACAGGCCCTTGGTGCCCATCTGTCCATGTCGCCACCTTAGCTGGATGTTGGTGAGGCCCTTCTAGGGCTCAGACCTCCCTTTGGATTGACTGTTGGTGGTTCACTAGCTGGGATTGAAGGCGTGCACCACCATGCCCAGCTGTGCATCTAGCTTTAAGTGGGTTGTGGGGGACAGAACCCCACCTATCAAGCATTCAGGCTTTGCAAGAAAGGCCATCATGCAGTTTCATGGGAACACGAGAGGATAGCAGACACTAGGTGATGAAGCCTTCTGGGTGCTTTCCTGAATGAGCCAGTGAGGTTCCTTCCAGCCCAGGAATGGGTGTATTGTCACGCTTCCTTATGAGGCTGAGGTAGGAGGATATATACACACATACACACACACACACACACACACACACACACACACACACACACATACATATTGGGCTAGAGAGCTGGCTCAGCTGTAAAAGGTGCTTGCTTGAAAGACTGATAACCTGAGTTTGATTCCCCAATACCTATGTAGATCCAGATGTACGAAGTGGTATATACATCTGGAGTTTGTTTGCAGAAGCAGGAGGCCCTTGTACAACTATTCTCATTCTCTCTTTTTCCTTGAAAATAAATGACAAATAAAATTTTTAATTAAATTATTTATTTATTTGAGAGAGAGACTGACAGGTAGAGAGAGAATGGGCGCACCAGGGCTTCCAGCCACTGCAAATGAACTCTAGATACATGCACCACCTTGTGCATCTGGTTTATGTGGGTCCTAGAGAATTGAACCTGGGTGCTTTGGCTTTGCGGGCAAGCACCTTAACCGCTAAGCCATTTCTCTAGCCCTAAATTAAAAAAAAAAATTTTTTTTGACGTAGGTTCTTTCTCTAGCCCAGGCTGACCTGAAATTCACTATATAGTCTCAGAGTGGCCTCGAACTCATGGCAATCCTCCTACCTCTGCCTCCCAAGTGCTGGGATTAAAGCCGTGTGCCACCATGCCCAGCTTAAAATATTTTTTTAAAAAGTGTGTGGTAGGGCCGGGTGTGGCGGCGCACGCCTTTAATCCCAGCACTCGGGAGGCAGAGGTAGGAGGATCTCCGAGAGTTCAAGGCCACCCTGAGACTACATAGTGAATTCCAGGTCAGCCTGAGCCAGAGTGAGACCCTACCTCGAATAAACAAAAAAAAAGGTGTGTGGTAATAAATTTAAATATATATATAGGGATGGAGAGATGGCTTAGCGGTTAAGGCGCCTGCATGCTAAGCCTAAGAATGCCCGTTCGATTCTCCAGGTCCCACATTTAGCCAGACGCAAAGTGATGCAAGGGCGCAATGCTGCACTTGCCCACAAGGGGGCGCACACATCTGGAGTTTGTTCACAGCAGCTGAAAGGCTGCTGGCACACCCATTCCCTATCCCTCTTTCTCTCTCTCTCTCTCTCTAAAAAAAAAAAAAAGCAAAAAAAAAAAAAGCGTTGGAGAAATGGCTTAGTGGTTAAGGCGCTTGCCTGCAAAGCCAAAGGACCTGGGTTCAGTTCCCCAGGACCCACGTAAGCCAGATGCACAAGGGAGCGCATACATCTGGAGTTCATTTGCTGTGGCTGGAGGCCCTGGTGTGCCTATATTAATTCTCTTTCCCTATGCTTCTTTTTCTATCTTTCTCACAAATAAATAAATAAAAATATTAAACAAAAAAAATCTCTGTGTTTGGCCACGTGTCCTGCACACACTTTAATTCCAGCACTTGAGAGGCTGAGGTAAGAAGACACTATGAGTTTTGAGGCCAGCCTGAAACTGCAGAGTGAGTTCAAGTAAAACCCTGCCTCAAAAGAAAAAGAGTAAAAAAAGACTGGAGAGGTGGCTTAGAGGTAAGGCGCTTGCCTACAAAGCCAAAGGATCCAGGTTCAATTCTCCAGGACCCACGTAAGCCAGATGCACAAGGGGGCGCATGTGTCTGGTTTTCGTTTGCAGTGGCTGGATGCCCTGGTGTACCCATTCTCTCTCTCTTTCTCTACCTCTTTCTCTCTCATAAATAAATAAATAAATAAATAAATAAATAAATAAATAAATAAATATATTTTTAAAAAAGAAAGAAAAACCTCTGTTTATCATCTCTGTCAAAATATCTTCAAGTGGCCGGGCGTGGTGGCACACGCCTTTAATCCCAGCACTTGGGAGGCAGAGGTAGGAGGATCGCCAGGAGTTCAAGGCCACCCTGAGATGACATAGTGACTTCCAGGTTAGCCTGGGTTAGAGTGAAACCCTACCTCGAAAAACCAAAAAAAAAAAAAAAAAAAAAATATATATATATATATATATATATATATATATATATATATATATATATAATCTTCAAGTGAACTCCAGACATATGTGCCACTTTGTGCATCTGGCTCTACATGGGTACTGGGGAATCAAACCCAGCCTTGCAGACTTTGCAAACAAGCGCCTTTGACTGCTGAGCCATCTGTTTAGCACCCCCCCTTTTAAATATTATTTATTTATTTATTTGGAAGCAGAGAGAAAATAGACACACCAAGGCCTACAACCACTACAAATGAACTCCAGACACTGGCTTTATGTGTGTACTGGGGAATCAAACCCCAGTCATTAGGTTTTGCAGGCAAGTGCATTAACTGCTGAGCCATCTTTTCCAGCTCTTTCTCTCTCTCTCTCTTTTTTTTTTTCTTTTTTGGTTTTTCAAGGTAGGGTATCACTCTAACCCAGGCTGACCTGGAATTCACTATGTAGTCTCAGGGTGACCTGGAACTCATAGCAATCCTCCTACCTCCTGAGAGCTGGTATTAAAGGCATGCACCACCATGCCCAGCTCATTTTCTTTTTTTAATATTTAGTTATTTATTTGAGAAAGAGATAAAGAATGGGTGCATCCGGGGCCTCTAGCAGCTGCAAATTAACTCCAGATGCAGTGCCAATTCGTGCATCTGGCTTCATGTGGGTCCTGGGGAACTGAACCTGGATCATTATGCTTTGCAGGGAAGCGTCTTAACCATTGAACCATCTGTCCAGCCCCTCATTTTCTTTCTTTCCTCCTTTCTTCCTTCCTTTCTCCCTTCCTTCCTTCCTTTCTTTCTTTCTTTCTTTCTTTCTTTCTTTCTTTCTTTCTTTCTTTCTTTCTTTCTTTTTTTTTTTTTGAGGTAGAGTCTTGCTCTAGCCCAGGCTGATCTGGAATTCACTATGTAGTCTCAGGGGTGGCCTTGAACTCATGTCAATCCTCCAACGACTGCCTTCCAAGGGCTGGGATTAAAAGCGTATGCCATCATGCCCGGCCTTCTTTTTCTTTCTTTCCTTCCTTCCTTCCCTCCCTCCCTCCCTCCTTCTTCCTTCCTTCCTTTTTCTTCCTTCCTTCCTTTCTTTCTTTCTTTCTTTCTTTCTTTCTTTCTTTCTTTCTTTCTTTCTTTCTTTCTTTCATTTTTTGGTTTTTTGAGGTAGGGTCTGACCTGGAATTCACTATGTAGTCTTAGGGTGGCCTTGCACTCACGGTGATCCTCCTACCTCTGCCTCCCAAGTGCTGTTTTTTCTTTTTATTATTTATTTTGAGACAGAGAGAGAATGGGCATACCAGATTTCAGCCACTGCAAACAAATTCCAGACACATGTGCCTCTTGTACGCATGTGCGACACTGCACGCTTACATCACTGTGTATCTGGCTACGACATTTGAAAATAAGTTCTTAGGCTTCGCAGGCAGGCGCCTTAACCACTAAGCCACCTCTCCAGCCCTTTATTTTCTTTTCTTTATTTAGTATCTTTCTTTCTTTATTTATTTGAGAAAGGCATCGAGAGAATGGTTGCTCCAGGGCCTCTTGCCACTGCAAATGAACTCCAGACAAATGCACCACCTTATGCATCTAGTTTTACATTGGTACTGGGGAGTAGAACCTGGGTCCTTTGGCTTTGCCAGCAAGTGCCCTAACCGCTAAGCAATCTCTCCAGCTCTTTTTTATTATTATTATTATTATTATTATCATTATTATTTTGGAGAAACAGAGAGAGAGGGAGAGGAAGACAGAGAATGGGCGCCAGCAGCCTCTCAGCCACTGCGAACAAACTCTAGATGTGTGCGCCCCCTTGTGGGTAAGTGCAGCATTGCATCCTTGCGTCACTGCATCTGGCTAAAGATGGGACCTGGAGATTGGAACTGACGTTCTTAGGCTTAGCAGGCAGGCGCCTTAACCGCTAAGCCATCTCTCTAGCCCTATTATTATTATTATTTTCGAGATAGGTTCTCTAGCTCAGGCTGACCTGGAATTAACTATGTAGTCTCAGGGTGGCCTTGAACTCACAGTGACCCTCCTACCTCTGCCTCCCGAATGCTGGGATTAAAGGCGTGCGCCACCACTCCTGGCCTCTCTTATTTTTATGAGAGAATGAGACAGAGAATTGGCACACCAGGGCCTCTAGCCACTGCAGTCGATCCAGACGTGTGTGCCACCTTGCGTACATGCATCACCTTGTGTGTCTGGTTTGTGTGTGTCCTGGGGAGTCGAACCTGGGTCTTTAAGCTCCGCAGGCACATTCCTTAACCACTAAGTCATCTCTCCAGGCCCCTCTATTTTTTAAAATATTTTTATTTATTTATTTGCAAGGAGAGAAAGGGGAATGGATGCACCAGGACTTCTAGCCACTACAAACGAACTCTAGATCCATGTGTCACTTTGTGCATCTGGCTTTATGTGGGTACTGGGGAATCAAACTAGGGTCCTTAGGCTTGGCAGGCAAGTGCCTTAACCGCTGAGCCATCTCTCCAGCCAGTGACTGGCTTTTAATTCACCATGGACCCCAGCTCTTACTGCCTATGAGGAGTTGACTCATCCGTTTCACATTCATATAGACTCAGACTTAGATGCACACATTCCAATTTATTCTCAATGTTCCCTACTGGGTCTGGGATCATGACAACCTCCAGGAGGTGTGGAGGTGACACCAAGGGAGGGGAGTTGGCCGCCACACTGTCAGACGTCCTCTTGGTTGACCAGGCAATCAGAGCTTCCTGGCTCCCTCGCACACAGCCCGGTATGTGTCTGTCGTTAGACGCTGGAAGGTCCGAGCCTGACTGTCCAGTATGAACAGGGGGTCAGCAATGACTCCCACATCAAAGCCCTCACGCACCAGTTGGGATTTCACCAGTTTGAACGTGCTTGTGATTTCCAGGGAGTCCTGCAAGGCAGTGACAGCGTGACCCCCTGACTGTGGCACCAACTCCCCCTCTGTCCAGGACTCCCCTTCCCAGCTTCTCCTGCCACCTTAGCTCACCTGGACACGAATGAAATGGGGTGTAGCATAGGCAGGGAGCCAAGCAGAGGCGTGCTGAAACAGCTTCTGTCCATCAAAAGTGTGCCCGGGAGCCAGTTTCACGGCAGCCATGCCCACCTTACCCTCACACCCTGGGAGAGCACACTGGTCACTTTCAGCTGCATCTTCAGCCTGGCCCAGCTCCGCTCACTGCAGCTGGGCAGGCCGGTCTGTTAACCTCCCAACAGTCCCCCCATCTTTTTTTTTTTTTTTTTTTTTTTTTTTTTTTTTGGTTTTTCGAGGTAGGGTCTCACTCTGGTCCAGGCTGACCTGGAATTCACTATGTAGTCTCAGGGTGGCCTCGAACTCTCGGCGATCCTCCTACCTCTGCCTCCCGAGTGCTGGGATTAAAGGCGTGCGCCACCACGCCCGGCTTCAGTCCCCCCATCTTTGAAGTCAGAATACAGCAGCCCTCCCCCAAAGCTGCTGGACGTTTAAACTTGGGCGAACCCTCCGCACCTGGCACGGACACGCCGTAGACATTCACTTCCTGTAGGAAGTCCACGAGTGCCAACACTCCTTCCACCTCCCGCGTGGACACGTTTTCACCCTTCCACCTGCAGGCCAGAGACCAGAGCTCAGACAGAGCCCCGCCTCCTTGAGGGAGCCCCCGCCCCTTTGAGGCTAGACCCCCCACCTCCCCCCAGAACCCCAATCCCCCCGTCCCCGCAGCTAGCTCCCGACCTGAAGGTGTCCCCGAGGCGGTCGCGGAAGTAGATGAAGCCTTCTCGGTCCATGACCATCACATCCCCAGTGTTGTAGTACAGGTCACCTGGGCGCCGCACGTTCCCCACCAGCTTCCTTTGCGACTGTTCCGGGGAGCCACGGTAGCCCAGGTAAGGTTGGCGGCCTAGTACCTGGGTCAACAAAAGACCTGCCTCCCCTGCAGGTAGAAATGGAGCTTAGACTGTGAGCAAGAATTACATCCGCCCACCAACCGGCCCCTACCCTGGCCAGAGGTTTCCAAGGACCATGGACGACTCTTGCAGGCAGAGATAAGAAATAGGCAAGGCAAGCCGGGCGTGGTGGCGCACGCCTTTAATCCCAGCACTCGGGAGGCAGAGGTAGGAGGATCGCCGAGAGTTCGAGGCCACCCTGAGACTACATAGTGAATTCCAGGTCAGCCTGGGCCAGAGTGAGACCCTCTCATAAATAAATAAATAAATAAATAAAATATTTTTAAAGTCTAGAAAGAAAAGAAAAGAGGACCGGGGAAATGGCTTAGCAGTTAAGGCACTTCCCTGTGAAGCTTAAGGACTCTTTTTTTTTTTTTTTTTTTTTTTTTTTTTTTTCGAGGTAGGGTCTCACTCTGACCCAGGCTGACCTGGAAATAACTATGTAGTCTCAGGGTGGCCTTGAACTCTCGGCGATCCTCCTACCTCTGCCTCCCGAGTGCTGGGATTAAAGGCGTGCGCCACCATGCCCGGCAGCTTAAGGACTCTTGTTCGATTCTCCAGGACCCACATAAGCCAGATGCACAAGGGGGCACATGCGTCTGGAGTTTGTTTGCAGTGGCTGGAGGCCCTGATGTGCCCATTCTCTTTCTCAAATAAATTATTTATTTATTTATTTATTTATTTATTTATTTATTTATTTATTTGAGAAAGAGAGAAAGAGGCACTAAACCATCTCTCCAGCCCTTAAATAAAATATTTTTTTAAGGGGCTGGAGGGGTGGCTTAGTGGTTAAGGCATTTGCTTGAAAAGCCAAAGGACCCAGGTTCGATCCCCCAGGACCCACGTTAGCCAGTGCACAAAGGGGCGCACGCGTCTGGAGTTTGTTTACAGTGGCTGGAGGCCCTGGTGTGCCCATTCTCTCTCTCTCTCTCTCTCTCTCTCTTGCTCTCTCTCTCTATCAAATAAATAAAAATAAAATATTAAAAAAAAATTTTTTTTAAAAGACAAGAGAGCAGGGCGTGGTGGCGCACTCCTTTAATCCCAGCACTCGGGAGGCAGAAGTAGGAGGATCGCCGTGAGTTCAAGGCCACCCTGAGACTACATAGTGAATTCCAGGTCAGCCTGAGCTAGAGTGAGACTCTACCTCTAAAAAACCAAATTAAAAGACACGGGATAGAGAAAAATGGTGGCAGGAAGAAAGGTATGTTAGGCTGCTTTGCAAAGATACTATGTGACAAATCCCAGACAAGGGCTGCTGCCTGGGAGGCTGTGAATGCCACAGAAAGCTAAGATAACTGATGGACATCCAAAGATGCAGTGTGCCACAGCACGAGACTGCGACAGGAGAGCTGCATTAAACCTCAAGTGACCGGTAGATAGACCAGTGATTCCTTCAAAGTTAAGATGTGAGGCTGGGGAGATGGCTTAGCAGTGAAGGTGCTTGCCTACGAAGCAAAGGGACCCAGGTTTGATTCCGCAGGACCCACATAAGCCAGATGCACAAGGTGGCACATGTGTCTGGAGTTTGTTTGTAGTGGCTGGAGACCCTGTCCTGCCATTCTCTCTCTGTCTCTCTCTCCTCTTTCTCTTTCAAATAAATAAATAAAAATAATTTTAAAGCCAGGCGTGGTGGCTCATGCCTTTAATCCCAGCACTCGGGAGGCAGAGGTAGGAGGATCACCATCAGTTCGAGGCCACCCTGAGAATACAGAATGAATTCCAGGTCAGCCTGGGCTAGAGTGAGACCCTACCTCGAAAAACCAAAAAAAAAATAAAATAAATAAAATAAAATAATAATAATAAATAAATAATAATAATAAATAAAATAATAATAATAATTTTAAAAGAAGATTGGGGGCTGGAGAGATGGCTTAGCGGTTAAGGTGCTTGCCTACGAAGCCAAAGGACCCAGGTTCAATTCCCCAGTATTCACATAAGCCAGATGCACAAGGAGGCGCATGCATCTGGTGTTTGTTTACAGTGGCTAGAGGCCCTGGTGCTCCCATTCTCTCTCTGTCTGTCTCTCTTCTATCTGTCTCTCTCTCTCTCTCTAGCTCTGCTTGCACATAAATAAAACAAAATAATTAAAAAATAAATAAATAAAAGAAGATTGGGATGAGGACTGCAGACAAACCCATTTAGCCCCAATGTCAAGACTTTGGACTAGGTGTGGTGTCACACCCATGTGCTCCAGCACTTGGTAGGTACAGGAAGGAGGATGTGGAGTTGAAGGCAGCTTGGGAAACACAGTATGCTCTTTGTTCCAAGTTGGACAGCCTGGCTACATGGAACCTAGTTTCCAAAAACAAAAGCAAAACAAAAAGTCTTTGGAGACCACAGATGTGGTGGCACATGAGGATTGGGTCACTGATGAGTTTGGGGGCCACCCTGAGACTACATAGTAAATTTCAGACTCTACCTTGAAAATAAAAATAAATAAATAAATAAATAAATAAATAAATAAATAAATAAATAAATAACTTTGGGTAACTTTCCCCAGGGAGAAAACTGGGGGTGTCCACCCAGCTTATGTCCAAAGAAGGCTCTGAGACCCCATACCTGGTCCCACAGGAATGCAGAGGCCTTGCTCGTCCCTCAGGGGCTCTGCCATCTCTGTGTCAAACTGTACAAGCTCGAAGGGACACAGCATCTAGGATGGAGAGTGACAAGTACTGGCAGATGACCTGTGGGCTCGGCCTCAGTTAGGGCTACTGTCAGAGTGGACACCTCCCTCCCTCCCTCACTCACTCACTCGAAGGAGGCAGCTCATCTTGCCTACAGCCCCGCAGCGCCCCACATAGTTGATTAGGCCCATGTTGCCCTCTGTAGCTCCGTAGAATTCACAGATCTGAATGGGACCAAAGCGTTTCTGGAAGGTTTCCCACACATCTTCCCGGAGGCCATTGCCCATGGCCAAGCGGACTGTGTGTGTCCGATCTTCTGGTCGCTGTAGGGACATCACAAAAGACTGAGGAGGTGATGGCCTTGGGGTATCACTGAAAACCCTTATGGGTCTTACGAGTTACTTGTCTAGGGGACTATTTTTTGTTTGTTTTTGAGGTAAAGCCTACTAGTCTGGGCTTGATTCCCCAGTAACCCAAGCAAAGCCAGACAGGCATTAGTATACAACAGCAAGAGTCCCTAGTGTACACATATGCAAATACATAAATATAAATGATAATTTTTTTTGAGAGAGACAGAGAGAGAGGGAGAGGAAGACAGAGATGGGTGCGCCAGCAGCCTCACAGCCGCTGTGAACGAAATCCAGACGCATGCGCCCCCTTGTGGCCAAGTTCGGCATTGCGCCCTTGCGTCACTTTGCATCTGGCTAAACGTGGGACCTGGAGATTGGAACCGCTGGAGTTTGGAACCAGCGTTCTTAGGCTTAGGAGGGAGGTGCCTTCACCACTAAGCCATCTCTCCAGCCCTATAAATAATAATTTTAAGCCAAGCTGGTATGGTGGCACATGCATTTAACCGTAGCATTCAGGAGGCAAAGGTAAGAGGATCACCATGTGTTCGAGGCCAGCCTGGGACCACAGAGTGAGTTCCAGGTCAGCCTGGGCTAGCGTGAGACTCCACCTCAGGGGAAAAAAATTTTTTTAAAGAGAGGAGCTGGGCGTGGTGGTGCATGCCTTTAATCCCGGCACTCGGGAGGCAGAGGTAGGTTTGCCATGAGTTCAAGACCCCCCTGAGACTACATAGTGAATTCCAGGTCAGCTTGAGCTAGAGTGAGACCCTACCTTGAACCCCCCCCCCAAAAAAAAACTAAAAGGTATTTATTTATTTGTGAGGAAAGAGAGAGGTAGAGTGAGTATGGGCGCGACAGGGACTCTTGCCATTGCAAACAAACTCCAGACACATGCACCACTTTGTGCACCTGGCTTTATGTGGCTAGTGGAGAGCTGAACTTGAGCCATTAGGTTTTGCAAGCAAGTGCCTTTAACTGAGCCATCTCTCTAGCCCAGACTGCATTTCTGGTCAGCCTGAGCTCTAGTGAAACCCTGTGGTTAAGGCGCTTGTCTGCAAAGTCAAAGGACCTCGGTTTGATTCCCCAGGACCCATGTAAGCCAGATGCACAAGGGAGCGTGTGCATCTAGAGTTCATTTGCAGTGGCTGGAGGCCCTGGCACGCCCATTCTCCCTCTGCCTCTTTCTCTCTCTCAAATAAATAAAAAATAAATAATATATTTTTAAAAAAACAATGAATAAATAAGGGCCTAAGAGCCTTATAGAAAACTTGGAAACTGTGGAATTGTTCTGGGCTGGGTGTGTGTGTGTGAGTTAGCATGTGTGCACGCATGTGCATGTATGTATGGGGGTTCATGTGCCTGGTGTGAAGGTCAGAGGACAACCTTGGGGTGCTGGTCCTCTCCTCGTTTGAGACAGGTCTCTTGATTGTCGCAAAAGCCAGATTAGCTGGCCGGTGAGCTTTGAGATTCTCCTGGCTCTGCTTCCCACTGCTCTGTCCAGCTTTTAGCATGGGTGCTGGAGATTCAACCTCCAGCCTTTTCTCTCTCTCTCTCTTTTTTTTTTTTTTAAATTTTTTTTTGTTTATTTTGTATTTATTTATTTGAAAGCGACAGACAGACAAGGAGAGAAAGAGGCAGATAGATAGAGAATGGGCACGCCATGGCCTCCAGCCACTGCAAATGAATTGCAGATGTGTGTGCCCCCTTGTGCGTCTGGCTGATGTGGGTCCTGGGGAATCAGGCCTCGAACTTGGGTCCTTAGGCTTCACAGGCAAGCAATTAAGTGCTGAGCCATCTCTCCAGGCCCTCTCTCTCTCTTTTTTAAAAACATTTTTATTTATTTACAAGCAGAGAGAGAGAGAAAGAGAATAGATGATGCACTAGGGCCTCCAGCCACTGCAAACAAACTTTGGACCTATGTGCCGCCTTGTGCATCTGGCTTATGTGGGTCCTGGGGAATCAAAATTGAGTCTTTAGGCTTTGCATGCAAGTGCGTTAATGACTAAGCCATCTCTCTAGCCCATCAACCTCCAGTCTTGTGCACTTAACCACTGAGCCATCTTCCCCTGGCCTGGTGTGTGTGCAGCATGTGTAGTATATGCACCTGTGTGTGCAGAGGCCAGGAGAGAATGTCAGGTATCCTCCTCTAGCTCTTGTGAGCCTCAGTGAAACTTCAGTCACATTGGCTGACATGACAGCCACAGAAATTCTCTGTTTCTGCCCGGAATCCTCAGGATTGGATGTTACATGGATGTTTGCCCATGACCACCAATTTTTTTTTGGGGGGGGGTGTTCAAGATAGGATCTCACTCTACTCCAGGCTGACCTGGAATTCACTATGCTCAGGGTGGCCTGGAACTCATGGCAATTTTCCTATCTCTGCCTCCCCAGCTAGGATTAAAGGCGTGTGCCACCACACCAGGCAATTTTTTTGTTTTATTTTTTCAAGGCTCAGGCTGACCTTGAACTCAAGGTGAACCTCCTACCTCTGCCTCCTGAGTGCTGGGATTAAAGGCGTGCTCCATGAAAAGCGGAAGACCAGCATTTTTTTGTGGGCCCTGAGGAACTGAATTTAGGTAATCTCAGGCCCTCTCACACCCTTGCTTGCGTGGTAAGTGATCATACCCACTGAGCCATCTCAGTTTTTGGTTGTTCAAGGTAGGGTCTCCCTCTAGCCCCAGCTGACCTGGAATGCACTATGTAATTTCAGGGTGGCCTCGAATTTACAGTGATCCTCCTACCTCTGCCTTCTGAGTGCTGGGATTAAAGGTGCGTGCCACCACTCCCAGCTTTTTCTTTTTCTTTCTTCTTCTTCTTCTTCTTCTT
This sequence comes from Orientallactaga sibirica, assembly GCA_036365145.1. Lineage (NCBI taxonomy): Eukaryota > Metazoa > Chordata > Mammalia > Rodentia > Dipodidae > Orientallactaga > Orientallactaga sibirica. The sequence goes on from JAEOAD010000605.1 coordinate 305,803, forward strand.
TTTTTTTTTTTTTTTGAGGTAGGGTCTCCCTCTAGCCCCGGCTGACCTGGAATGCACTATGTAATTTCAGGGTGGCCTCGAATTTACAGTGATCCTCCTACCTTTTTCTTTTTCTTTCTTCTTCTTCTTCTTCTTTTTTTTTTTTTTTTTTTTTTTTTTGGTTTTTTTGAGGTAGGGTCTCACTCTAGTCCAGGCTGACCTGGAATTCACTATGTAGTCTTGGGGTGGCCTTGAACTCACGGTGATCCTCCTACCTCTGCCTCCTGAGTGCCTGGGATTAAAGGCATATGTCACCACGCCCAGCCAGCTTATTATTATTATTTTTTTTTTTATGTATTCCAAGGAGAGAGAGTGGCGGGGAGAGAGACAGAGTACCAGGGCCTCCAGCCACTGCAAACAATCTCCAGATACGTGTGCCACTTTGTGCATCTAGGTACTGGTGAATCGAACCCAGATCCCTTTTTTGAAGGTCCAGGCTGACCTTCAACTTTCTACATAGCAAGTGTGTAACCTGAGGGACCTTGCTTTAGCCTCATAATTAAAGTCTTTCTTCTTTCTTTCTTCCATATATATAAATTTTTTGGTGCTAGGGATTGAACTCAGAACTTCACACATATTAGGCATGAACTCTCCCACTGATATATACCTGCAGCACACCCCCATCTTTATCTGAGAATGTAAGGGTCCAAAAATCGCTGAAGAAAGACCCCAGAACCAAATAGTATGTAAAAGCATAGAGCATTTATTCTGCAGAATTAGCCAGCATGCTGGGGTCAACCACTCAGACAAAATGGCCACGACCCAAGGAGCCTTTTAAGCACAGCTAAAGGAATTTGGGCGGGCTTTTAGTCTTTTAACATGATTGGCTAATTTGAACAGTAACTGGACTTGTGTTTTTTTGATTGGTCTTAAGGTTTTGGCGGCCAGGTCTAGGGGAATTTCAGGCAGAGGAGGTAACCTCCTAACGTGATTGGCTGAGCAAGCAGCAGTCACGTTTGTACATACGCAGCCCCAGAGCTCGCCCATCCTGGAAATTGAAACTTTGGTCTAGTCAGGGCAGCACCTTACTGAGGCCTGTCATGGCGTCCATTTGATCCCTTCAAGAACTCTACCTGGAATTCATCATGCCTGGGGCTTCACCATGGAGCCCTAATCTCAGAGCCTCACCTGGGGAACGTTGCACAGGTACCGCAGAACCTCGCCCACATACTGGATCACCGTCACGCCATGCTGCCGACAGTCATCCCAGAAGCGAGAAGCAGAGAACTTGGGTGCCAGGACACAGGTGGCTCCTGGGAGGGAGGGAGGGAGGGAGAGGAAGAGTGGTCATGCTCCAGGTTGCTGTAGCAAGCTTCCTGGTTATAAAATCGTGGCATTTAGCCTGGTGTGGTGGCGCAAGCCTTTAATCCCAGCACTTGGGAGGCTGTGGTAGGAGGATCACTGTGAGTTTGAGGTCACCCTTGTTAAGTCTGACAGGCCCCAATATGGAGTCACCAAGGACAGCAGGATGGCAACAGAGACATAAGGAAGTGGATTATCCACGTTCCTCAAGAAACCACCCAACCATTACCCCGTCCTAGCCTGCAATGCCCCCAGGTCATGGTTTCCTGCCCCCTTATTTTGTAAATCACACAGTCTCTGTTCTGGTGTCACACCCTGGCTATTTTAGATCTCCCTTCAGCTCTTCCTTTCCTCACCTTCCTCCACCTGACCTTACAGCCCATGTGGGGTGTGTGGGGGCGAGGGAGGGAGATAATGGCACTTCAAACAGAACAATGTCAAATTTATCTCTCTTCAACAGTGAGGCATTACAGGAGTGGCTCAGCAGTAAAGTGCTGCCTAGAGACATGAGTGAGGGTTTGGTGGAATGGTTCAGTGGTAGAGCACTTGCCTAGCACGCAGAAGGCCCTGGGTTCCATCCCCAGTATTGCAAAAGAAATCAATGATAACAGAAACTGAATCTAAAAAGCCTAGAATTAGCCGGGTGTGGTGGCGCACGCCTTTAAAGATTAATCCCAGCACTCGGGAGGCAGAGGTAGGAAGATCACCGTGAGTTCGAAGCCACCCTGAAACTACATTGTGAATTCCAGGTCAGCCTGGGCTAGAGTGAGACCCTATCTCAAAAAACAAAACAAAACAAAAAGCCTAGAATCTAGCCCAGTGTAGTGGCACATGTCTTTAGTCCCAACACTCAAGAGGCAGAGACAGGAGGATCGCCATGAGTTCCAGGTCAGCCCGAGGCTACATAGTGAATCCCAGGTCAGCAGTGGCTGAAGGTCCTGGTGTGTCCATTCTCTCTCAACTACTTACAATTTTTTTTTTGTTTGTTTTTGTTTTTCAAGGTAGGGTTTCACTCTAGCCCAGGCTCTGCCTCCCAAGTGCTGGGATTAAAGGCGTGTGTCGCCACGCCCAGTTTAAACAAATACTTTTATTTATTTTTTATTTTATTTTTTCGAGGTAGGGTCTCACTCTGGCCCAGGCTGACCTGGAATTAACTATGTAGTCTCAGGATGGCCTTGAACTCACACCGATCCTCCTACCTCTGCCTCCCGAGTGCTGGGATTAAAGGCATGCACCACCACGCCCGGCTTCTTTTATTTTATTTTTTTAATTTCTAATTTTATTTATTTATTTATTTATTTATTTATTTATTTATTTATTGGTTTTTCAAGGTAGGGTCTCACTTTAGCCCAGGATGACCTGGAATTCACTCTGTATTCTCAGAGCGGCCTTGAACTCTCCGCGATCCTCCTACCTCTGCCTCCCAAGTGCTGGGATTAAAGGCGTGCGCTACCATGCCCAGCTACAAATACTCTTTTTTTTTTTGTTTGTTTGTTTGTTTGTTTTTGTTTTTCGAGGTAGAGTCTCACTCTGGTCCAGGCTGACCTGGAATTCACTATGTAGTCTCAGGGTGGCCTCGAACTCTCAGCGATCCTCCTACTTCTGCCTCCCGAGTGCTGGGATTAAAGGCGTGCGCCACCACGCCTGGCTTCTTTTTTTTTTTTTAAAGATTCTCTTATTTTTATTTATTTACTTATTTATTTATTAGAGACAGAGAGAGGGGAAGAGAGAGAGGGAGAGGAGAGGGAGAATGGGCGCGCCAGGGCCTCCAGCCACTGCAAACGAACTCCAGACTCATGTGCCCCCTTGTATATCTGGCTTAAGTGGGACCTGGAGAATAGAACCAGATCCTTAGGCTTTGCAGGCAAACGCCTTAACTGCTAAGCCATCTCTCCACCCCCAAATAATCTTTTAAAAAGAACCATTAGGGAGCCAGGCGTGATGGCGCACGCCTTTAATCCCAGCACTTGGGAGGCAGAGGTAGGAGGATTGCCGTGAGTTCGAGGCCAGCCTGGGCCAGAGTGAGACCCTACCTCAAAAAAGAAAAAAAAAAAAAGAACCATTAGGGGGCTGGAGAGATGGTTTAGTGGTTAAGGCACATGCCTGCAAAGCCTAAGGACCGAGGTTTGATTCTCCAGGTCCCATGTAAGACAGATTGCATATGGTGGCACATGCATCTGGAGTTTGTTTACAGTGGCTAGAGGCCCTGGCATGCCTATTTTCACTCTTTCACTCTTTTTTTTTCTCTCTCTCCCTCTCTCTGTCTCTAATAAATAAATAAATAAATAAAAATTTAAAAAAATCTTTAATAAAAAATTAAAAAGGGCCATTAGGGCTGGAGAGATGGCTTAGTGGTTAAGGTACTTGCCTGCAAAGCCAAAGGACCCCGGTTCAGCTCCTAAGGACCCACGTAAGCCAGATGCACAAGGGGGTGTATGCATCTGGAATTTGTCTGCAGTGGCTGGAGGCCTTGGCATGCCCATTCTCTCTCCCTCTCTCTCTACCTGCCTAGTTCTGTATCTCTCTCTCTCAGATAAATAAATAAATAAATAATTTAAAATTTAAAAAGAACCATTAAAGAAAAAGCTGAAGCTCATACTCACTATCTCTCTCTCTGTCTGCCTCTTTCCCTTTGTCTTTCTGTCAAATAAATAAATAATTTTTTTTTTTCGAGGGTAGGGTCTTGCTCTAGCCCAGGCAGACCTAGAATTCACTTTATAGTCTCAGGGTGGCCTTGAACTCAATGAAATCCTCCTACCTCTGTCTTCCAACTGCTAGGATTAAAGGCATGCACCACCACACCTGACTTAAATAATTTTAATTTTTAATTTTTTTTTTTCTGAGGTAACATCTCCCT